>QNUK01000079.1:0-360000 GCA_013621035.1 Clarias magur
AAAAAAAAAAAAAAAAAAAAAAAAAACTATTTGAGGAATAAAACTGAAAAGCTCTCAACACCCAGTTGTCATATGCGGTCTCCCATCCAAACACTGACCAGGACCGACCCTGCTTAGCATCCAAGATCAGACAAGGTGGGGGACCATCTGACTGGTGAGCCTGTAGGTGGAAGCTAGGTTGAAGAGAGGCCTATTTGAACAATTGAAATGATTTTTTACAAATTTTATTTAATTAAAAAAAAAAACCTATATGAGGAATAAAACTGAAAAGCTCACAGCACCCGGTTGTTATATGCAGTCTTCCATCCAGACACTAACCAGGACCAGACCTGCTTAGCATCCAAGATCAGACAAGGTGGGGGACCACCTGACTGGTGAGCCTGTAGGTGGAAACTAGGTTGAAGAGAGGCCTATTTGAACAATTGAAATGATTTTTTACAAATTTTATAAAAATAAAAAAAAACTATATGAGGAATAAAACTGAAAAGCTCACAGCACCTGGTTGTCATATGCGGTCTCCCATCCAAACACTGACCAGGACCGACCCTGCTTAGCATCCAAGATCAACCAAGGTAGGGAACCATCTGACTGGTATGGCTGTAGGTGGAAGCTAGGTTGAAGAGAGGCCTATTTGAACAATTGAAATGATTTTTTACAAATTTTATTTAATTAAAAAAAAAAAACCTATATGAGGAATAAAACTGAAAAGCTCACAGCACCCGGTTGTCATATGCAGTCTCCCATCCAAACACTAACCAGGACCAGACCTGCTTAGCATCCAAGATCAGACAAGGTGGGGGACCACCTGACTGGTGAGCCTGTAGGTGGAAACTAGGTTGAAAAGAGGCCTATTTGAACAATAGAAATTATTTTTTTCAAATTTTATTTAAAAAAAAAAAAAAAAAAACCTATATGAGGGAATAAAACTGAAAAGCTCAAAGCACCTGGTTGTCATATGCGTCTTCCCATCCAAGCAACTGACCCAGGACCGAACCCTGTTAGCATCAAATCAGACAAGGGTAGGGCACCATCAGACTGGTATGGCTGTAGGTGGAAGCTAGTTGAAGAGAGGCCTATTTGAACAATTGAAATGATTTTTTACAAATTTTATTTAAAAAAAAAAAAAAAAAAAAAAAAACCTATATGAGGAATAAAACTGAAAAGCTCACAGCACTTGGTTATCATATGCGGCCTCCCATCCAAACACTAACCAGGACCAGACCTGCTTAGCATCCAAGATCAGACAAGGTAGGGGACCATTTGACTGGTATGGCTGTAGGTGGAAGCTAGGTTGAAAAGAGGCTTATTTGAACAATAGAAATTATTTTTTTCAAATTTTATTAAAAAAAAAAATAAAAATAAAAAAATAAAAAAAAAAAAAAAAACTATATGAGGAATAAAACTGAAAAGCTCACAGCACCTGGTTGTCATATGCAGTCTTCCATCCAAGCACTGACCAGGACCAACCCTGCTTAGCATCCAAGAACAGACAAGGTGGGGGACCACCAGACTGGTGAGCCTGTAGGTGGAAGCTAGGTTGAAAAGAGGCCTATTTGAACAATAGAAATGATTTTTTATGAATTTTATTTAAAAAAAAAAAAAAAAAAACTATATGAGGAATAAAACTGAAAAGATCACAGCACCTGGTTGTCATATGCGGTCTCCCATCCAAGCACTGACCAGGACCGACCCTGCTTAGCATCCACAATCAGACAAGGTGGAGGACCACCTGACTGGTGAGCCTGGAGGTGGAAAACTAGGTTGACAAAAGAGGCCTATTTGAAACAATAGAGAAATTATTTTTTTCAAATTTTATTTAAAAAAAAAAAAAAAAAAAAAAAAAAAACCTATATGAGGAATAAAACTGAAAAGCTCAAAGCACCTAGTTGTCATATGCAGTCTCCCATCCAAGCACTGACCAGGACCAACCCTGCTTAGCATCCAAGATCAGACAAGGTAGGGGACCACCTGACTGGTATGGCTGTAGGTGGAAGCTAGGTTGAAGAGAGGCCTATTTGAACAATTGAAATGATTTTTTACAAATTTTATTTAAAAAAAAAAAAAAAAACCTATATGAGGAATAAAACTGAAAAGCTCAAAGCACCTGGTTGTCATATGCAGTCTCCCATCCAAACACTAACCAGGACCAGACCTGCTTAGCATCCAAGATCAGACAAGGTGGGGGACCACCTGACTGGTGAGCCTGTAGGTGGAAGCTAGGTTGAAGAGAGGCCTATTTGAACAATTGAAATGATTTTTTACAAATTTCATTTAAAAAAAAAAAAAAAAAAAAACCCTATATGAGGAATAAAACTGAAAAGCTCACAGCACCCGGTTGTCATATGCGCTCTCCCATCCAAACACTAACCAGGACCAGACCTGCTTAGCATCCAAGATCAGACAAGGTGGGGGACCACCTGACTGGTGAGCCTGTAGGTGGAAGCTAGGTTGAAGAGAGGCCTATTTGAACAATAGAAATGATTTTTTATGAATTTTATTAAAAAAAAAAAAACTATTTGAGGAATAAAACTGAAAAGATCACAGCACCTGGTTGTCATATGCGGTCTCCCATCCAAGCACTGACCAGGACCGACCCTGCTTAGCATCCACAATCAGACAAGGTGGAGGACCACCTGACTGGTGAGCCTGTAGGTGGAACCTAGGTTGAAGAGAGGCCTATTTGAACAATTGAAATGATTTTTTACAAATTTTATAAAATAAAAAAAAAACTATGATGCAGGAATAAAAACTGAAAAGCTCACAGCACCTGGTATGTCATATGCGGGTCTCCCTCAAACACTGACCAGGACCAGCCTGCTTAGCATCCAAATCAGACAAGGTGGGGACCACCTGACTTGGTGAGCTGTAGGTGGAAACTAGGTTGAAGAGAGGCCTATTTGAAACAATTGAAATGATTTTTTACAAATTTTATTTAATTTAAAAAAAAAAAAAAAACCTATATGAGGAATAAAACTGAAAAGCTCACAGCACCTGGTTGTCATATGGGGTCTCCCATCCAAACACTGACCAGGACCGACCCTGCTTAGCATCCAAGATCAGACAAGGTAGGGAACCACCTGACTGGTGAGCCTGTAGGTGGAAGCTAGGTTGAAGAGAAGCCTATTTGAACAATTGAAAGTATTTTTTACAAATTTTATTTAATTAAAAAAAAAAAAAAAAAAAAAAACTATATTGAGGATAAAACTGAAAAGTCACAGCACCCGGTTGTCAATGCGGGTCTCCATCCAACACTAACCAGGACCATGGCCTGCTTAGCATCCAAGATCAGACAAGGTGGGGACCACCTGACTTGGTATGGCTGTGCGGTGGAAGCTAGGTTTGAAGAGAGGCCTATTTGAACAATGAAATGATTTGTTTACAAATTTTTTATTTAAAAAAAAAAAAAAAAAAAAACCTATATGAGGAATAAACTGAAAAGCTCACAGCATCTGGTTGTCCATATGCAGTCTTCCCCATCAAACACTAACCAGGACTAGACCTGCTAGCATCCAAGATCAGACAAGGTAGGGGACCACCTGACTGGTGAGCCTTCAGGTGGAAGCCAGGTTGAAGAGAGGCCTATTTGAACAATAGAAATGATTTTTTACAAATTTTTATTTGTTTAAAAAAAAATAATAATTTTTTTAACTATATGAGGAATAAAACTGAAAAGCTCACAGCACCTGGTTGTCATATGCGGTCTCCCATCCAAACACTAACCAGGACCAGACCTGCTTAGCATCCAAGATCAGACAAGGTGGGGGACCACCTGACTGGTGAGCCTGTAGGTGGAACCTAGGTTGAAGAGAGGCCTATTTGAACAATTGAAATGATTTTTTACAAATTTTATTTGTTTAAAAAAAAAAAAAAAAAAAAAAAAACCTATATGAGGAATAAAACTGAAAAGCTCACAGCACCTGGTTGTCATATGCAGTCTCCCATCCAAACACTAACCAGGACCAGACCTGCTTAGCATCTAAGATCAGACAAGGTGGGGGACCACCTGACTGGTATGGCTGTAGGTGGAAGCTAGGTTGAAGAGAGGCCTATTTGAACAATTGAAATGATTTTTTTACAAATTTTATAAAAATAAAAAAAAACTATATGAGGAATAAAACTGAAAAGCTCACAGCACCCGGTTGTCATATGCGGTCTCCCATCCAAACACTAACCAGGACCAGACCTGCTTAGCATCCAAGACCAGACAAGGTGGGGGACCACCTGACTGGTGAGCCTGTAGGTGGAAGCTAGGTTGAAGAGAGGCCTATTTGAACAATTGAAATGATTTTTTACAAATTTTATTTAAAAAAAAAAAACTATATGAGGAATAAAACTGAAAAGCTCACAGCACCTGGTTGTCATATGCGGTCTCCCATCCAAACACTGACCAGGACCAACCCTGCTTAGCATCCAAGATCAGACAAGGTAGGGGACCACCTGACTGGTGAGCCTGTAGGTGGAAGCTAGGTTGAAAAGAGGCCTATTTGAACAATAGAAATGATTTTTTACAAATTTTATTTAAAAAAAAAAAAAAAACTATTTGAGGAATAAACCTGAAAAGCTCTCAGCACCCAGTTGTCATATGCAGTCTCTCATCCAAACTCTAACCAGGACCAGACCTGCTTAGCATCCAAGATCAGACATGGTGGGGGACCACCTGACTGGTGAGCCTGTAGGTGGAAGCTAGGTTGAAGAGAGGCCTATTTGAACAATTGAAATGATTTTTTACAAATTTTATTTAATTAAAAAAAAAAAAAAAAAAAAACCTATATGAGGAATAAAACTGAAAAGCTCACAGCACCTGGTTGTCATATGCAGTCTCCCATCCAAGCACTACCCAGGACCAACCCTGCTTAGCATCCGAGATTAGACAAGGTGGAGGACCATCTGACTGGTATGGCTGTTGGTGGAAGCTGGTTTGAAGAGAGGCCTATTTGAACAATTTAAATAATTTTTTACAACTATTTATTTTTAAAAAACTATATGAGGAATAAAACTGAAAAGCTCACAGCAACTGGTTGTCATATGCGGTCTCCCATCCAAGTACTAACCAGGACCGACCCTGCTGAGCATCCAAGATCAGACAAGGTGGGGGATCATCTGACTGGTGTGGCTGTAGTTGGAAACTAGGTTGAAGAGAGGCCTATTTGAACAATCGAAATGATTTTTTAAAAATTTTTAATAAATAAAAACAAAAAAAACTGAGGAATAAAACTGTAAAGCTCACAGCACCTGGTTGTCATATGAGGTCTTCCATCCAAGCACTAACCAGGACCGACCCTGCTTAACATCCAAGATCAGACAAGGTGGGGGACCATCTGACTGGTGTGGCTATAGGTGGAAGCTGGTTTGAAGAGAGGCCTATTTGAACAATTGAAATGATTTTTTTACAAATATATATTAAAAAAAAGAAAACTATATGAGGAATAAAACTGAAAAGCTCACAGGACTTGGTTGTCCTACTCAGGAAATGTTTGTTCCCAGGGCCATATGTTGCTTTAAACATCTCTTTACGGTGTCAGGGGACATGACTGGGGTTACTGGTAATGATGGTCCGTCCCTCAGCCACTTGCTATACCTCAGTTGCATATCTCAATTGGCACTGGTTTGTCCACTTTTCATTCGCTTACATTGATCTTCATTCGCCTATGCTTCTACAGGGTGGGCCATTTATATGGATACACCTTAATAAAATGGGAATGGTTGGTGATATTAACGTCCTGTTTGTGGCACATTAGTATATGTGAGGTGGCAAACTTTTCAAGATGGGTGGTGACCATGGTGGTTATTTGGAAGTCGGCCATCTCGGATCCAACTTTTGTTTTTTCAATAGGAAGAGGGTCATGTGACACATCAAACTTATTGGGAATTTCACAAGAAAAACAATGGTGTGCTTGGTTTTAACATAACTTTATTCTTTCATGAGTTATGTACAAGTTTCGCTTTGTTCACAGCCATTGACATGTCAAAGAGGTTAACGCGTGATGAGCGGATCGAAATTTTGTTTATATCTGGTGAACGCAGTAACCGGGTAATTGCAGCAGATTTCAATGCAAGACACCCTACGAGACCACCCATCTCCCATGCTACAGTTAGCAAACTGCTTGCTAAGTTTTGTGAAACTGGTTCAGTGTTGGATTTGCCAAAATGTGGACGCATGAAAACTGTCACTAATGAACACACATCAGCGGCTGTCCTAGCTTCATTCAGCAAGAGCCCACAGAGTAGCACTCGCCGCATGTCACTGAAGAGTGGCATTAGTTGAACATCCCTTCGGCGCATATTAGCTACTCACAAATGGCACCCTTACAAACTCCAGCTACTGCAGCATCTCAACGAGTATGACCCAGATCGGCGCACACAATTTGCAGAATGGGCAAAATAAAAATTGGAACAGGACCCTCAGTTCACGCAGAAGATTTTGTTCAGTGATGAGGCAAACTTTTATGTGAATGGTGAAGTTAACAAACAAAACCACCGCTATTGGTCTGACACTAACCCAAATTGGATAGATCCCTCCAAGACTGTTGGAACAAAAGTGATGGTATGGTATGGTATATGGGGTACAAAGATAGTGGGGCCATTCTTCATCAATGGAAACCTCAAGGCCACTGGATATTTGAAATTGCTACATGATGATGTGTTTCCCTCTTTATGCACTGAAGCTGGCACGTTCCCTGAGTTTTTCCAGCAAGATGGTGCACCACCACATTATGGGTGTCAGGTCCGAGCATTCCTAGATGAACAGTTTCCTGAAAAGTGGATTGGTCGTCGTGGGCCAGTTGAATGGCCCCCAAGGTCTCCCGATCTGACCTTCTTAGAATTTTATCTTTGGGGTCATCTGAAGGCAATTGTCTATGGTGTGAAGATACGAGATGTGCAGCACCTGAAACTACGGATACTGGAAGCCTGTGCTGGCATTTCTCCTGCGGTGTTGCCATCAGTGTGTGAAGAGTGGGAGAAGAGGGTTGCATTGACAATCCATCACAATGGACCACCCATCTTGAAAAGTTTGCCCCCTCACATATACTAATGTGCCACAAACAGGACGTTAATATCACCAACCATTCCCATTTTATTAAGGTGTATCCATATAAATGGCCCACCCTGTAGATATATGTATATAGATACAGAGATAGCAATACAGATAGATAGATAGATAGATAGATAGATACTTCATTAATAGGCATGTTGCTGCAACTGTACATAGTGTATATAACAAATGTCTGTTTGTTTGTGTCTTCGTGTGTTTGTGCAGGCATTCCTCATTGAATGTAATAGCAGGTAGCGCACAACATGCAAAATCATGAAGTGTTAACATATTTTTATGCAAGCGACGCTAGATATGTTGCCACAGCACCAAAAAATAGGGACAGTAAAAAGCAATGATAAGAGTATTTTAGGATGCGGAGTTACTGATCATACAAGTAATCATTTAATGTTGTTCTGAGAACAACTTAAAGCACAGGGACGCTAAGAGAGATCTACGGGAGGCGGTAATGCAACCTACAGAACTCCAACTAGATGCTGAGTGTTTCTGAAAGGGAAACCTGTCGAGAGTGTGTGGAAGTGCTAGATAAAGCAGATGAAAGGTTCAAGACAAGAAGACAAAATCAGGAAAGGAAGCATTAGACGTTTTAAGAAAGGTTGGTCAAGAAAATCGGAAGCCAGGAAGACAAGGGAGAATGAAACATAGTGGCTGACGAACTATTGGTTTGCAGGTAATGATGACATGCAGCCATCAGGATCTGCACATGGACAGAGCCATGGGTAACCTCTAGTATCCTTATAAAAAATCCCCCAAAGCATGTCATTTTTCCTACTTCACTATTTTCTGGGTCAACTTTTGCTGACCACACCCATGGTTGTGATCATTCATTTGGCCATTATTTCTATCCACATCTTTGACTGTTTGATCAGTAACATAGAATTAGACTTTTATTTATTAAGCCAAGAATTAATTATATATAAATTATACTGTCCAAGGTTAGCAGATGTCCTAATACACCTCAATTCACCCGGGGGCTTCAAAAGCAGAAGAACATTCAATAAGCTCAACCCCCAAAAATGTCTTGTGATGTTCTTCCACTTTTGAAGCACCCGGGTTTCTCAAAGCAACTAGAATGACTAATTGCAGCATTGCTGTAAACTTCCCGAATCTTGGCAATCGTCTCTGTGGCAGATTTGCCTAGTTTCAGGCAGAATTTCATGCTCACTTTTTTATAACTTGCTGCCCGTGATGAAATCACATACATGGTAACATGGTCACGTGGTCAGAACAGCACCAGTTTCACAGCTCCCAAAGTACACAGGAGAATGACTTTTAGCTCAATGATGTCTGAAGGTCGATGCTCAGTGTGGCTGAGCGTACAGCTTTGTGCTGCCATTAGTTATCGTGTTACAAAACTAGTCTCTAAACTTTTTAATACCACCTCGTATGTTAAAAAAAGCCATGTTTTCATTAATTATATTTAGTAACAAAATTCATTGTTATTTTAAATAAAAAATAAAAATACATTTTAAGGATAATGTTCTATTTGTATCTATAATTATCAAATCCGCATCATCACTCAGCAGGGACGAGCCAGTAACCACGCTTTATGTAAACAACTGTACTTCCGGCGCGTGAACGGCAGTGAAAAACGACTTTTTAACTGACCGTTAGATGGCGGTTTAACCGCTTTTTTTTCTAGACCCATTTCATTTCCCACTCATACTATTAGTTTAAACCCCTCCTCGTTCTTACGGATTGGTTTCTACGTAATAGTAAACAGTTTTGTTGTCCAATCAAAGGATGGAATATGTCTGTAAACCAATCGACATCTGGAAGGCGGGACTTCTCAGAATGCGGGTGTGTTAAAATGATGTTGTGCTCTGAGGATAAAGCGGCAATACCACTTCCGGTTTATATAGGAAGTTTTTATTCAGGGAAGAAGATGTGCGCTCGCGCCGCTGTAGAAATGGTTGTTATCAGTGGGTTCATTTCAGTCTGTGTGTTTTATCATGTTTTTTATTATTTTGTTTTGTAATGCTTTTTTGCACAGCGCAGTTTCACTGGCAAAGTGATTACGAAGCAACGTAAATATGAGAAAAGTGTATCACTATATTTAATAGCCAGTTAGCCTTCTAGCTAAATAACATGAACTTAGTGTGTGCTTTGTAGGTGTTTGTTTGTTGTTGTTTATTTTTCTATGTCGATTTCTTAGTACTGCTTGAGTTTGGTGCATGATTTAGAAATGCTTTAAAATCTTTTAAAAGGGAATTAAGGGTATTAATGTTATAATAATAATAATAATTATTATTATTAATTAATATTATTGGTTAATATTATTACAATTATAATAATGATAATAAATTCAGACCAGCCACACATGGGTTTTGTTGCAGATACATACATTATTTAATATGCAGAGACAGCTCCAAACCCAAATATATGAATTATGTGCCATTTATATATTTTATGCATGTTTGTATTTGCATGTGCAGAACTAGCACTTTATCCACACCGACTCCGTATACTATTAAGTGCATAAATGCATATCCCTGTAGTGTTGAAATGAAGAATTCCATTGTAACCTGTTCTGATCTTCTCTTTCTCTACAGCTTATTTTTTAGTAATTAAAAAATTACTAAATTACTAGTAATTACTAGCTTTCCGTCAGCCACCATGCCCCATGAAAAAGGTCCTCGCTGTCCTGCTGTTGGTGTGGACCATAGGAAAGCTCTGACGATTGCACCACGGGGAAAGCTTGACAGCTATCAAGTGAGTTTTTTTCTCTAAAATGTTTTTTATGTTGCTTTGGAAAGAGAGTTCAGAGTATCTACAGAGCACCACGCTAGAGAAAAAGCTGAAAGAATAATAGTTTAAAATAAGGCTTGTGTTGCTGCACATGCTTTGTTCAAACCACAAACAGTGCAATGTTATAACGTAAAGGAGAGCAGCTTTTACATTTTTAAAGCAAACACAAGATCACAACTCAGAGTTTCTTCTGAAACACAATACCGATCTGATGCCAAAAATCCTCTTTAAATGAATTGTGATGCGAGTAAATGAATCGCCTCTCTGCAAGCATTTGTTTCAGAATTACAAATCAGTCTACTTTAAGACCTTTTGTTTCCTGTCCGTTCTTTGTCTTCTGTCAGATATCAGATTAATACATACCATAGGCCTTAAATATTTAAATGCATTCAAAGTAATACACAAACATCAAAAGTCATCTGCAATAGTGCAATACATACACAGGATTATTTTCATTCTTAGTAATTTTTTTTAAATCACGTGCAGATTTTCAAAGTGATCCGCATTCTCGCTGTAGAATTTATGTTAATTAACTTTTAGAAAAAACAAATACATAATTTTTTTATATAACGTCCTGTGCTTTATAATACACTTTGTCCGATTGTCAACAGGCTTTTGCATTCTCTCAGTTAAAAGATGTTTAACGCTGAGCTGTGAGCCACAAATGCACCTCTGTCTTCACTTCATCAGGAATAAACCTTTTGTCCTCAGAGCTGCTTTCAGGGGACCAAAGAGGTTGGAGCAAGATCAGGACTATAGGGAGGAACACCTGAAAGCAAAGTTTTGTTGACAGTGGCAGGGCAGAAGTGGGAAGATTAGAGCCGTTATAAAGTGCATTGTCATGCAAGATCTAGGCTTGTAGTGGTGAGTCCATGTGTTGTCGCCAGATTCTGATTCTCTAATGATTCTCTTTAAGAAACTTTCACCTTCCTCAGAGTATCGAAGTCCAAGTTTTGTTTGCAGATATACAAACGCTTCTGTTTATGCTCTTTTGCAAGTTGTTTCGGCACCAGGTACACCCTCAGACCACAAAAAAACGAATCACTACACGCTGCTGTCTTTTTTTTTTTTGTTCAAATCACAAGTAACACATCCATTTTTGCTCGCACCGGAGTTACAAATGAACTGATGTGATGCAGTGATGGGGGAGATAGTAGCTGTGATTGGAGAGCACTGATAAGACAGTAGTTTTAATATATCATTTTTGACTTTTGTTTCGTAATATTAGCAACAAGACTTAGAACGCCATGAAGCACTATGCTACAGGGTAACATGCAAGATAATAAGTAACACAATTCTAGAACGTTACAGATTACGCGCTATGCATGAAGAATTCTTTATAGTAGTAGTCTAGTAATTGAAATAATATTATGAAGAGTCTGATTTCCTGTTGGAAGTAACTGTTCCTGAATCTGATGGACTTAGTTTAGATACTCCATTATGTTCTTCCAGATAGATATCTGTAGCTGTAGCATCATTTAACATACTGTCGCAACTATTAGCACTGGAAGTGGCTTATTACTAAGTAGAAATGTGTGTTTGTTTTTGTTAGATCGGAAATCCATTGAAAATCCAGAAGAGAAGAGGTTTATTCGATGAATGTGCAGATGCAGATGTGACAAAAAACACCAGAAAGAGACCCAAGGTGAGGGAAGTAAGTAGGAGAGTTACAGATGCCTCATGGAAAGCTAGTGTGTTTGTGGCTCTGCTGGAACTTTGTCACACATGGTGTATTTTGTCAGGAATATTGTGTAGGTTCTTCCTTTGATCGTAAAAGCAGCCTCAATTCTTCATGGCTTGTTGGAAACATTCCTTTGGCATTCTGGCTCAGGTCGGTTTGCAGATTTTTCAGGTGCACTTTCACTTGCTACGAATCTCCCCCTCTACAACATTCTACATTTTATTTTATTTGAAGCATCAGATCCTACGAATGCAAATTGTCGCCAATGAAGGAACGCACATGGTCAGCATCGATAACTAAATCTTCTGTGGCATCAGATTTGTATTATTAGGCTGCACCAAGAAAACGTCCCTCACAACCAGTGGCGGCCGGTCAATACGGGGCGCACGGGTGCCGCCCCCCTTAAAGTTAGGCAAAGAAGAATGATTCTTTAACATGTAATTATTTAACAAAATAAATATTTATTTTAATAATGAAATAAAGTAATTTAGTCACAATATTCCGCTGTATTTAATATAATTTATTTGCAATTAAAAAAAATCTGAACTGTATTACGTTCATTTGTGTTCGTGTACGCGGGGCGCCGGACAAACGAGTGTCTATGTTGGCACGTACGTTTTGGAAAAGCATGTGACATGAGGCTGAGCTCTGATTGGATTTTGTCAAATCATCCTTCGGGTGCAGCTCTGTGCGCCCTGAACCCTCCCACTATTGTGCTTACCGAATCAATATTGTTTTTAAATATTTGGGCTCATGTGACTGGACCATTCTCAACGAGTCTTTTCCAGCACTTCTTATAGCAAGCGGAGCTGGCTGACATGAGTCATGTGAGTAATGCCTTTATTTTATGCTAGTAGTAATGATGCTTAATCACCTGATAAATGGATATTTACAGGCGAGCATTAAAAGTTTAATTTTAATTTTGTTTGCGCAAGATTTTTTACACCAGCCGCCACTGCCCACAACATTATAAAACCTCCTCATCCATGGACTGTTGATGCAAGGCAGATTGAGTCCATGGATTCATCAGCATGAACCAATCTTAACTCTTTTATCCGCAAGGACTTTCTATCCTTAAACCAGCCTCTCTTGCTGCACCAGCCAGCATGCCACAATCACATTTTGACCCCTATTCTGATGGCTAATGTGAGCGTAACCCAAAGCTCCTGGTTTTTATGCATTGCACTGCTGACGCATAATTAATTGATCAATTAGAGAATTACACAAGTGTGGAGGCATACAGGTGTTCCTAATAAATGCTTTTTGATTGTATATTTTCATTAAACCTAATATAAAGGTATCATGATTTGGGGATTGTCACAGAGATATTTATCCATCTGTTAGATCCACTGGACACAGCTGGCATCCAACGGAGCGTCATCTGAGTCAGTTCATCGCCAAAACGGGAGACAAGCAGATGAATGTGAGCGGAACGATTCAGCGATGTTGGACATTAAGAGGTAATAGTTCCCTTTATAGAATATGTTTAAAAATAGACTTGATGCTCTCACAATTCACAGACAGTTCTGCAGAGCATTGTAGATGATCGTGGCAACCACATTAAAGAGTGTGAAGTCAGCAGTGTGACTCAAGTTGCTAGTGCCTGTAAGTGTAGTTAATGTAGTTAAGTTTCTATCAGTTCCAGGTTGTTGCACAAAGAAAGATGGTAGGCATGCCACACACTCCCCCTTTGATGACCGGTGTGCATGTGTTTCTTTTGCGTAGCTTTTTTTTTTTTTTTTTTTACAAATACTTTCACGCCATGTGTAGTACAGCATAGTCGTTAGTCAGATATGACAAAAGCCTGAACAAGGAATATACTGATACTGAATGTTGAGATGAGTGGGAAGTTATTCATAGCAGTGACATTATGGGCACTGTGTATGCTATCTGCTTCAAACATACAGTTATTATCTTTAGGCCCTGTTTTCTCACCTTCTATTTTTTTTTTGTTAAGGAGCTGTATGGCATAGTGTTTATTTCACTCACACACACACACACACACACACACACACCCCTTGCACTACTGCTTATCATTAGATCACCTCCTGTCTCATACTGCCTTGCGCTAATTGGTTGAGGAAGATAAATATGCTGCTATTTAGCCTGAGTAATTTTGTGAATAAATATTTCTGAGTGTGTGAAACGATTATTTATTTAAGCTCTTTTTTAAACATGGAATATGGCTTCTATTGCGGATCCTCTGCTACAGCCAGTTATGTGCATTTATATAAGCTGTAGTATATATAGTACCAGATTAAAGTTTGGATACAAGTTTGGGTTTATTTTCTACATTCTAGAACAATATTGGATTTTTTTCAAAACTATGAAATAACACGTATGACATTAGGTACTTAATTAACAACAACAGCAACAATCAGGTGTTATTTTAAGACATGATGGTTAGCTGTTCTGTTTTTTTTTTCAACAGTATTGTCAGGCCCATTGGCAAAACCCATCAAGCACCATGATGAAACTCTCATGATCTTTGACCTTTCCAGGAAAGCAAGACCAAAATTTAGCTCTGCTAAACTTAACAGCCTCTCAACTCACCCATTAACCTCAAACAACACCTCAGATTAGAGCCGTTATGAAGGCTTTACAGAGCATAAGTATCAGACGCATCTCAATATCAACTGTTCAAAAGAGAATAATGATCAATGTAGAAAGAAATATAAATTGGGACAGACCATGGAGTTAAAAGGTGCGTTGAAACGTTCAGCTAAGGGTAACTCATAGAGAAAGTAAAGAGTTTTCACAGACTTTTGTTGAATATTTTAATTTTATTTCTGTTGGTCTGATTAGGGAAGTGATGATGCATGTTAAACAGTTACTGCTAAAAATAGGATGTTAAAGACACATTCAGATAAGTATGCGTTTGTTTAAAAATGGCAGAGTGGAGTGCCACTAGAGAGCGAGAACCATGTCCACTTTTTCAAATTCATGTGTCTTATTTACAGAGATAAACTAGTCACAAATGGTTAAGCAATAAAGTTGCGAGAACCATGTGTGCAGATGTCGGCCTCATCCGCAATGCTATATTTAACACTGCTTGCGCTAATATGTGCCAAGACTTCACAGACAGACATCTAGAACCAGTCTTATTCATTTTTGTTTTTGGAATTCTGCACTTTTGAGGCCCCTGTCTTACATCGGATACATAATTTGTATATTTAAAATTATTATTTTTTTTTTTGTAGGCGACAAGTGAAAGTGATCTTGATGGACGTTCTCCGAACGGAAGCAGGGCAGAGGTACCTGAGAAGCTGTGGGAGTGATAACAGTGTACACACACCACCATTGCCTAGAAGAAGACCCAAGAAGAGGCAGAGTAGCAGGGGCCCCTCAACAGAGCTCAGAACACCATGGAGGAGAGCTAGTGCATCTTGCAAAGACCAAACAGAGTTTTCATCCCTCAAACTCACCAACTCCAAATCTCCAGCCCCTAAAGCATCTGACTCCGTGTGTGCCGACGAGGACTATATGCACCTTTCCAAAGAAGTCCAGGCTTCCAGAACCAAAAGATGCAAACGACTCAACAGTTCATCAAATCAAGCAGAACACGCTGCATCCGATGTGAAAGAATCATGCTCGGTTAAAAAAGCTGACTCTTCCCCAATCAAACACACAGTCTCACCTCATGTTCCAGATAATGAATTAGGTCCAGTTGAGGAAAGTGATTCTCAGAGTGTCAGTCCTCTTCATTCTGAAGAAACTGATTCAGAGCAGATCGTTGAAAGCTTAGTCACAGACACCCACACCCCGTTACAAGATGAGCAGCCAAGCAGCTTTGACGGAACAGGGTACCAGGACACAGAGAGTGAAGCACGTCCTACTCGGGTGAGGTTTCAGAATAATGTATAAAGATAAATGAAATACTTGCTTTAAATCAGAGGACCTTAGATTTCCGAAACAAATTCAATGCCTACCAGCATGGATTTACCTTAAGAATATGCACACATGAAGTACTTTATTAGAACCACCTGTATGACCTTATCATTTGTGAGATTTTCTAATCAGCCAGTCATGTGTCAGGAGTACAAATGTGTACAACCAGATGGTTATGGAGTAGCTGCTATGTTCTCATCATCTATCAAAATGGGGGGGAAAGTGCCAGAGAATTTTTATTATTATGTTTTTTATGTAACTGGCGATTGCCTAGGATTTATGAAAATAAGTCTTTGGAGTTTATTCAGAATGGAGCAATAAAGATAAAAAATTTAGCGAGCAGCAGTTCTGCAGATGGAAACTGCTTGTTGGTGAAGGAGATCACTGATGAATAGCCAGATTTTTTTTTTCAAGCTAACAAAAAAGCTCCAGTAACTCGTATTTCCACTTTGTACAGATGTGGTGAGCAGAAAAGCATAATAAGCTTCAGTCAGCTAACAATAGGAAGCAGAGGTTGCCGTGGACACAGGCTCACACAAACTGGACAAACATGCGATTAAAACATGTGATCTAATGAATCTGGACTTCTGTTGAGGCACATGTATGAGTTTGGTGCCAACAATAAAAACAGTCAGTGCTGGTGGAGGTGGTGTAATGACGTGGTGCTTGCTTCTGGTGTGATAAGGTACCGTTTCACAAAGTAAAGCATCCCAGGAACCGGCTTGCATCCAACAGAACACTTTGTGTTGTGATAAAAAAGGGAGATTCGCAGCATTAAAGGATTTGCTTCATGACGGATATTAATTTTGGCGTGTCATGATCATAAGCACAATGTACAGTAGTGTAACGTGATGTGAATTTTATCTTGCTATATAAGGACTGCTTTGTTAATATGACATGTCGTAGCTAATAGTAAATGTTCCAGTTATCCTCTGGTATCTAAATGCGTTCTGGTTCTACAGCAGGATCCCATTAAGAATGAAGCACAAGACGGTGAAGAAGAAGAAGAAGAGATTGCGCAGGAGGAGGAGGAGCCTCTACACCAGAGCGGAGGAGTGCTAGATGAAGGGGGTGGAGCCAGAGGCAGCGTCCTACGTTTGTCCACAGGGGCAGCTGAGAACCAGTTGGCTGATGGAGAAGTCACACACAAATCTAGTCAGATGGCAGGCTGTGCAGATAAACACATTCTTGATTCCGAGCTTGTGGAAGTCAGACAGGCCTGTAAACCACAAACGACTGAGCCGAGTGAGTGAGATCCTCTCAGCAGGCCTGGATCTTCATGAAAGACATAGATTTATGGTCCTAATTTTGATTTCTGTCAGATCATATAAAAACAAAACAAAAAAATTGCAGCCTCATAAATGAGGCTGACATTTTTTGGTTTTGTTTTTATATGATCTGAGATTAGTACAGATATCATTGCATTTTTGTTGCTCTGTTTAAATTTCTTCTGTAGTATTTATTGGATGTCACAAAACATCAATATCAGCGCGTGTGTGCATGAAGCTTTTGTTTTGCTTTCATTTCTCTCTCAGTTGTTCTTTCCAGTGAAGAGGAGGAGGAAGTGGAGGAGAAGGATAACGGGACATCGCATGTCCAAGCACTAGAGGGCGCCAAAGATCCACACAAGCAACATAAGCATGTACAGGCCATGGAAAGAAAAAAGATTCCAGATACACTCATTCACCCTTCTGATTTGAACTGCCAGGTAGGCATTATGGTCATTAGCTAAATGATTGGGAGGATTACCTATATCTGTCCGTCATAAATTTGCTAACTACAAGCTAATAATACTCACTCACTCATCATCTATACCGCTTAATCCTGTATTCAGGGTCAGGGGGGCCTGAAGCCTATCCCAGGAGACTTAGGGCTCATGGCAGGGTACACCCTGGACAGGGTGCCAGTCCATCGCAGGGCACAGACACACACACATACACTCACTCATTCACACAATTTGGGAACGCCAATTAGCCTAACCTACATGTCTTTGGACTGTGAGAGGAAACCGGAGTACCCGGAGGAAACCCACCAAGCACGGGGAGAACATGCAAACTCCATGCACACAGTCGGGGATCGAACCCGGACCCTGGCGGTGCAAGACGACAGTGCTAACCACTACACCACCGTGCCGCCCAAGCTAATAATTTTTTTAATTAAACGTTGTGCTCTGAACAAGATGTGTCCATAGGATAAAGTATTATTCTTTAGCTGCTTTATCGGAATCTTAAGGGTAAGTGGTCCTATAGCACATTCAGCATGCCACACAACCACCACACCTTGGATGTGGGACTTTAGGATCATGTGCCATGTTCTTTTAAATCCCATATGTGAGCTGTGTAGAGGGTCAGATTTGCTGTCATTCTGAAAGCAAGGATTGAGCTGATCTTGGTCTTAACAACTGCTCACCTAAACAGTGACACATTAACGTAATGTTTAAAGCAAATAAAATTACTTCAGCGAGTCTCTTGTAAGGAGAAACATCTGTGAACCTGTGATTTTACAGACATTTCACACCCAAAGAGTAATACATATAAAGCAGCACTAATCACAAAAAAAAGCAAAACAATTAATTCAGAGTCAATTTAAGTTCCAGGATTTTTTTTTATTTTTATTTTCACACGTTTTTTAAAATAAAGAAACCCACAGGAACTGTTCTGACAGTTAAACACACCAGTCATTTCAGGAATTTTATGACGTATACACACAAACTCCTGTGCGTGCAAGAATCCCTCTTATTATTTGTTCCAGTGTGTAGACAGCATCTGTAAAATCCCACTGGGGAATAAGCTAGCTGCGCACAATCCGTCTGAGAGTGACTGTGATTGATTTACCTCTAACTGATCAGTGACACAATCTCAAGTATATCTCATGTTTATCTCACAAATCTTTCTGTTCAATTCTTTGAAAAGTTATAACATATATTCATCTCCTCAGTGTACTGTATATCACACCACTGTTAAATGGTTCCATTTTACATTCATGTTTCTCTACAGATTTCATTTTTAGTCCATCCATATTCCTTATCACTATAAAAAAAAATCTCAGTGAGTCATGAATGAGAAAGGGATAGTGAATGGGTTGCTATATGCCAGGTTTGATGATAAACTCGTATGTTTTGTCTAGAGTTCCAGCTTTGAGGCCTCTGCTTTAAGTGGTTGCCCGGTGATGGAGATTCAGTTCTCTGCCCTATACATGGGCAGCCTCAGTGCCTTGAATAATGGGCTTGTGAAGGTGAGACTCATAGCTATAAACTATTTTTAAACATGCATATAAAATTTAACTCGGCTCCAAGTGACGTGTCATGATTTAGCTTTTATTAAATTATTTTGGATCTGTTTGCGAGAACTCTGTCTTGACTTTTTCTGACTAGATCTGTTAAAATGAATATATTTATGTTGCTCTTTCTCTTGTAGATCGCAGATGATAGGATCAGCATTTCATTTAAAGGTATACAAGGTGTTTGAGAGATTATTTCAGCTGCGATTAGATTGTCCCTAGTTTAATTCCATAACAGTTTGATGAAACAGCTGTATTAGAAGTTACAGTTTATTTCATTAAATTCTTAAATTAGGACTTTAAATGTTACTTTTATTTGTGGAATTAATTTATGGTGCATAAAAGTGTTTGAGAGCTGGTGCTGCACAGTTGGTCACTGAAATCACTTTTAACCACAAAAGACTGCAGTTTATTACGGCTTATAATATTACCCTAATTTATGTATAGTTTGTCAATAATTTAATTATTTGTTTTTATATAAATCATGAGTCATTTTTTGATAAGAAAATTTTGGCAAGATTCTTCTAAATGAGATCATTTGTCCAGTTGTTTGCAGTTAGCCTAGATAAATACATTTAAGCACATTTAATAGTTCTATATTGAAGCTTAAATCACAATTGCAATATGTGCCAAAAAATCAAAATTGTTTATTTTTTATCTAATCATACAGGTCTTTGTGGAAACTAGTACAACTGGAAGAGTAATGGATCTTTGCATTCAAGAACCATTTTCTTTCCTTGTGTTTTATTCTGTACATACATTCTGTAGGTTCTGAGGTAAAAGTCTCTTTGATGACGGCACATGTGCGCAAGTACAGTGTGTGGGATGGGCTTTTGGTGCGGGATAGTGGTTTAGTTAGAGAAAACGAAGCAGCCCCTCTATCTGTCCTCTTTTTATGGCTGACTGAAGTTCAAGCCCGACGCCTATGCAGCGACTTGTCCGTCCTTCAGCCAGGAACACGCGCAGGTGAGTCAGCCACACTGCTTTAGGATTTCTCAAATAAATTCATATTAGCTAGTTGTTTCCCTAGGGAGTTTAGATTAACCTGGATCTGTGTATTTAATAAAACCTTTGTTTGTTCATACGCTGTGCACCTGTTTTTTTGTTTTCCCATCTCTCCTGTGTTGTGCTGCAGCTGAGGGCAGTACATGTGTTGTGCTATGTATGTCTGAAACCTTGAATGGCGTGCAGGGTGCGCTGCTTGCCTCTATAATGGACATTGTAGGTCTCAGACACGGAAATACTGAGCTTCTGTCCCCGCTCACACAACTCGACAGTATGAAGAGTCTCCAGAACAGTCGAGACTCGCACATTCTCCAACTGCTGCTTCCCAGGACGGAAACGCACGCTGCCTCGTGTGAGGCCGGGTCTGCAACTGCACTGTCGAGCACAACTCCAACCTCAGTTAAGGTCTGTGACGTACTGCACCCGGGTCATGTCTATACAGTCAACACTATAATTAATAATGTTATACAATTTCCTATTTAGACTGAGGACACAGATGCCCAGACAGAGTCCAATGTCTACACACTATGCCAAAGCAAAGGTCAGACTGCTTACAGCGTGTCCTTGGCACATAAACCTGAAGCGGACTGGATTCCTTACCAGCACTGTGGTCCTGCACGCAGGTACGCAGTCTTGCTGTAATCTGTAACCTCTTAACCTCTTTAGTGGTGGTGTGTATCAGTTGATTTCTTCCTTGTGTTTATTGGAAAGAAAATCTGTTTTAACAGTGTTTAAGTCAAAGCTTAGTTATTTGGGGAAGGATAAATTGATCCAGACAGGAATGGTCCCAATGCAGTGCCTATAACTGTACCACTATGACATCAATAACAACCTATGCAATTTACACTTGCCTATAACTATAAATAAAAGTCTGTGTTTATATATGTTTCTACATAAATAAAAGTGTGGTAAGCAGTGTTTTTGAGAGAATAGTAAGTAATAAAGTTTGCTTAAATCTTATGCCGGTTGAAACTCAATTAATTAATTAATTAACTTGTTTAAATCTCAGGTTGATCCAGTTTCCTCCACCACCATCTAAAGGAGCGATAACTGTGACCACTGAGGACCTGGAGTGCTTAGACAGTGGGGAGTTTCTTAATGACGTCATCATCGATTTCTACCTCAAGTAAGATGTTGCATTCACGTTAGGGATGGGGATCACCCGGGACCACCCGATATATTATCATCATGACGCCGATAGTTTAGAGCACCACCTGTAGGATTATAGCGGAACAACACCATTTTACTGTACCACCTCACATGTTAAAATCCATTTAAGAAAATAGATTTGGGGGTCAAACTATTCACACAAAGACAGGCGGAATAACAAACCCCTTTTTGGTAGGAGTGAAGTATTTGTAAAATTGTTAATTGTAAAATATTAGAACCAAATTATATCGAATCACTATACTGAACTGAATGTATTTCTTTTTTCCCCAGTTTTAACTCGCATTATAATTTGCACGCAAACACACAATTCATTCTAATGCACTGTAACATTATTGTTTGTTTAAAAGCACAGGGGAAGACACAGTATGTGCTGCTTTAAAATATACCTGACCTCTTTGAAGCAACTTGTGTTAATATAGGCTTGCACGTGATTTGTGTGTTTTGAAGGTATCTGTTGGTGCAGAAGGCACCTCGTGCTTCAGTGAGAAGATCTCATGTTTTTAGCAGCTTCTTTTACAAACAGCTTACACGCCGAGACAACGCTAACGAAGACAGCACCAGCACACCGTAAGTGGGCAGAGAGGAGGCTGGAAGGAAATGGAAAGAGCAGAAAAAGATAAAAGGGTGAAATTAAAAAGAGTTTTACAGTTTTTAGAAAGGTACACTAAAAAAAAAAAAACACTTCCTATCACCTGACTGGATGAGAGGCTGCAGTTTATAGAGTCAAGTATATATCTGGTGCCACAGTAAGTGGTAATGCTGTTCTAATGTTATAGTGTTTGCCTAAATTCAGGCCTAGTTTAATTATTACTTTATTTATTCTCAGGATAAGTTTTGGGACAATTTATGTGTATCTGCATGAAAAGTTGTGCGTGTTTGTATGTTTTAGAGCCCAGCTCAGGAGGCACCATCGAGTCAGGACATGGACACGTCATGTGGACATATTCGATAAAGACTTCCTGTTTGTGCCGGTCAACCAAGAGTGAGTAGTAGCATGCATACATATATGGGACGATATGGACACCTTCCCTTTTAGGCAAATTTTGTTGCTAATGTTTTTAATATATTGGCTTTAATCTATTATGGTGAGTCAAAACTATCTACACTCCAGTTATATTAAAACTACTGTTGGCCATGCTGTCTTATCAGTGCTTTCCGCTCAAAACTACTGTCTCTCCAGTCACTGCTTTGCAGTTGTAAACACTAGTTACACCAGTTCAGTTGTAACTGCGGTGCGAGCAAAAATGGATTCCTCACTTGTGATTTGCATGAAAGAAGGGTTGTGGGAGAGGTAATAAATTCTTTTGTAGTCTGAGAGCTTTCTGGTGCTAATCTGGTGGTTTTATATATCATAGCCTTTGTTCGTAGTATGGATAAAGTGTTTTGTCGCAAAGAATTTTAAGAAAGGACACAATTCTTCCCACACTATCGACATGTCGTTTTCAGGTGTTAAAGCATTCTCCCATCAGACTTTCCTCTGTTTGGTCCCCTGAAAGCAGCCAACAAGGATGAACATTAATTTCTCATGAAGAAATGAAGACAGCGGTGCATTCGTGGCGCGCAGCTCAGCCTGAAAGAGTTTTTAATGATTGAATACGATGTTGACTGATGGATAAAGTGTATTGAAAAGCATGGATATTAAGTCGATGAAGTTAATGAAATTAAATTCCACAGCCAAAGTGTGAATAATTTTCGACTCACCCTCGTCGTAGTTAAGTTGCTGACATTTGTTGCATTTGATGTTGTAGAGCTCACTGGTACCTAGTAGTTGTGTGCTTCCCCGGCCTGGAAGACCCACAGTACGTGGAGAGAGGAGACCATGCCACCGTGAATGATGACACCGAAAACTCCAGTGATGCCACAGCTCAGAGTGACTCCCAGCATGGTGATGGGGACACAAATGCAGGTTCATGCCACCTGATTAATATTATTAAGCATTACAAATATTTATTTTCTTTATTATTTGTTATTGACTAATATTGCCGCTCTCATCATAGACGAGAACACTCGAAAGTGTATTTCTACTCCTGGTCCACCAGTAAGTGGGCTAAATGTTTTTAAAAATAACGTATGGACTATTCACATACTGTATAGTATATACTTCAATTGATTACTTGAACACACTCCCTCTGTGTCTTTAGACGTGCACAGAGTGTACCTGTAAACGACAGACTATCTGCAAGAGGTACGTCTCATTGTTTCTTTAATAATGTGTTCAGGTTTAATAAGTATTGCAAATATGAAGCAGTAGCAAATAAAAGAGAATGCCTGGGAAAAAAATTGGTTATAAAGTAATAAAGCAAACCAGGGCATGCTGTTTTAGGAAAATAGGAATTTAATGCAGTCAGCAACTGAATGAACATGAATAATCAAGGCAAATTTAAATGCACAACAAAGTGTTTTATTCATCTTAAATCACAGCACCTTGGTACCTAATGCAATTTTTTATTTATTAGTGAGACGACTTGCTTTTCTAATCACTAATGTTACATATTTGTGTAATATTGCATGTGCAAGAGTGCTTTTGTAGTTATTGGCTTTGTCTAATATTCTGATTATGTAGATTATTTGCCTGGAAATTAGTTCGACAGTAGCATACAAGTACAAGCGCTTTAGTATAAACCTGACAAACCTGACCAACCCGATTTGAGAATACAGCATTGCTGTGGTGTAACAGTTATGAAAACATGTAATAATCATGTGAATCTGGATTTCCTTCAGACCCTGCATCCTTATTATGGACTCTCTGAAGCTGTCTGTTCATGAGCGTATTTTCAAGCTCCTGCGCGAGTGAGTGTTTACCATTCTCTGATTTCTTTGTTCACTTTGTACCTTTAGTCCGAAGTTTAGGGTACTGTTAAATTTGTTCATCAGAATTGGGGAGAGTGTGATCCCTATGATTTTGGCCATGACATAGTTGTTGTTGCAAGACAGACTGGTTTGCATTTACAATTAACAGTGAGTGGCAGTTTTGAGGAAATGCCTTGATGTTGAGAAGTCCACGGAAAATGGCCAGACTGGTTCAAACTGACAGAAAGGCTACAATAACTCATAATCTCTTTGAGCAGTTGTGACAAGCAGAAAAACATCTCGGTATCTACAACCAGTCCAAGCTTGGGGCAGATGGGTTACAACAGTGCCCCACTGTGTGTTCCACATCTGTCAGCCATGCACCATCTCAGTCGCTGAATGTGAATTCATTGTACCACCTTTGGGATGTAATAGGATTGTAGATTCTGGGGATGAAAGTGGTGTTCCTGAAAAAACCTTAGAAATTGTATGATGGCATAATATCAACATGGACCAGAAACTTCAAGGAATATTTCCAACATCTTGTAGCATCCATGCCAAGAAGACTTAAGGCTGTTTTGAGAGCAAATGGAGGGAGGCCCTCAGTAGGCTTGTGTTCCTAATAAAGTTCTCAGTGAGTGAGTTTTTTTTGTTTTGTTTTGTTGTTGAGTTAGAATAGCTATAGCCAATAACTCTAAGGGTTATGCGTGCCTCTATTCTGTGTGTGTGTGTGTATGTGTGTATTATATATATATATATATGTGTGTGTGTGTGTGTGTGTATGTATGTGTGTGTGTGTGTACACAAATATAGATGACAAAAGAAAATAAAAGAAAAAGACAAAACGTGTTTGTAACTTAAGTTATAGTAAAAACAGATCAAACAGTGAAGAACCAAAAAAGAATTGTTGTGTGGCATTCCAATTTAGTGTTTACTTATATTTAGGCAAGTTAGACCTTATTTAGTAGACCCCGATTAGTGCCTAAAAGTTGTACTGGATTTTTTCCCCTACACTATAAAATAACACGTATGGCATTAGGTAATTGTGCAACAACATCAGTCCCCTGTTATTTTAAGACACAAAGGTCAGCGGTTTTGGGACAGTTCTTGCTAGAACAGTATGGTCAAGTGCATTTGTAAAACCCATCAAGCACCACCATGATGAAACTGGCTCTCATAAAGACCTTTCCAGGAATGCAAGAGCAAAACCTACCTGCTGCAGAGAAGTTGTTCATTTAGTGTTACCAGCCTCAAAAATCAGATTAGAGGCATTGTGAAGGCTGTATAGAGCATAAGTAGATGAAGCATCTCATTATCAACTGCTCAAAGGAGTTTATTGCATATTTTGCATGCATCGATTGTTTTAAAAAAGCTGAAATAATCAGGAAAGACCATGGGATTAGAAGGTGTTTTCAAACTTTTAACTGTATTTTTGAGCAGTTTATGCATTTGTGTGTTTAGGTATCTGCAGGCAGAATGGGCAGTGAAAAGAGGTGGACATCGAAGTTTTAGTGCAGAGCGGATGGTGGGCTCCCACTGCAGAGTTCCCCTGCAAGACAACAGTAGTGACTGTGGACTTTATTTACTACAATATGCAGAAAGTTTTTTACAGGTAAACACACCAGAATTACATAATCATTGGTCATTCTGCATTTCCTGGTTATCGAGTGGAAGGGAAATTAATGTAATGTTGGGTTGTGCTTTTTTGCAGGATCCTGTAGTACATTTTGATCTTCCACTGAAGCTTGAGTGTTGGTTTCCACGACAGAAAGTGCGCGAAAAGCGAGAAGAGATTCGAAATCTAGTCTTGCACCTGTACCGATTTCAGCAAGGCTCTCTGGGAAATGACGGTGCAGACAATGGAAACGAAATAGGCAGTATAGTTTAGTAGCATGAACCATTTAGAAAAATCAAACTTATTTTTACTTATTTTTATTTATCACATATTATTTCATTGTTTTTAGGTCTTTTATGTGTTTTTATGCTTTTGTATGCCTTAATGCAAATACTGTAATAAATTTTTCATCTTGATGTCGTGGTGTTTTACTTGTGTAAACACCTTTTAAACTGTGTAGGACCCTAAATAGCACAGCTGGTCTGGAAATAGCCTGTCCTATCTAGATGTCATTAGTGTGGTAAGTTTTACATGTGTGATTGGAGTAAGGGGGGGGGGGGTACTGGTAGTGAGCGTGGTTACAACCTGGCCTTCTAATGGGTAGTCTATCTAGGAGGTGCAAATGTACAGTTAATACTAATCAGACATATCTAACCGACCTAGGAAACCGACGAACCGACCACAGTGTCATTGTTGAGTGGAAGTGTAATTCGTGTCCCATATTGCTCATGATGCTTTAATGTATTTGTGTTTCTATATACATCTGTGATTTTATCTTTTGAATTAACTCTTGGTCAGTTTGTGAAATTGTGTGTGTGTGTGTGTGTGTGTGTATATATATATGTATATATGTATGTGTATATATATATATATATATATATATATATATATAATATAAAATACATATTCGGATAGTGAAGATAATCTTTGTTGTAACACTAAAAACTTTTTGCCAATAATCTAGGCCATCTTTCTCTGTCTTTCTTTGTCAGTTGCTCCTTAACTCTAGTCACTTAAAATGGTTCTTGAGTAGAGGATTACCAAACAAGATTAGAGAGTAAAAAAGGTGCATAGTACCATCTGTCTACTTACAACAAGAGTTTTGGCACCACAGGCTTGACAGACCAAACAGAATCAAAGCAGTATTATAGAAAGTCTCTCAATTAGACTTGAGAATTAAAGGATCCATAGGATTTCTATGTCATAATAGCACAAACCTGTGCTGATGTCTTTTTTTTCATAAGACTTGGAGAGGAGAGAGGTCAAAATGTGGCAGCGCGCATGGATTTCCACTTCGTATTTTATAGCTCATGTTTTTTCTATGGATCAGTTGGGTATGAGTACTGGTATGTATCTGATCTAGATCTTTCTCTTTCTCTCTTGTGCAAATAACCATGTAAGAACAACTATGCATTGTTTTACAAACCAAAAGTTAATCAGCATTCTTGGAAAGGGGTGTTCATTCTTTCTTCAAAAATTCAATAGTTTTGGGAGCTGTAAACCGGTACGCATTTACTGAGGAATGAATTTCGCCAGACACATTGAATTATATTCCTGGACACCTACTCTACACCTACCTGCACTATACACCATTTGTGGATATCTGTACTGAGGAAAACAACATACCATCACAAGTGATTTTATGAAGTTTGGACTAGCCAGGGCATTGGGATTGAATTTCATCTGAATTTATATTATGAAAGTTGTGAGAAAATCTGTACAAATTTGCTTGCAGGTTTTTAGAAACAGTTGAGACACCTTCCATAGTCAAAGTTGTGAGCTTTTATAGATTTAATAGCTGTTTAATCAAGAACGTGCCTTGCACACGTGTTGATACTTGATGGAAATGAAGTTTCTGCCTAACACAGCCTAGCAGTGCCTCACTCTCCAGTTTCAAAAGAACTACAAGGGTGGGTAAAGATATCGAGACAAAAGTGAAATTCAATGTTTTAATAATAATGAAAAAAAAAGACAATCATGATTAGAATAATTTGTGCTTTTATGTATTAGAAATTGCTACACTGTGCACCAATTCATATTTAGTATAAAGTCAAAGATTGAAGATCATGTACAGATGTTTTCTTGACTTGCCATTTTCACCATTGTCCAACCGTTTTCTACTGTGTTCAGGTTTGGTGATTGCCAGCTTTCACTAGTTTATCAATGAATTAGCACAACGTTTTAGCCAGTTATGCCCAAACCGATTAGTGAAATCACAGGGTACATCTTAATACTGTTTTATCCACCACTGTATCCAGACCTGTTAAACTCTACATCTACGTCTGTTTTAAAATCCAACCTGTAGATACACATAAAAACGGTTTATTTGTTTGTGCCAGGAATTTTTCTAGATGAAGCTAACTGGGCCCACGAACCGAGAAAGCTGGAAAAATTCTCTCAGAGCTCTGATATTTCATGGCCAGAACCGGGGTCTCAATCCCATGCAGTTGCTGAAGCACTGGAGAAACGACGACTCATGCAACGACAGAAACGAAACCTCCTTCTGCCCAGTGGAGTGCAGCTCTGTTCCCACGAGACTAGACAGCAAGCAACAGCAAGCCATCTCAAATATTACCAGCTGAGAGGTGAGAGTGCTGTTAGCTGTTTACACTGTAGCAGTACCCTCTCGTTCACTGTCTGTACTGCGGTAGTGAAGAGTCATTGTGTTTGCTGTTAATGATTATGAACCAAACAGGATTGCAGCATTACATTACCACTCTGTATTAACATTCGACTGAGTTGTGTAAAAATGTCCGACAGAGGAACCAGTGTTCACACGTGTCTGTTTAAGAATAGGCTCTTATTTGCGTCAGACAAATAAGTGCGTTTTGGCCCCCGACAAGTCACATGTCACTTCTTATGTAACTGACTAAACTGTGGAAATAATGAGCTTATTATCCAATTGCCACTTATACCCCAGCTTGTTGGTGTTTTTAGAATCAGGCATACGTATCTGTACTAGCATGAGGATTTGCTTACCAAGAAGACAGCACTGCACTTATTTAAGTCATCCCCTGAATAATGTAAATAGAAATAAAATTGATCCAGGCAAATCAGAAAGAAGCTGGCAACTAAGCACAGCATAATGTAAACTCCATGCACACAGAGGTGGGAATCGAACCTGGCCGTGATGAATGAATCTTCATTATGTACATTCTTCATGTTCAGAATTGCATAACTTTTTGTTTGGAGTTAAATTTCCAAAGTTATGAAAAGAATTTTAGACGAATAACAATTCACTTATTAGGAATTGGACTAATGCATTCAGGCTAATATACAGAGTCAGCCAAAAGAACTTGTATACATTTCAGGCAAAGAAAAAATTATATGATGTACATTATGTTAATAATAATAATAATAATAATATTTATCAATATATAACATAGAGCAATACAATTAATATTAAAATATTTATATAAGTTTTTTTCTTTTCTTGAAGTGTGTGTACATTTTTTGGCTGACTTTGTATACATTCATTCATTCATTCATTCATTTTCTATACCACCTATCATGTACAATGTTGTGGGAGCCTGGCACCAATCTCTGGAGACTTAGGGCACTTAGGGCAACCTGGACAGGGTACCAATACATTACAAGAAACACACTCATTACAGATGCACTACGACCAATTTGGGAATGGCAATTAATCTAATCTACATGCCTTTGGGCTGTGGGAGGAAACCGGAGTACCCGGAGGTACATAAACACCGTATCAGTATGTGCAGATTTATTAACAGTTAATAGTGTCCTATCTGCTACTATCTCAGAGGAAAAATCACCCTATGTGTTGACGCTGCTGCTTTTAGCTTACCGTATTTACCCCCTGAATGAAGTAGCTGAATATTTGATACTTTAAGATGAACTGAATTAACAAAGTGAAACCGTGGCAGCAGAATTTACCAAAGCACGAGCTTTGTGTTTCAACATCAGAGTTCCTCTACTAAGTTCTTTACTTCTTTTCTAATCCTAACAAATAATTGTGACGAATGGCAGTATACTCACGACATGTTTACCCCACTAGAGAGTTTCAAGCAGTTTCAAGTTTTTATTTTTACAAAAGGATCAAATGTATTTTGATGTCCATGAATCTGAGCCAACAAGAATGTTGCACTGCTTTGTGAATAAACAACATGAAAAACCTTTTATGAACAAATAAAAAAAAAGACTTGTCTACCTTGTTTACAATTAACTTAACATCGTATGCACATGATTAAATGGCTTTAATCTCTTCCACCAGATTTTATTACACTGGTTTCTTGCCAGATGTTGCTTTCAGTTGTGTGAGAATAATGTAAGGGTATGGGCTGCTGTTGCAGTTGTTGTTGGAGCCTTTATACTGTTTTGCAGTACTGCCAAATTTGTGAGCTCATATGAATGGTTACTTCACCAGTGTACCAGACACTGTAGTTCTGACTAATGGCAAAACCTCTTCACACTCACCCACACACATGCAACATCCCAGTCAAACACACACAGGTCATCACACGCTATAATTAGAGTGGACATCTGGATTTCTGCTTGGATGAATTACCTGAGTTAGTGTTTATATGCTTGTAAGAATGCTCGCTTTTTATTTGGCTTGGTATAACAGTAGAAAGCTGCTTTGCCCCACAAACACAATCCTGAGTAACAAGAACACTAAAAATAAGAAACTTATGTACAGCCACTTATTGTACATTGCACTTGAGCCAGATGTTTTTTGTGCTTTGCCTCCGTAATGATAGTTAAATTGACTCATTGATAAAGACCTTTGGATCTGCACGCATGCGAAGTGGCTTAACTGTGTGGCAGAGTTTGACTGCCATCTTGGGCCTTTATGAGACATGTACAAAAATGGTATAAATATTTTATAAATGATTGGAGGATAACTTAATGATGCATACAATATTTCATGCATTAATTAGTGTATTCAACTAAAAGTGTGGCAATGCTCCTTGTCATTTATGAGTGTTTATGTATATACAAGTGTTAGGGGGGTATGTTCCATATGCATATTCTTTTGATTGTGTAAAGCTGCTTTACGACACTGTCAAATGTTAAAAGCGCTATACTAATAAAGTGGAATTTAATTGAATTGAATATGTTTCTCATTGCCCCTGATATTGCAAATGCAAATGATGCAAATGAACATCCAACACTTTTGTTAAACAATCAACTCCAAAATCGTAATAATGAACGGCTGCTTAGTAAAGACAAACTAATGACTAATTGTAATATTTGAATAATAAAAAAAATTCTAATTCATTTTGTATTTGTCACATACACAGAACGGGGCAGCACAGTGGTGTAGTGGTTAGCATTGTCGCCTTGCACTGCCAGGGTCCGGGTTCGATCCCCGGCCGGGCTCCGTTCCCGGCTCTGTGTGTATGGAGTTTGCATATTCTCCCCGTGCTTGGTGGGTTTCCTCTGGGTACTCCGGTTTCCTCCCACAGTCCAAAGACATGGCGTTCCCAAATTGCCCGTAGTGTGTGAATGAGTGAGTGTATGTGTGTGTGTCTGCGCCCTGCGATGGATTGGCACCCTGTCCAGTGTGTACCCTGCCATGTGCCCTAAGTCTCCTGGGATACAGGATTAAGCGGTATAGATGATGAGTGAGTGAGTGATACACAGTATAATATGCAGTGAAATGCTTATACGACCGCCTAAAAATAGAAAAGATTATCAATAGGAAATAAATATGGAATAAAATAAGAAATAAAATAGAGAAAAACTTTAGCTGTGGAAAATATAGCTATAGAGGCTAAAACAGAATATAATAAATATAAGAAAAACCTAGCTGTACAAATATGGGGGAAAAAATTCTATACAAATATAGAAAATATAGAAAACTTTAGTGTGGAAATGAAATAGAATTTAAATAGAAATGTCTGGGGAGTGTGCAGATATGCATGAATGTGTAGATGCTATGTCCACAAAAAAAATAAAAAACACAATTAACATTCACTTCTATTAATGGTCTTCTTTTTTCATGTAAAGACAATTTTGACCTACGGTTCGGTGAAAAAAGTGTTTGCCCCTTCCTGAGTTAAACCAATTTTAATATTACACAAAGATACCCCGAATAAATTCTAAATGCTAAATGTTTTTAAATGATGATTTTATTTATTAAGGGAAAAAGCTGTTTGAACCTACCTGGCCCTACTGTATGTGAAAAAGTAATTACCCCTAAACCGAATAACTGGTTCTGCCACCTTTGGCAGCAACAACTGGACTCAAGCGTTTGCGATAACTGGCAATGAGTCTTTCACATCACTGTGGAGGATTTTTTGGCCATTCTCCTTTGCAAAATTGTTTACTATTATTGTTTATAATTCTGTTTATGGACATCGATCTCTCTCTAGTTGAAGTCCAGACTTTGACTAGGCCACTTCAAAACCTTAACTTTGTTTTTCGTTTGAGCCATTCAGAAGTCGACTTGCTGATGGGTTTCGGATCCTTGTCCTGCTGCATAATCCTATTGTACTTGTGCTTGAGGTCAAAAACAGAAACAGACATTCTCTAGAATTAGATTGTTTTTGTTGTTTACATCTTTTAACATACTCCACTTTGTCAGGCTAGTGAAATCTAACTCAGCTTTCCAAAAATCTCAGCTCATTAATTTTTTAGTGTAGGGTGGTGGTGTGATGGCGCTTAATATCGTTTGGGAGTTTAGAGGTATTTACTATTTTCTGAGATAGCACTGTAACTTCGTAATAGACTATATATTATATACTGATTAATACTGTATATTTCAATTATTAATCCTGGTTTGATGCGATTGAATTCTCTGTTGGGTGCATTGCTGGTATCTGTAATAAGCTTACTAGCTAAATGATGTACAGTATATAGTGGTAAAACAATTTGCATTGAATATAAGATTCTAAAGTGCGCCCATCAAAATAACAGAATGTCTTTAATTAATACGCACATATTAATTATTCATGCACAGCAAAATTGTGGTGTTCAATTATCGCGCAGAGTGTTGATTTTAACACTGTGTAGAGTTTAAATAGGTCCAGATGGACTTAGATGATCTCTGAAAGTGTTAAAGCAACACAGGGGATTTTCCTATTCTCAATAGTTTACAAAAACAATAGCCTATAATTAACAAAATTCGGGATTTAGATGCATTTCTGCTTAAAGAGCATGGCTAACTTCTCTGCGGGCAGTTCGTGAGTATCTGTTACATGCTGATGTTATTAGCTTTAATCTGGAGCCTGATTACATGCTCTTGTAAGTACTACTTGTTTGTCTTTGAAGGAAACTGCTGGCCCCCTAGTTGTATTTTGTGTTTGTTGACATGTCTGCTTTGATTTTGTGCTCCATTTGCTTCGTGTTCTTTCCAGTCTTTAGTTTGTCATTTGTTGTTAACTGTCAGATTTTGTATATTTTTGTATCAGTCTGTCAGCAGGCAATATGGGAAGCCTTTAAGATTTTCTTGGACCGCCTACCTGTAGAGGAGGAATATCAGCGATGGATGAACCAATGCCAGACCGGGACAACCTGTGCAACCGAGATTGGTGTCACAATCAGCCAATCAGAGGAGCATCTTGCTCTGTCTCACACTGTACGTATTTCTATGACACTGTATGTGACTAAATGTAATAATGTATTAATGATGAATTATGTAGCATATTGGGAGAGGTGTACAGTATGCTGTAGGTTTTTTTGTTGGGTTTTGTTTCTTTCAGTGACTTGCTTTTTTCATCTGTCTCAGCAGAGGCTTGTTCAAATTGGACGGAAAAAGTAAGAAATGGTACAAGCTACCCCACTTTCCATGTCTTTCCAAACAAAGCACAGAATAAACACTGTTCCTTTTTCCATTTAATTTTGTGTAATATCCTCAGAGTCCAAGTCATACTCATTCTCTGTCTCTCTTTCGTTTTCAGTGACACAACTAAGACCCATATGTACAGGTATGTGTTATGGTTATAACCCCAAGCTCTCACCCCTGGCTTTACCTGCTTATCAAACCACAAATGAACCTTTCAAGATAATACCCCATATACGAGGGTGAGTCAAACACTCTGGCTATATAATTTATTTGAATTTTCTTAGAAAAGGCAAAATCCGTCATTTTTCACCATAATCCTTAACTCCTTGCTTTTCAATACACTTTGTCCACCTGTCAACACAATTTCATATTCTCTGGCAAAAGCTGAGCTGTGTGCCATGAATGCATCAGAAGTGAATCATCGTCCTCCCCTTGCTTTCATGCGTCCAAACAGGTGAAAGTCAGATGGAGTGAGATCAGGACTATAGGTAGGATGCTTTAACACCGTAAAAGCAAAGTTGTTGCAGAGTGTCGACAGTACAGTGTGTGCAGAAGTGTGCGGACATGCATCGTCATGCAAGATCACGACGACCTCTGCGTTTAATTTGAACTTTAATTCAATTAAATTAAATTTAATTTGTATAGTGCTTTTAACAATTGACATTGTTGCAAAGCAGCTATACACAATCAAAAGAATTATATAAGTTTGTATGAGATGTGAACGTGTGTCACGAGCAACCGAGGGTCGAACACAACAGCCTTAGCAGTTAGCCCGTGTTTCGTGGATGGTAAACCCAAACGCGGAAGTAGCGCGAGTAGGCAGAATAACCACGCGTTTACTCTTAGAACTCTCTTACACAAAGAGCAAGGATCTACACAAAAAAACCTGCGTTCTAGTAATACACACTCAATAAAGGAAGCAACCCGAATAGGTGAGTACTCGCGAAATAGTCGGCAAAGCGTAGGCGAAGACATAGATGAACTCAATGACTGAGCGATGTGAAGCGCCATAGGTGAAGTGATGAAGGGCTTAAGTTGCGAGATGTGGAATATCGGGTGGATCCGGAGCGCTGCAGGCAGCTGGAGCCGGTAGGTGACAGGATTGACACGGAGGGTGATGTGATATGGACCGATGAATCTGGGTGAGAGCTTTTTGAACTCCGTGTGGAGGTGTAGGTTTTTTTGTGGACAGCCACACCTTGTCACCTGTGTGGTACACTCGTCCCGGAGGGTGTCGACGGCGATGTTGTGAGGTGTAGCGGATGTTGGCACGATGTATGGCCTCCTTGGCTTGAATCCAGGACCGCCGACACCTTCGGACCAACTGTTGGGCCGAGGGTACTTCAACCTCCGATTCTTGATGTTCGAACATCGGAGGTTGGAAACACTGGCATACCTCAAATGGACTTAGCTTCATGGTGGAGGAGACATGGAGGTTGTGTGAGAGCTCCCCCCAAATGAGGTAGCGGGCCCAGGAGCGCTGGCAGTCGGCAACGAAACATCTCAGGTTTTTATAGTGATAGCGCTCCAGTTGTTGGTTGGCCCGTTTCGTCTGACCATTCGTTTGGGGACGATAGCCCGAGGAGAGACTGCAGGTAGAATTGATCAGACGGCAGAAGGCCTTCCAGAACCGTGCAGTGAACTGGGGCCCCCTGTCCGAGACAATGTCCTTTGGGAACCCATGCAGATGGACTATGTGCCCTAAAATCAACTCGGCTGTCCCTTTGGCTGACGGGAGTTCGGTGAGGGCCACCAGGTGCACAGCTTTGGAGAACCGATCCACTATGATCATGATGATGTTCTTCCCTTCGGATGCCGGCAGGCCCGTGATGAAGTCGATGGCAATGTGCGTCCAGGGCCGACGGGAAACTGGGAGTGGTTGGAGTTCCCCTGGTGTTTGTTGATTGGAGGTCTTCGCCCTGGCGCACACTGGGCACGCCCGAACGAACTCCTCGACGTCCTTAGCCATTGAGGGCCACCAGAGAGCGCGCTGGATGTATTGGAGAGTGCGCTGTGTGTCTGGGTGCCCTGACAGCGGCGAGGAATGGCCCCATTTGATGACATCGACCTAGATGTTCCTGGGTACGAAGAGTCGTCCAGGCGGCGCACCTGCCGGTTCGGTCTCCGTGGCCTGTGCCTGGCGGACCCTCGTCTCCAGTTTCCAATGGAGCAGGATGATGATTCTGGAAGGTGGCAGGACAGACGCGGGGTCCGCCCGGGGAACGTCCCCCTCATGTTGTCGAGAGAGGGCGTCAGCTTTGATGTTCTTTGACATAGGTGGAAATTATAATGCTCGAAAAATAGAGCCCACCGCACCTGCCTTGGGTTGAGTTGTTTTAGATTCTTGATGGCGATGAGGTTTTGGTGGTCGGTCCAGACGATAAATGGTTCTCCGGCAACCTGGAGCCAGTGTCGCCATTCCTCCAATGCCCACTTTATGGTCAGTAGCTCGCGGTCCCCTACCCCGTATCGCTGCTGAGTGGGGTTAAATTTTTTGGAGAAGAAACTACAAGGGTGTAGTTTCTGGTCTGGACCCCGCTGGGAGAGAACAGCCTCAGCGCCCACCTCTGAGGCGTCCACCCCCACAACGAACTGTTGATCGGCATTTGGATGGAGGAGAATTGGGGCGGTGGTGAATCGATGGCAGAGTTCGTGGAATGCGGTGATGGCAGGGGAGTTGAGTTGGAATTGATGAGATGATTGGCGAGTCAGTGTGGTTAATGGTGCTGCGACTGTACTGTAGTCCTGGATAAAGCGATGATAGAATTTCGCAAACCCAAGAAACCATTGAAGCTGTTTGAGAGTCTTGGGTAGGGGCCAATGATGTACAACCTCCAGTTTCTGTGGGTCCATGGCCACACCCTGGGACGAGACGACAAAGCCCAGGAACGTGGTGGAGCACTTGTGAAAAGCGCACTTCTCCAACTTACAGTACAGCCGGTGGGCGAGCAATCTCTTGAGGACTGTTCTGACGTGTCGGATGTGTTCTTCGTCTAGGTAGGCGAATACCCATTTCCCCAACATGTCCCAGAGAATGTCATTGATAAAATGCTGAAAGGCTGCAGGAGTGTTACAGAGTCCGAAAGGGGTAACCAGGCTTTCGTAATGTCCCGTAGGGGTGATAAAGACTGTCTTCCACTCATCGCCCTCTCTGATACGCACCAAGTTGTAGGCGCTCTGGAGGTCCAACATTGTGAAAATGGTGGCACCAGAGAGGGCGTCCAGGGCTGAGTTGGTAAGAGGCAGCAGATGTCGTTTTTTTATGGTGATATGGTTTAGCCCTCGATAATCGACACAAGGACGTAATTCGCCCGAACTCTTCTTTACAAAGAAAAACCTCGCGGCGGCGGGCGAGGAGGAGGGTCGGATGGTACCTTGACGGAGAGCGGAGGACACATACTCCTCCATCGCCCACGTCTCGGTTGCGGAGAGAGAATATAGTCGGCCGCTTGGTGGAGTGGAGCCTAGCTGGATCTCAATAGCCAGGTCGTAGGGGCAGTGAGGAGGAAGGTGGTTGGTGCATCTCTTACAAAAACCTCAGCCAGGTCTCAATACGCAGTGGGGATGGCGTTGGTGTCTCGAACATCGAGGGCCTCGGACTCCCTAGAGCACGTCCCAGCCGGCGCTTGTAGGCAGAGTTCGAGGCAGGTCGGCCCCCATTGCAGGATCCGGTTTTGGAACCAGGAGATGAGGGGGTCATGCTGTAGTAACCATGGATATCCGAGAATGATGGGTGGCGAAGAAATGGAGGTGAGGTGAATGCGGATTATTTCTTGGTGTTGGTCAATGGTGAGGGTGATGGGTCGAGTCTGGGTAGTGATGGGGCTGGAGGAGAGAGGCCAACCGTCGACAGATGTCACTCGAACTGGCTGGGAGAACGCTTTAGTTTCCACCCCCAATCTCTTGGCATAGGAGGAGTCAATAAAGTTTCCGGCGGCACCGGAGTCGATAAACACGGAGCTCTGGACTCGTTTGTGGCCAAATTGGAGGTGTACCTGAACCATGAGACGCGAGACACTGGGTGTGGTGGCGGCGAGATGGAGGGGACCCGGTGAACTGCCTGATTGTTTCCCGGGCGTGAAGGGCAGATAGCTCTGTGGTGCGCCGCCGACCCACAATAGGCGCAGAGTCCCTCCCGGAAACGTATTTCTCGCTCTGCAAGGTTCAAGGAGGCGCGTCCTAATTGCACGGGCTGCCCGGCTCCCTTGTCAACCACGGTGGGAGGTGGAGACCCGGCAGACGCTCTAGCGGTGGTGGTGAAAGCTGGTGATTGGGAGTGGAATGTAATGTGATGTGTGGCAGGGTTCGGGGGGGGGTGGCTTGGGACAAGAGAGCAGGCGCTGGTCAATCCGGAAGGCGAGCTGGACCAAGCCCTCCAACGTAGCTGGAGGCAAGCTCGTCCTTGATGCGGGAAACCAGTCCCTCGTAGTAGGTCGTCCGGTTTGCGGCATCCCCCCAGGTGGTCTGCACGGCGAGGGTACGGAAATCCGTGGTGTAGCGGCTCACAGACGACCCACCCTGCCGCAGATGGTACAGTTTGCTGTCGGTCTCCACCTCAGCAGCAGGATGTTCGAAAGTCAGCTTTAGTTGGCGGGTGAATCCTCCATAGGAGTAGGCCGTATCTGAATCTGACCTGAGAACCGCCATGGCCCACTCAGCTGCCTGCCAGGATAGCAACGAGACGAGGAGTGCAACGCGCAGTCGGTCTGTGGAGTATCTGGTGGAATTAAACTCAAACACAAGATCTAAAGCTGTTAAAAACACACTGCACTTCTCATCTGTGCCATCCCACTTATCTGGAAAGGTTATGAAAACATCAGAGGAACGGGTGGGGGGGCGGGTTTGTGGGGGGGTACGGCAGCCGCTGCAACGGGCGTGGCAACAGCCGACCAAACAGCCGCCCCGCGGAGGGTCGCATTCTTCTGCCGTAGATCCGCCTCATGGCGCAAAACCGTGACATCTTGGAGCTCCTTTCAGAGAGACGCGACTTCACTACGGAGTTCATTGATCAGCTCAGCATGCTGGTCAACCACAGCACAGAGGCGAGCAAACTCCGCTGGGTTTACTGCTTTAGGCTCAGTCATTCTGTCACGAGCAACCGAGGGACGAACACAACATCCACTGCATGAAAAAGAGGTGTATCTGTACTAGGAAACTCCCGTATACAGCATTGATTTTTGGAAGTATCTACAAGTACCACTGACCATATACATCAAATTCCACCAAGCTAAGATACTTTTGGATTGATACCAATTTGGATGTATCTCGCTGAGGAATCCTTCCATGGTACAGCCATTTGTTGCCATGGCAAATAATCCACTCAAGGATTTTGTCAGGAGACCTTCACACCTCAAGCCCCATTTGCATTTTACACCTTTGCACACCTCTGCTCTTCCCTATTGGTTTATTTATCTCTACATTGATTTGGTTGTTTTTTAACAAAAAAACACTCCCAAAACCCTGACATCTACTGGGACATTACCCAGCTCATCTTTATTCAGCCCAACCCAAGCCCTCATAACTTAGTGACTTGATTGGTTTTTGGGCAGGTATGTAGATAGACATCCATCCCCCCAGTACTATACATCCCCCACATCATTTAAAAAAAATGACAATAGAATTGATTCATTAATATCAATAAGAATCTTTTTATTAAAATCAAATCAAACACTAATAAATATACAAAGCAAAGTAAGAATAAGGGGCAAAAAAACATAAATATGGAAAAAAATGAACAAATGTGCATTTATGAAGGTGCAATTACATTGAAAGCAATACTAAAACAAACATGCACCAGTGCTTGTTAGATGTACAAAATAAATGTCCTTCTAGCTCAGTCCCATTAGATATTACATGCTGACGTCATGGCACACAATGGCATCCTCCTCATCAGACATCAGCTCCAGCATTGCAGTCTGCCACAGTTCTCTCTCTGCATCTGTGTGAACAACCCTACACATGGACTCCAGCAACTTCAAAACACACCATACGTTAATCCCGAAAAACACTCAGAGATGTACCACACTTAATACATACAGTAGATGAGGTACACTTACTTATCTTTGTCGGTTTTTAGCCCCTGTCTTAATGGAGTATTTTAGCTGAGACTTTCCTGGCCAAGACAAAGAGTGTTTCCTCTGCAATGTCTCATAGTAAGTCCTGTAACATGCTGGATAAAAAAAAGTAATAAAAAATCAGATAAGTGACGGAAACAATTCAAATTATTAGAGTGACAAAAATTAAGGGATATGAAAATAAATACAATAACAATTTCTGATTACCCTTTATACACTCAGGGTCTGCAAAAGTCTTCTTTAATTCCTCCAGCAGATACGTCATCACCGCCTGATCATGAAGTGAACTTATTCTGTGTAAAAAGAGAGTCGTGTCATTAATTACATTTAAAATGATTATGTAAAACCCCATACATAGCAGGTTAAGAAACAACATTCTTACCCAGTCTGTGGATTGTATTTATGTGGGTTGTTTTCTGAATAATGGAGGCTCCTTACAGCTTCCTGTAACGGTGAATTAAAAACGCTTTAATACATACATTTGTAAACAACATTGTATAATTCTGACGTGACAAACTGTTAAATAAGCTGGACACCTGCAACAATGCAAGTAACAAAAAGTAGATGCGTAGCTAAATGCTTAGGCTAACTTGGCAAGGTATAAATTCACTACTATATTGTCAGCTAACATAAAGTTCAACTTTAATGCCCATGTGATGCGCGCTCTTAGCCTTTCTATTCACATGGCTTGACTCTTCCTGTGGTCTTCACTCATCAAACTCGCGCTCAAATTTATCAAGACACTGGATAGCCTCTGAGAAGAGCAGTGTGTGCAGCTTGCTTCTCCTTCAAACTCTCAAGCTGAAGAGACAAAGGCACACCATGGCCAATCCCCCCACTCGGCTATGATAAGAAGGACAGCACCTCTTTCTGCTAGTCATTAACATACAAAAGGCCTTTACACCTCACAGCCATCACCTCTCACTGTGAGGACTCCTAGAAACTTTCACTGATTCCCGTATACATCCACATACATGAGGTATCTGGTCGTTTCACAAAATTTCCTTTTGCATTCTACCTTTCCAAACACTCTGCCTCAGACATCTGGCAAACTTAAAGTTTAGCGGGGATTTCCCATACCATATTTGTCCGGATACAATTGAACTGATGTAACATGTTCACAACTGTTACATCAGCAGTGACTGGGGAGACGGCAGCCTTGAATCGAAATTTTTATATCCAATAACCGGAGTATTGGATCATTTTTGACTCATCCTTGTATATACAGTACAAAATACTGTATATCCTTATCCTTACCTTGACTACAGTTAATATAAATACCATATAATAACTTTAATTAATTTTGCATAATCAAACATACACTATTGGCACCCACTCATGTTCCGCTTTAATTGCTCATCCTTATAGAGCAATTCCAGTTGCTTTCAATGCACCCTATTAATGTAAGTTTTTGAATGCAGTGATTCTTGCATTTATTTCCTGTTGCAAATTAGTTGTTTGGGTTATCATATGTTTTTAACATCTGTTACTCTCGTATGTATATGATTTGTGTATGCGCATAGATCTCCTTTGATCTTATTTCTCAGATCACAATGTGAGTCCTCCAAAGAGAACGACCTCGGTCCTTCAGGTCTGTCCTGCAAATTTGGTCTTGTTGGTGAAATAACTGCATATGAAAATATTTATAGTGTGAATGTGTACTGAAAACCTCTCATTCAGATGTAAGTCACATGACTGAAAAGTCCTCTTCGTTCGTTGTAGACAGTTCAGTGGATAAACTGACAACGGAGATCATTTCAGACATGGCGCTGACAACCCTTGATGAAATAGGCTTAAAATCCTGGGAAGGTACAACTACTTCATCTGGCACAACAGATTTGGAAGCGCACAAGGAGGTCAGTTGTAGCTTAGCGTGAATTTGCTACTGACTGGTTAAAGCGTGTTTTAATTAAGCAGAGAGTTTTTTTGCTCATGTGGATTGGGTCCACTGTGTAAAATCAGGCTGCTTTTTGCAGATATTCGCACCTACAGAAAATGGATTAGCAGTCACTAAAAATCAATTGACTGTTTTTTTGTGTGTGTACTGTGTGTTGGTGTGTACAGCCGGTGGCTGTGATGATACATCCAGCAGTGGAACGTAGAATGAGATTTACTGGGATGCTGAAAGGAGAGCGATGGAGAGTTGAGCTCTCAGACCCAACCAGCAACCAATATTACAACCTTTCTCAGCATTTCAGTGAGCAGGTAACACCCACACTTACTCTCAAACATATTGACTTTTAACACTGCACTTTATATGCTATTACATTAACATGTGCATTTATTAGAGTATATGGGGTGTCTCCAGGTTGCAGCTGCACTAGAGAAGCTGAATGAATTTACCAGCGTTTCTGTACTGGACTTCAGGTGTGTAAGTGTACTGTAGATTTAGATCTCTCTCACTCTCTCTTTTTTTTTTTTGTTTTTTTTTTTTGGATATGTGGTCCACAGTCTATGTTTAGTGTCCGTACTACATTTACATGTACAGTATGTCCCGATCAGGCACACCACTAATATGACTGCCAGGTGAATTATTGTTATATTAATGATCACTTATATAACAGTAAACCAGTGACAGGATCATGGCCACCCAAGGCTCATCTATCACCGTGGTTACCGAAGGCTTTCCGGTCCTGTCTGATCCCACAAAAAGGCTAATGTAGCACAAATTGATGAAAAAAGTCAATCCTGGCTACAGTAGAAAGGTATCGGAACACCTGCTGCTGCATATGGGGCTCAGCAGGCAAAGAGTTCGCGGCAGCCAACCTACCATTCAAATTCCTCAGATTTCAATCCTATCGTGGATCCATGGAATGCTTCAGACAAAGAAGTCCAATCCATGCGACCCACAGCAATCAAATTATCCGCCGCTAATGTTTCGGGCACCTCATCACACCTCCAGAGGTCTTGTGGCGTTATGCCCCACAATGCATGATATCAGGCTGAACGCTTTGCGTTTTACTGTTATGACTGTTCAGTGTATATTTGCCCCAGCTGAAGACATTTAATACAATGTTTTTTTTTGTGTGTGTGTGTGTGTGTGTGTGTGTGTGTGTGTGTGTGTGTGTGTGTGTGTGTGTGTGTGTTGTGGGGATAATATGTCTTTTATCATGCTTGTGTTTTTCTTCAGGCCTCAGTCAGAGCTGTCTGGGTGAGTCCAAACTTTGATTAAGTTTCCCTCTTACAGTGTATTTTTTTCCCTTCTTTATAGTTATAACTGAATTTCATGGTTCTGCGTGCCTAATTGTAGACTGATGTGTTCTGCAGAAAAGGCATTGCTTGTATGCAGCTGGAAAGATTGAATTACAGCTGGATAGTTTTGCTTTTTATGGAAATTTTAACAAGTGTTATTGTCCTACAAATCAGTAATCCAAATGAAATATTTGAAGTTAATATGCTGTAGTATATTACAAGGTATGCAGTAGTAATGACATCAGGACAGTGAATAACCTGTGTATACTGTATGATTAGTAGGGTGGGTGTAATATTAGTGAAGTATGTTATGGAGTGGACGATAAATATCCACATCTCCTCACAGTGAAGAGACTGTATTGGTGCACTACGTAGTGTCCCTTCAGACAAGGGGACAAGAGATCAGCAATGAAACCGTGGACTTTATTAACATGCAGTTGAACATGATGGAGGGAAACGTCAGTTATTCAGAGAAACCCACTGATCTTCATACCTTCACTGACCTGCCTTCAAGTGATTCCATCACCGAGGCCGTGCTAAGTACACGTCATTAATAACTTTGAATTATTTTAATTGTTGAAATCTGTAGTAATCTAAAATGTATTTAATATTTGCAGAAGAAACATCTCAGGATGATGTGCACCCTACAAAGGGACCACAACAACCAGGGATAAGGGTACGTCAAGAAAATTACAGCATTATTGTGTACTGTTAAAGTTGAACAATAAGCGGTAAACACTTTCAGATATGGTTTTACAGTGAAGTAATCTACAAAAAATATCACTATAGTTAAATTTAATGTTGCGTAATGTTCATGAAACAGCATCAACATTCTGGTCGTTCCTTCACCATCCTCTTTTTAAACTACTTTAAATTGACTACATTTACTACAGTACAATCCAGTTCTTTCTCAGTGTAGAAATCCAGTTTTTCTTTTCAATGTACATAATGTGTATATTCAACAAAAGTTTACAATTAAGGTTTTCTATTTTTCTATTTTTCTATATTTCAATATTTACTAAATTGTATGGATAACTTTTTATATTTTGTATTTATATATGTGTTTTTTATTTTTGTTCTATTTTTTATAGCTATGTTTTTCTATAGCCAAGTTTCTCTATATTCTATTTCTTATTCATATTATATTCCGTAATTATTTAAAAATTTTTTACTTTAAGGTCACGAGCGGTTGTATAAGCATTTCACTGCATATCACACTGTGTATGACTGTGTATGTAACAAATAAAATTTGGATTTGAAAAAAGACAAAGCAATTAAGAAAAAGAAAGCAGCTTGTCACACTGTCCTGAAAACTTTTACAAAGCAATGCACTGAATACTTTGATTATGAATGTTAAATAAATTCTTAAACAGCAACACTGTTTGTAATCCACTTGCTATTAGTCTTAGGGTTTGTGTAGCATTTTCCATCAAAAGCCCTGTGAATTGCTTTTACTATGGAAATAAAATCTGTATCATTGATATTTGACTTCCCTTGCATCAGAACAGCTGTCAGAGCCATGCTATAATATAATGGAAACATAATAGAAACAGCTGTCTGTTTCCATTACATTGTCCTTCTGACAAATCAGATTTGAGAGTTTAGCAGTGCTAATCTATTTATAACTTTTTTTTTTCAGTATGGAAGACAAACTACAACAACAACAACCCAAGATTTTCTTGAAGAGGAAGCAGAAGTAGGTTTCAGTTTACATGAGGAAGTTGCTGGAGTAATTGATATGACTAAACAACCACATCCCACTGAGCAGGTCGGCACCTCGGGAGGTATGCACAGACCCTTACACCCAGTTGAAGTTTCCTATAGAGTGGCAAGGCTTATGTGTAAATATTCTCTGCGTCCTCTGTGTAGATGCTAAGGTGAAGGCAGACTTGCTTCTATACAGTGCTGTGGAAACCCAAACTCTTCCCGGTGTGACTCCTACAATGGCCTTCAAACAAGCTACTGGTTCCACAGATGCTGTTTCTGGTGATGAGGCTTATCAAAAAGAGGACGTTCTTGAAAATGATCTGTCTGAAGATAGCAGGGAAAACACTGGAAAAACTGATGAAGATATGTCTGTTTTAACTGACAGACCTCTTTTATGGGATGACGAGCTTTCCATCTTTACCAGTAAAACTGATTATACAGAGGGACGTCTGGCATCATTTGCTCCCATACCAGCCATAGAAACAAGAGAATCGGCAGAGGCAAAAGACCACCCACTTACAGGGACCACCATAAGAGAACAAATATCTTTAGAGGAGGAGGAGCTTGTGAGTCATCCCCAAAAAGAGAGGGATGTAGAAGGAGAAACTGAGGTTCCTACACAAACAGAACCGAGGATTATGCAAGCAACTGAGGCCTCTAGAGAAATCCAGACAGCTGTTACTCTTGCAGGCAAACAAGAATTTAACAGTTTCGAAGTTACAACAAAAGAAGCAGAGAAAGTTAAAAGAGAAGATTTGAAAGTTTCCATAGTGATGGAGGAAGATTTCCATAGTGATGGGCTTGCTGTTTCTCCAGCTATTCAGATTCCAGAAGAGGAGGTCATCACAAACCCTAATCCTGTTCATCCCATACATCTGTCTCCTGATAAAGAGTTTGTTCCCACCATGTCCAGGGAAGTCATTATTTCTGAAAAAGAGTCTGTTTACATAACAGCTGGAAAGAAAGAGGGGAGTGAACTCAGCACCGCTATGCCCACCAGCCCTGGGCGTACTCTGATAGTGTTCTTTAGTCTTCGAGTGACCAACATGATGTTCTCAGAAGATTTGTTTAATAAAAGTTCTCCAGAGTACAAAGCCCTGGAGCAGAGGTTCCTTGAGTTGGTAAATCCTTCCATTTTATTGTCACTTATTTTACTAGTACTATTTGTACTGTACAAGATCTCGAGTGAACCATGTCCATGAGTCACTAAGACTAATAAAAAAACTCAACAATGTGGTATAGATTATAATTGTGCTATAATCGATAGCGTAAATAAAGTTTGATTTGATTTTCCTGGACAAGAGATTTGTCTATATTTGTGGGGTTTTTTTTGTGTCTATTTGATGTTATATATAGTTTCAAATTTTCTAAATTTCAAAATTTCATATTCGCTCTTTATTTTAACTTGCTGTCCATGATGAAATAGCAGATGTAGTAATGCATGTGGTCAGAATAGTACCAGCTGCACAGCTCCCGATGTACACAGGACGATGTCTTTTGGCACTCTGACTTATGAAGGTCAGTGCTCTCTGTGACAGCGTGTACAGGCTTGTGCTGCCATCCTGTGCGTTTGTCATGTTACAAAACTAGGCTCGAATCTTTTTGATTCCACCTTGTGTACATATAAACACAGTATATACTGATTCATACATTTTCTTTACCTTTTTTGTGCTTTTCTTAGCTGGTTCCTTACTTACAGTCAAACCTCAGCGACTTTCAGAATCTGGAGATACTAAACTTCAGGAATGGCAGCATTGTGGTGAACAGCCGCATGAAGTTCATGAAGCCAGTTCCTCAAGGTGTCACCACAGCTGTCTACCTGATCCTTGAGGACTTCTGTAACACAGCGTACCAGACCATGAATCTGGCCATAGACAAATACTCACTAGATGTGGAGTCAGGTAGGTTCAGCACGCCAGCACAAAGTTCTGATCATTATAAAATAAATCATCACAGAATTATTTTAATACAGAAGTACACATCGAGTCACTGTCGCAAACACATACGCTTTGAAATGGTAATTAGTATTCTGAGTTTGTACGAGTACAAGTCATTGCATACCTCATACAGTCAGGATGTATAAGAATTTTCTGTGTTTCACTGCCATGTAAAAATGTAAATGTTAAAAGAGTAGTTTAACACATCATACTATAAGTAGATTATGTGTGTTGCATTATAGGTGATCAGGCAGACCCATGTAAATTCCAGGCATGTAATGAGTTTGCAGTGTGTACAGTGAACCGCAGGTCCAGTGAGGCAGAGTGTGTGTGTAAGCCAGGGTACTTCAGCGATGATGGCTTGCCCTGCCAGAGCATTTGCAAAATCCAGCCAGATTTTTGCCAAAACGATGGCAAGTGTGACATAGTTCCAGGTCGAGGAGCCATCTGCAGGTGTGTATCAGTGTGCTACCACATTGTGTATCTGTGTATTGTATGCGTTTTGATTACTGAGATGTGATTGCTTGTGAACCTGTAGGGAAATGCATAAGCATATTTCTGTCCAGAGTAGCAATATTGTGTGTGTTTGTGTGGTGAAGGTGTCGTGTAGGGGAGAACTGGTGGTACCGAGGAGAGCAGTGTGAGGAGTATGTGTCAGAGCCGCTGGTTGTAGGGATTGCCATAGCGTCCGTGGCTGGCTTCCTGCTGGTGGCTTCAGGAGTTATCTTCTTCCTAGCTCGGGCTCTGAGAAAACAGGATGAAGATGACTTGCAGAACACCGTGAGGTATTCCAATGACAACATGCAACAGAATGCCCTTGGTACTTGTTTATTTGTACAGTTAGGTGTAAAAGTTAATAATCTCTTTTTACATTTTGTGTAAGTGTTTTTTTGTATAGAAAAATAATACACATTATCTGTGGGTAGATCATAGTGGGCCTCAGTATTAAACAAGTACAACTTGAGATTCTTTAAAAAAAAAAAACATGCAACGTTTTTTTAATGTGCCATCATTTATTTAACCAAATGAGGCAAAAAAACAAAACAATGAGCAATGGTACCCCATATGATTCAATAGGTTTTAATAGACCTTTAGCAGCATTAACCTGGAGTAACTGGTACCTATAGGACTTTATCAGTCTCGCACATCATTGTTCCAGAAGGCTTGTGCTTTGTTTAGTTTTGCGAACCTCAGTCATGCTTTCCTGTTATTTTTATACAAAAGAGGTTTCTCCTGACAAACCTTCAAAACAAACTTTACTTGTTCAGTCTTCTTCTAATTGTGCTATCATGGACTTTAGAATATAACATCCTTAATGAAGCCTGTAGGGTCTAAGATTTTTTTTGTGTGTGTTTCTCTGACCATTGCACAGACTGACCTTGGGCTAAATGTACTGGGACATCCTCTCATGGGAATATTGGCACGCCACCTGAAATGCTTTTCACTTGTGAATAATCTTTCTCACTGTAGAACGTTAATCTCCAAATTGTTTGGAAATGGTTTTATAATTGATCTCGAAGACCATTGCTTATGTCTTTCCTTCTTGGAATTGTGTCAACACACACCTGAATGCTACTGTATGGACCAGCAAACTACTAAAAATGTCCGCTTTTATAGAGGTCTGCACATCTGTTCATGATCAATTAATCACGGGCTGGTGATTAGCATTAGGTGATTTTTTTATTAAATAAATAATGGTATGGTGAATAAAGTTATATGTTGTTGTTCATCTGAGGTTGTATTTGCCTAATACTGAGACCCTTTATGATCAGTTGATTTATTATTTTTTTACACAAAAAAATACAACATAGAATTAAAAGAGGGGATGCTAACTTTTATATATGACTGTATATATCGTCTCATTTGGATTCCTATCCAAAGCTATAATAATAATAATAATAATAATAGTAATAATAATAATAGTAATAATAATAATAAGTTTAGAAAAGGGGTAAATGTTAATAATCATGGGAAATCCTTCATGGGAAGGAATTGTTCTTTTCTGAATTCACGTAAAACTTGTAAAACATTTATTGTAATTGAATAATCCTTACTGGTAGTCTCAATTATCTGCCTTCAGTTTAGCTCAGCTTTATCTATATAGTGTCTTAAACAATGGCCATAAAAGCCAAATTAGAGAGCTGAATAAATTCCAGGTATAATGTTTAAATTTACTTTTCAACTAAATAAAAAAAGTCAAATTACTTAATAATGTTTGAAATAAATATAAAGGCATCCTTAATGAGCAAGCCCAGTGACAAGGAAAAACTCCCTGAGGTGACATAATAATAATAATAATAATAATGAAAAAAAAATCTGTGAGGAACCAGACTCAAAAGGGAACCCATCCTCATCTGGATGACATTTAGATAGTGTGATTGCAGTCCTCGAGATATCGTAGCATTTGTAAAAATGTTTTGTCCACAGGGGCATTCTTCAACAGCACGGACTGTTCTCCAATTGATCCTTTTTTTTTTTTTTTTTTTACTTGACAGTGTTCAAATTCAATCCCTTTGAGAGCTGAATAAAGAAAATCATAAAATGACGCAGAAATACAAAGAGGGTGTTCGCATCCTTTGCTCCAGTCATTTAAAAAAATTTTTTTTTGGGGGTGGGGGGGGGACTCAGAGCTGTTACTCCTTAATCTTGCTGATGAGTGCTTTCTATGGAACAACCACATGGAACAACATTTTTTTTTTTACCTAAACCACACTATACACTATATACATCTATACACACCAGAAAGAAAAACAAAATCAGCAAATCTCAAGTTACACGAAACGCACACAACTTGCATGTTTTTGTCCTGACATGAATGCAGTTGATATTCACTTTTAAAAAAAAATCTGCTTTGGATAAAAGAGCAGTTACATTATTCCTACTAGTTTACAATAACTTCATTTTGATTGGTCTAGAAAAAAAAATGTTTTTAATTACGAATGCTTCGTTAAACAATAACACTGCTTTTACTTGTTCACTCATAGTGTGTGTTCTAGTTTGTGCATTTGTGTCTTTGTGGACTGTTTAGCTGTTTATAAGGAGCAGATGCCCGCATCACGATAAAAGAATGTCATGGGAACATTTTTTTAAATAAAAACAAAATCTGTTTTGTTTATGAGATTTAAATTTAGGGTAAGGGGTGGCGGTTTGTACCAATAGTAATACAAATCAATGGAAATGCACTATGGAAGTGATAAGTGTGTGTGTGTGTGTGTGTGTGTGTGTGTGTGTGTGTGTGTGTGTGTGTGTGTGTGTGTGTGTGTGTGTGTGCACACCAGAAGAGACAGTGTAGCTTCCCTGGAATGGGCGACAAAGTACAATCCCATGTATGAGAGTGAAGTGACGACGGGTTACAGTCATTACTACCGCCGGTATCCTGAACCTCCGATCCACAGCAGCGCCAGTGCCGAGGCCTCCACAGACTTCAGCAGCGACGAGATCCAGCACATCTATGAGACCCGTCAACTCACTAAAGAGGTATGTGATCTACAGTAGGTACAGTATGAAGGACGTCAGTTGGTGTACTGTTCTGATTTGGGTATGTAATCTATAATGTTTCCTTCGGTCTGCAGGAGATTCAGGACAGGATTCGCATTATTGAGCTTTATGCTAAAGATCGTCAGTTTGTGAATTTTGTGAGACAACATCAAGCGTGAGTGTGGCTCTGTAACGCTGTTACTCATCATTTCCTCTCTGATTATGGTACACTGAGTAAAAGAATCGCGTTTACCCCCTTTAAAATAATCACATTTTGTTCAGCCTGAAATGAAGACAGACACAGTTTCTGTTTTTAATCCAGCTATATTAACTCAGTGCAACTTTTAACATCCAAGTGAATGAACACCAAAACCCAGAATAACTGATTTGGAGACTTGTAAACACATCAATATTTGCCAACTTGTCTTTGCAGTACTGCTCAAGCTGAGTTAAAATTGACGGTGACCGTTTGTGGACTCCATTCTTCAAGTAATTTCACAGATTTTTAATGGGGTTTGATTCTGCTTTTGATTTTTTTCCCCCTTTTTTTTTTTTCCTCTGACATATTGTTGCTATCTTTCACTTGAATGTTAAAAGTTGCACTGAGTAAATACAGCTGGATTAAAACAGAAACTGTGTCTGTCTTCAATTCAGGCTGCAAAGCAACAAAATGTGATTATTTTAAATCATTTTCTATACCTACTGTATTTTGACTTTTCTATTTTTGTGTACTGTATGTCATAAGTGTGGCAGATACTCCGAGCGAGAGTTCGTCAACATGAACTGTACTATCCGGCTACTCACAACAAGGTATCTGCACAACATATTAGTGAATCAGGAAAAGCTCTTCACATTCGTTTTTTTATTTTTTATTCACAGTTTAAGCATTACCCTATTGACAACTCTGTTTATACTGTTTATTGCCATTTCAGGAACATTCGATGAATCCTTGAAGAACAGGTTTCTAGTTTTCTCTCCCGCCTACAGGATATCACATGGTTCGAAATATTTTGGATATGAGATGATTTCTTCCTAATCAGTGCCTTATTGACTGTGCTGTAATGAGGATTAATCACTGAGCCGAATGTAACATAGAGTTCAGAAAATTGGCTCTGCCCCAAAACAAACCCCGTTTCCTTTATGACACTTTAACAGTTAATAGCAGCAAACTTTTTATGCTTTTGGTGACCACCTGAGGCTTTAATAAGTTGTCCAACAACCACCAGGAAATATCATGTGGAATATGAAAATATGTGATGTCATTTCTTTATGATAATTGTTGTAAAATTGAAAGATGCTGGTGTTTCTGGACGACCGAATCGACGAACAGCATGTTTTATTGTCGTTTAAAGCCACTGCTAAATCTTAGGTGCTACATGTTTTCAATTCTCCCACATCCACCCTGACAAGGCCAAAAGAGATAAACCTTGAAAAATTACTACTCTTTAGGGTTATTCCTCAAAAACTTGGCCTGCATTTTCTAAAGTCATTACAACGAAACTTTTCTTCTAAAGGATAAAAGAGATAAGGGAGACCAAATGAGGAATGTTAGAGAGGTTTATCTCTAAATTTATTCCCATTACCTCAAACCAGACTGATCTCCAGAACAACCCACAGAAACACACAGAAACACAGTGTAGCAGCTGATTAGTCCAGGACAACTCGAGCTTCTGTCCCCTGTTAGCCCCCCACAACCCCACCACCCCAATTCCATTGATGGTAGTGCATGATAAGTAACACTAATAGTGGTGGATAACAATAACAATAATAATCATTTATAATATAAATTTTTTTATAAGTCACAGTACGCCAATTAAAATGTTAAATAAATGTATTTGAATAAATTAGCTTAGCTATATTGTTAACATTTAAAGTACTTTTTCAATGGTATTACATCATCAAACCAAAAGCATTTAGTTTTTGAAGTAAGAAATGTAAATGTGTGTCCAATTCAAGAAAACATTGACTGTAAACAAATTAAAACCATATTTTAACTTTGTTTAATACAAAACAAATTTTGACATTATAAGCAGTCTGGTGTCCAAACTGGTGGTCAGTCACAGAAATGACAAAGTGAAGGGAAAGCATGACAGTAGCGTATGTTTCCAACAATGAAGCTTTGCCCTACTGTAGAAATGTATTCACTCATTCATTTTCTATACCGCCTTTCCTGTGTACAGGGTCATGTATGGGGTTGGAGCCGATCCCAGGATAGTTAGGGCACGAGGCGTGGGACGCCCTGGACAGGTTGGCAATTCATTGCAAGGAACACGCACATACACACACTCACGTGTTCATTTACAGACTATGGGTAATTTGAGAATGCCAATTATGCCTCATCTGCATGTGTTTGGAAGCCAGAGTACCCAGAGGAAACCCACCAAACACCCAGAGAACATGCAAACTCCACACACAGATCCAAGGCGAGAATCGACCCCTCGAACCTGGACCCCACAGTTTTAACCAGCATGCCTAGAAAGTGAGCACAAAACATTCCCCAACATTGACCTGGTGTAATGAAAAAGACCTGCTTTAATGACTAAGAAAGTTGGATGTTTGAACAGTGGAACAAAGTAATACAGTCTAATGAGTCATCTGTTGCTGTTCCTTCTGCATCTGGGTGTGTTTTTCTTTTGAGCTACAACTCTCAATGATTACAGTGTTTCTTATTGACAAATTATGTAACGTCCCATAGAAACAGTTCCTAGCATGTTAAACAACAAGCCAAGGAGGGCTGAGATCATTACGAAGATGAAATACAGCTCAGAATGTTCCACCAAGTAGCTCTGCAGAGTTTCGATCCACTTTTCCTTAACCCCTGTAGATATACAGTAGATCAGTGGGTCTCAGCTCCGGTCCTGAAGGACCCCTGCCCTGCTCATTTCGCAGCATTAACTAATGAACTGATTATTGAACTGATGGTTCCATCTATGTCAGATATATCGGACAACGGATATAATCCCTGTTTCTGTGGCAGCTATTTACAGGGACGGGTTACATCTGAGCACTTGGGTGTGAAGGATTTTGCTCAAGAGTCCAACAGTGGCGACTCGGTTCGAACTGGGGACCTCCACTTTAAGTACGGAGCCAACCCTGCCCTAGTGGGTGTGGTACAGCAGAGAAAGCACTAAAATGCAGTATGCACCACAGTGGTCCTCCAGGAATAAGGTTGAGATAATAGATAATGTATAATATAATTGAACAAAGTTTTTCTCTTTTTTTTTTTGTTTAAAATTGGAGTAAACATTTTTGGCAAAATATCATGCATTTACAGTAAGGGGGAAAAGAAAAGCTGTAAAGCAACAGTGTGTTTAAAAAGAATGAATGCACCTGATATTTATATATATATAAAAAAAACTATAACTATTTTCAACAGTACTAAACTAAAGCAAGTCAGTGTTAGGCAGGACAACCCTTTGTCTTTAAAATAACCACAAGTCTTGAATACCGTACACTCTGTGCAATCTAAGGAGAACATTTTTGAAACATCTTGGAGAACACTTTTTTTTTATTGCCGCACCCAAAATGTTTAACTTCCTGTGAATTTGTAGTTTTTTTTAATATTTTTTTTACATTATACAGTATTTAGTGCTGTAAATATATTAATCTAGTTTATGCAGTTTTATAATATCTCAAACATTTACGTTTTTAAAATATTGGCTTTTAATGGTAAATTAAAATGAGACAATATTTTATTCAGTCCACTCCAAATGAGCCTTGACCCACAGGACACCACGGCACTTCTGGACCATGTTGACATATGGCTTCCTTTTTGCATGAGTTTTAGTTGACACCTGCAGATGAAATAGTGGATTGTCGGAGTCTCCGAGTGGCGCAGTGGGTAAAGCGCTCGCCCTATCATCCGGATATCGCTAGTTCGAATCCCGGGTGGTGCTGTAACCTCTCGCAGCCGGAGGCCGGAGGTCTAGAGAGAGCTGATTGGCCGAGCGGAGGGATGAGAGGTACATAGTGCTCCGACATTAATCACAGCTCTACAGTCAGTCAGGGGCGTCTGGAGGGAGCGGATAGCGCTGTCCTCCGAGTGTGTTACGCCGTCCCCAACGGTGCGCGAGCGAGCAGTTCGAAAAGATGCGGCTGGCGTCACGTGGTTCGGAGGAAACACGTGATAGACTTCGGCTGAGTGGTAGTAGTAGCCTTAATGTGGAGCCCCCTAGTGACGGGAGAAAAATCGGGGAAAAATCCAAAAGAAATAATGGATTGTGTTTACCGACAGTAGTTTCTGGAAGTATTCCCATTTAGTAATGTCAGTGACACAAAGGTCTTTTCCCAGTTTCTCTGACTCTTTTGGTGAGGTTATACACTGTAGATAAAAGCCATTGCAATTTGATGTTGAGGAACATAGTTTTTAAAGTATTCCACAATCTTTTTACGCACTCTTTCACAGATTGGAGAGGCTCTGCCCGTCTTTGCTTCTGACAGTCTCTGCCTTTCTAAGACATCTCTTTTATAGCTAATCATGTTAAAGACCTGTTGCTAGATGTTCTCCCAGCTGAATCTTTTCAAAATCTCTTGCTTTTTCAGCCCTTTGTTGCCTCCGTCCCAACTTTTTTGAGAACTGTAGCAGGCATCAAATTTGAAACGAGCTCATCTAGTGGATGAACGTGTACAATTTCCCTATTTAAACATTTGTTATGTTATCTTATTAGATGTTCCATTGTGAATAAAACATTGGCCCATACTGTATGCTTTAGTTTTCATTTTCTTAAAATTTTTCCAACTTTTCTGGAATTCGGGTTGTAGTATCCATGTTAAGCTCATCATTACCGGGTAATGCACAGCCGGGTAACTGCGCCGCGCTTATGGGAAGTCATTACGATAAAATTTTATCATATGATTAATTAGTGATAAAAAAAATAGTAAGGCATTCAAATTTTTAGATTAATCACATTCATTAACGTGTTAATATTGACAGCGCTAATTATGTTTATATGACATTTTCAGAAATATTTAAACCAAACAACAACAACAGAGACAGACTGATGCAAGTACATGGTGTAGGGTAAGGAGCATGTACAGTAGGAGGGAGGAGCAGAACAAGTAATAAATATTGTTGCCAATGATGTAGTCACAGAAAAGCAATAAAGAAGAGTTGAAAAGGGGGGAGGGGGGCAATTGATAACTATATCTAACTAAGATATACAGCGTATCATCAACACATCACACATCAACTTTAAATTTCCCACAGAGGTGCCCGCATCTGCCAGAACATTTCAGATTTACCCCGTAGACATAAGAGGGTTTTTCCAAAGGCAGCAGTTGCTGCATGTGCTAATCCCATCTTGACAGATGGTATCTGAGGAGATGGCCGTAAAATGAGCATTGGTTTCTTTGCCAAAGAAATAAGGGACTTTAGCAAATAGTCAGTGTCAGGAGTAAAATCCAACAACATTCTAGAGTTTAATAAATATACTGTATGTGAGAGGAGCCAGGAAAAAAAAAAACCTGGAGTCAATATTAAATATACCTCTGGAGTCTGTATTAAATGGTGACAGCATTAAATGTATCTTATATATCAATATGGTCATACTTTATGACAGTTCCAAAATTATGCATCAGTGTCCCTATTTCTGATTAACATGAAACACTGTTAAGAGGCGTATTTTATAGAGGCCTGCTAGGGGTAAGATGTGTCCTATGCATGAATTTGAAATTTTGGACCTTCAAAGAGCCAGATGTTGATTTTTGAAAAACATCGTCACACATGGAGAGCCATTAATCATCTGTGAAGAGCTGGCCCAGGTCTCTTTCCCAGGGATTTCTTATAGGAGTAAAATAGCTCTTAGTTGTCAAAGGCGATTTTTTTTTAATTTTCAGTTCCACAATGGATTTTTCCATCAGTCTCATTTGAGATTATATGAGGCAGCTGTAGAGGAACAGTTAAAGTAATAATAATAATAATAATATATTAATAATTATTATTATTATTATTAAATAAATGCTAGACATTCAGATAGAATTTTTGACAAATTGCTATGATTCAGGATGCATTTGAGGACCACTATTGACCAAAGAGATGGGGAGGTGAGGTTTCAGGGCAGTTGAGTTTTTCTTATTTAATTTTTGTTGGAAAAGTAATTATTAGCAATCCAGAATGTCTTTTAATTGACACAATAATGCAAAAAGTCTCTTGCACAATATTTTACATTATGTACAAACATTTTATACTGAATATCTCCAGAGCTACAGTTTATCTCAAAAGAGTGAATGACAATGAGTCATTATTAAAGTCACAGTCATGAAAGTCTTTGGGACTATGAAGTGAAAACAGATTACACAGCGCTATGGGGCGCCTGCATTAAATCAATGAATAATTGTCTTATGATGACTGGACTGAGGGCAATTAACAGCTGTTCTCTGACATTGTTGCCTATGATGCATGTAGATTCTCTTTTCCGGATTAGAAACGGAAGCAAGTCCTTTAATCATAAGCAGATTACATAAATGGTGAAAATTGAAACGCAAATTTTAAAATCTGCTCTTGATGAAGACTAGGAAGAAGAAGCAAGTCAGCAATAATATTGATAATACTGTAGATGTAATTGTACAGCATTCATCTGTATTTTTACTCCACGACATTTGCACATGGCATTGCATTACATAACCACAGTGGTGTGCGGGAACTGTTGATTGATAAGTGACTAATTAATTGCATGACCTGGTTGCAGACAACGATGAAAACAGCACATGTCCAGAATTGAAAAGAAGAGAGAGAGAGAGAGAATACTATGTGATTTTTTACTTTTGCTTTAAAGTAGAGGATTTTTTTTTGTGTACTTTGCCCACCAATTAAACAATTATTCTCATCGGTTTGGGCAGATTCAGCAGCATAGGTAGGCAAGTCTCTCCGTTAAATGCATGAAGAAATGCATGAAGCAAGAAACATTTATTTAATTCGGTTTTGATCAAGCAGAAATACTGATCTGTGAAATCAATAAAAATTGATGACCTCTGACACTTAAAAAACTACCTTAACAGCATTCATGGAATCTTAAAAGTCATGGAACATAGGCGCCACCTCCATGATATGGTTTTGCATCAAGTATGTGCCAATCAGCTGTTTAATAAAACTTAACACTGAGTCTCCAATTTCAGAACATGCATTAACTGTATGCTAAATGAATAAATATATAATTATGGGTACTTTTGTATATGCTTAAAATGATATGTGCCAAATAATAAAGTAACATAAGTTACTGTACCAATCTAGGGTCAAATATAACAGTATAATTTGTTATTCTTAACCCGTTATGTATGTGTTTTGATGCAGACCTGCAAAACAATTCAGTTCCAAAAGTGAGTTACTGTGAAACAACAACACAGGGCCAGCTCTGTTAAACAGATTATGCGCGGGTCCTGTGCTACATTTGGGCCGAATCCAGTGCTGTGAATATTTAGTAATGTGTTGTTAACCAGCTGCTTAACTTAATCTAGTTCAAAGCACTCTTTGTCCTTATCACAAAAAGAAGCATGTTACCTCAGTTCTGTTCAGTTTACTTTGGCTCCTTATTAAGTTCTGTGTGGGAGAATCCTGCTTTTGTTGTTTAAAGCTCCTAAGGATCAGCATGTCTCTCTGATTTCCTGAAGCACTACAACAAATTTCCTGATACAGTGAACGATGGAACAAGACAACATTAAAACCACAATAGTCAAGTGGTAATTTTAAACTAAAGGTTAAGGCATATGTGTTCAATCTGGAATATTCATTCGCTCTTTGACCATTTTTTAAAAATATGTTATTAAATAAAGTATGTTACTTTGTAAATGATTGCATTCCAGACGTGCATTATGTGAGTTCAGTGGCAGCAGTGAAATTATCCACTAATATATCACAAAGTTGTAAGAGGAAAAGAAGAATTAAGATCCTCTCACAACTTTGTGATATATACAGTATATTAGTCATGCTTTCACTTACACTTATTAGATGTTGTTGCTATTCTTTTGGCTGATGCTCCAGTTAGGGGCCCCTAAAGCTGCACATTTTGATTTTGAAACAGGTTTTATACTGGATGGCTTGGTTCAGGACTGGCACTAAGGGTTCCCTGCAATCCCAGTGGCTGGGTCTCAAACCCATGCCTTCTACAAGACGTCACCAATGCCATATTAAATATACACAGCTAGTCAAGATAATTATAGATTATTTCCTACTTAACTTAAGATCTTGCCAGTATGCAATGTGGTGGCCAGTAAAATGATTCCTTATGCTTCCAGAAACACTGTTTCATAAGTTGAGTTCTGGAATATACTCATGCCATCAGTGAAGAAAAACACCATAGTGGGCACTATGCATGAAGGGAAGCACATGAAGTGATGCACCCATCATGCATCAGTGGTCATCTGGGGCTGCTTCAGTTGGTCAGATGTAGACGAGTTTTCATTTTGTCAGCTATTTAAAATTTTAGTCTTAGTCATAATCCCAGGGTATGTGTCCCTGTTAGTTTTTTTTTAAATATATATATATATTTTTTTATCATATTTAGTCAATCTTTAGGCAACCTTTAAGTATTTAAGTCTAGTTTTAGTCAATGAAAACGTAACATTTTAGCAATAAGATTATTATTAATTAATCCTACAGTAAATCTAGTCTAGACAATTTTTTTTTAGCTTTTCACAAAATAATTATCTAAACATTTAAAATGTAGCGTTTCATCTGATGCTTTCAGCTGATTATATTTCTTTTTAACCATCACAACAACTGCTGCATGCCCTGCATATACCCTACATTTTTTTTTTTTTTTTTTAACTACAAAACAATAGGCACAGTATGGACAATGCATTGTTTTGAAACGTTTTTATTTATTTATTGTTTTCTATCTGAAATTACTCTTGGACTGTTGTAAGGATAGCTTTGCTAGCCTATTAGCTTAATGTGTTTGGCAACGGTCTAGCTATAAAATAAAATACATTACATATAACAAAACACCATTACCACAAAGAGGCTGTAAATTACTTTGAGATTTTTATGGTATGCCTTGATGTTTCTCTTAAGGTTTATGGTATTTTTCCAGCAGTCTTTTTTTCAATGATTTAATATAAAGAAAATGGGCCCAAATATAGGCTCTTCTCTCTCGCCCGAGTTATACTGCTGTGATGGTGAAGAGTTAAAGACGACTGAGCTAGTAACATCCCATCACTATGCGACATTGCTGCTCGCGCCATAATGAACAAACACTGTATTGGCAGATTGTGACAAAAAAATTTAAAAAGACAGATGTTTCTATTAGTTTTTATGTTTTTAAACCACATTTTAGTCTCTTCGTCACTGTCACTGTTTATTGATATCCATGATGTCTCGTCATCGTCTCATCCTACAGACTAGGTTATTAGATCTAGGGAGTTCTCTTCGCTAATGGCAGGAGTATATTCCAGAACTCAAATTGTGAAAGTGTGATTTTGGAAGCACGAGGAATCATTTTCACGCATGGACAGGGGACCACATTGCATTAGTTTACTTAAAGCTGAACAAAATCCTAGAATGTGTGAATCCTTCCTTCCTTTTTGGCCAGTCAGTATTTATTGCACACAAATCTGTCTAAGGTACCTTGGTATTTAAAACAACACTGGTCGCATGAATGCAAATGTTTCAGGAAGACATAGCCTGTTTTTCTCTAATACATTATTTATTTAGTACCTTTGAGAACATTCATTGACGCAGGCAAAAGCCAAACTAAAGAACATATTGTCCAATTTTCCACACAATCCTCTAGGGGTCAGTACACGTTTGTTAAAATCAAAACCATTATCAAACTTAATTTTAACCTGCTTTAATGAGATTACCATCAGTTTAATATTATGTTTGCACGTTTATGTTCATGCCTGCTTTTTGTTATACAATGTATGGCCAATGTAAAATGTTAATATTTTCAAGTTGTACTTTTGCCTTCATTTCGCAATGTTCCTGTAAAAGAGTAGCCATCTGGTCCTGAGCTTTAACATGAGCTTAGTGAGATTGCGCAGACCTAACTTGCGTAAGGCAGCTTCTGATGAAACCAAAGACCTTATGAGAAATAACCATAACCACAGTGAACAGGAGAGGAGTCTGATTATTTCTAATCAGAATGAGGGGTTTCCTGGAGTTTCTCTATGAGTAAGTGATAAATCTGCTTGCAATTAACTTGAGGGTCAGTTTGTGTGATGTATCAGTCCTCTGTTCTCAGCCAAAGCCTTCTCTTTAACATTCTTGGCATAGTTCTTGATTTACCGCAGCCTTTGGCAGCATTCATCACCATCCTATCCATCCTGGCACAAAACGCAGACAGCTGCATCTATTCCTCATATTCTATCCTTCTTTGGATGGTCACACGGACACAAATTTATACTAATGATAATTTCAAATGAAAAGCCATTCATAGCAGATGTTTTTTTTGCTCTGATGGAGTACTGCATCTATACAGAGTTACAGTCGGTCGGGTTGTGGTTTGATGAGCCAATTCAGGTGTTTTATACTGAGTGAAGCAAAATGTTGTATTCGACTTTGATAAAGTAGGATTGATCACGTAAGCTTTATAGTTAGCACATGTGTATGAGTATATCCTGTGAGCTGAACATGTGCATTCAGTCCAAAGTGCGATCATCTGAGCCAGCCACAGCTGCAGCATGAACCTTCAGTTCCAACTCACTCACACATGTAATGGTGTCCCTTTAGATCACAGGTCCCAACACTGGTCTTGGTAGTATCGTGTGTCCTGCACAATGAAGAGTTTTCCCTGCTCCCACCACTCCCATTTCCCACTCAGGAAGCACAGCTTATTAGCTTGATTAGTTGAAACTGGTGTGCTGGGAGCAGGAAGAAATCCAAATGTGCATCGCAAAAGCTTTTTTTTTAAGTGTCAATGCAATTCAATAAATGAAAAAGATGTCAATCATATGGCACAGACTTTACAGTCACCAAAAGTCAATCCAAGTGGACACCTGATCTTTTGGTGGGGGATCTTTAGGCAGCGTGCTAGGCAGCATGTTAGACAGCGCTCCACACCATCATCATCCAAAAAAAAAATTAAAAATAAATATGATGGAATGTCTTTTGCTCTAGTTTCAGAGACGTGCAGAAATTGTGCGAAGCCCCATTGCAGCAATCAAGGTGCCTTGTGCTGGCTCAAAGCATATTTATTCACTGCTGTGTAAAGATAAAAAATATATAGAGAGAGATAAGAAAACCTTGTTTGTATTTTTTTTTTTTATGTAATCAGGATGTTTTCTTTGGCAAAGTACAAGACGTTGTTATACCCTGGAGAGCCTCCAGTGATCAGTTGTTGTGTGCTGGAGAGGAGCTCAGGCAGCCTGTCTGCACTTCGTTTGATGCTGTGCTTGGAGCTGCACATCACTGCCAAGTGCTCAAACATCTGCCTTAGAGACCAACGTGACAAACAAACAATGAGGGATGATAGATGGTTTGCTGACAAAAAAAATGGAAGAAAACATGCATGTTTCCCACACAGTCACAAAAAGACGTATGTCATCATGCTTGAAACTGTATCAGAGCTGGAAACAGCATCGAAATGTTGATACCATAATTAGCAAACAAACATACAACAAATGTGTTGCCTATAAAATCGAGACGTGGTGAGGAGCTTCTGTACCAGGCAGGGAATTAGGTTGGATTCATACTGTATGATGGCGGTTTTAAGGCACAACAACCCACTGTTATTCTTTATTCTCTCTCATAATAATGATGTGAAACTTTTGTTATGACACAGACACAGTGTGGGAATGATGTGCAAAGGATTTAAGCTTTATGCGCTGATATTTTATTAATAAGGATTTTACAACTGCAGTTGTCACTTTACTGTAGCATCTGTTATGTGTTTATGTTGTAAACATTACTTAGAGAGGAGGAATGTGATGATCATAGATGAAAGTGCAACTATTATCCTTTCTGTTTCTGGTCCAAATATTACTTGGCAATGTGTCGATTGTGGCATGTGGTTCATAACATTTACATTTTAATAATTTAGCACGTGCCCTCATACAGACCGCATTACGGAAGAGCTTTTGAGTCTCTATCAAAAACACATCCTTGGTCTGGGAATGATCAAGAGTTTGGTAAAGAGTTTGGTTGAAGGCCAGTCATTAAGCTGTTTGGACAGCCAGAGGAGGTTCATTAGACCACCTGGATGCAAGAACAGAGAAGAGACTTGATGCGGGTTATTCTTGTTCCCTGAGAGTTGGTATGTACTTTTGAGCAGTGCTGGATGCTCAAAAAATCGAAGGAAATTCTGGCAAGCGATTTGTAGTAGGTTGGCTCTGAGCACCTTTTGGCTTTGTACGCAAGCATCAAAACAATATCTGATGTGGGCTGGTAAAGGAATCCACTGGAGGGAGAGTGTATCAGGAGGCCCGAATGGGATAACATGGGGAGGCTGTAAAAATATCTTGTTGGATATGGCCAGGTGAGTATGGAAACGGCCAGGGCTTTTAGATTGTTTACCGAAGAACCCTTCATGAACAAGGCAAGAATCGCATCCTGTATGTGTTCAGTCTGTATGTACCTCCAGATCATGTGACCAAGGAGATCAAGAGAAATTTGAGACTGGGAGCTCACTCCTGTTGAAATTTAGTTTCCACTGATCGGTTGCCATCCATGACGAGGTGGTTGTTAAACATGCTGAGATCTGTGCAGGAAAAAGAGTGTCTGAGCGAAATCAGGAGATGATGACTCAATTATCTTAGTGTTACAGTGGGATACTTTCTATTTGAAAAGAAGCTGATAGTAGTTGCTTTGTCATCTATATAAACAAAATATATGTAAAATATATGTCTGCATATTTGGTCAGAACTTGCTCGTTCAATGAAATCTTTAGGTTTCATACAATGGAGGACCCAAAACCAGTCTCAGCAAATTTTCAGTCAGTCTGTCTGTGTGTCTGTATGTATGTCCAGCCAGATTTTGTCACAGCATCACAAAACACAAAACAGGTTGGACAGAATATAATGATACCTTTGCAGTACTGAAGGATTTGCCTGGAGTTAAACCTGTGCCGTAAATGAAATCAAGATGCTGAGTAGAAGTGAAGTTATGAGCAGGTATGTGCCAGTTGGGTTAAGCGCCGCCTGAAATCTATTTCAGTCAGCCTGGTCTGGTCTGGTGCACCATCTAGTTGGGATGCACAACTATAAGAATAAAAGAAAGGTTTGGTCTGTACATTGATCAGAACTTGTTTTTTCAATATTTTCTGTTTCATACTGTACATTAGATGACCCGAAACCAGTCTCAGTATTTTGTTTTGTCTGTCTGTCTGTCTGTCGTCTGTCTGTCTGTCTGTCTGTATGTCCAGACAGATTTTGACACAGTATCACGTAAAAATGACTAGACATAATTAAAATAAACATTTGACGTACTTAGGTAATAGTCTGAAGTTACATCTGAAATCGAAATGTTGAGCAGGAGAGAAGTTATCGAAAATTATGAGTTGAATTTAATGATCTGTTTTAAAATAAGCTACTAATAAGCTATTTGCTTAATGTAAACAAACACCTGCACCAATAGATATTAATTAGAAAAGCTAAACAGAATATTTGTATCTGAATTGCTTTCATTTTTTCAACTCAGCTGTATAAGTGAATTCTAATGCCCTGGAGGGGTTTTAAGATAAAACTTAATCTTAATCTCATCTCCTTTTTTGATTACTGAACAGGGAGTGTACTGCATTTGGCTGACAATGAAAGAAGTACTATTTAGAGTGAACAATGCATAAACACAAACTATTCTTTATCCATTATCCAACTATTCTTTTCCATTGATTGTAATATGATGAAATAACAGGAGATTCAAAATCTTGCCATGAACTAGGGAAATTTGATACAATTTCCTAATATTTAGCCACAATCCAGTGGAAACGAATTCCTTTTAATATTGTCACACCAAAGAAAATTTTATGAAATTACAATTGTAAAAAAAAAAAAAAAAAGGGGGGGGGGGTTCATCTTTGTTGCAGGCAGATGTGTATGTGAGCTTCAACCTGAAATAATAATATAATTATTATCATCATATAATTATCATCTTATTTTTAGCATTAACCTTTTAAACTATTTCTACAAACTCTTTTCCCGTCAACGACAGGTACTTACACTGGTGGTTAAATAACATGGTAGTCAAGTCATCATTCTGTCAATGACATGCTCAGACTTACTGACTTCATGTGCTAGTGGCTGGAGATATTCAAAGTTGGTGACCTGAGTACATTAATATTTATAAGGGGAAGTTGTATTCAGTGAATGTTTATGCAAGGTACTGTACTTGGGTAAATTGTCTAGGCACATATTCAGATTATTATGAGTTGCTAGAATATTCTTTTATAAGTAAAGGTTTAAACAAAAACACTTTCCTTAAACCTGATAAATAAACAACAATAAAACAAAAATCAGGGATAGAGAATGCAGACTATATAGAGAATATTACATGGTTCAAATTTATCATGTAATATTGCTTATTTAAGTATTATTTCTGTTATTACAATTTTCCCCTTATGCACACACACCTCTATAAGCAATGTTGCTGCTGTCTCCACTGATGTCCTTTAGGTGTATTTAATATTGACCTTAAATAACATTGCATATTATTCCTGAGTGTATTTGCAGCAAAAAACAAAAAAAAAAACAAAAAAAAAAAACAATAACATAAAAATAAGTATGTCATTGTGTTTCCCCAAAATTAATTTATGCTAATTATCCATATAGGTAATTTTGCTATTAACTACCCTGTATGAGTTGGCTCATGCGACCCAAACTGGTGAAGCTGATGTCAAGAGATCACTTAATCCAGCCAGCATTTTTTTATTATTTTTTTTTTTTGGAAAACACTAAAATCTGGCATCCTGCATAAGTATTACTTTGGCATGAGGTAATGCGTGAACCCTTACACTGAACAGCACATGCAACATTACTCTACCCTCTAGCATCTCTCCTGTAAGTGAATCCAGGACCCTGGATTCCTCATATATTTTAACGTGACCTGAGTTTTGCTGAAACGGAGACACTGTGTAAATTGTCCTGTAATTCAGATCATTTAAACGCATTGTGTTGGTTCATCACTCAGAGAGAGACAAACACACATAAATCTCCCTGGAGCAATGCTATTAAAGCATGCGTAAGTGCAGCTGGTCATCAGGTGTCTCTGGTGGGATTTTCAAACGTCCCTGGATATTGTATGTGTAGGTACGGTCTGTTTCTTGTAAATTAATAGTGACTGGTCTGATGAGTGCTTTTGTTTTTGTAGATTCTTTCATTAGTTCATCTGCCACGTTGTCTTTCTCTCTCAGACTCCAACACACACACACACACACACACACACACACAGACACACAGACACACAGACACATACATGCACACTCTGCCTGATGAGTGGAAGTTATTAAATAATTGGGAGCAAGATGAAATCCTTGAGCAGATGATAAACTAGGATCTGGAAAGAAGTCTGGCGGAAGAAAGAACAATGGAAAAAAATCTTTGCTTCATGCTGAACATAAGAATCCAGATGATAACAAAAATCGCGACACAGCAGATTAAAATCAAATCGTCTATAGGATGCAGTCAGATGATGTCCATACCTTAGCCAGACCTAATGTCAGCTTTTTCATACATGTGCTATAGGTGATCATAAATAAGGGCTCCATGCGCATCGTTAAGGAAGAAATGGTCATTTTTTTCGTTTAAATTAGATTTTTTTTAAACTGCTTGAAATATGCATTGTTTAACATCTTAATAAGCTACGAAATAGGGAAAATATGGGCTTTTGAAGTATAGTATAATAAACAGATCACAAATAAACCAATAAACTGAATGTTTGGCAGAAAGAGCCAAATGATGTGATGGGGTAGTATGAAGAACAAAAGAACGTTTTACTGCTGTGGTCTGAAATAAGTGTAGAAACATTTCACCATTAGACTTTTTTTTTTGACTTGGCATTTCTTTACAAACAGTAGGTCCCATTTTTTAAATACCGCTAGTCATTTCTGTCCTCAAAATTCCTCAAATTCAATCAAAAAACATTTTTTGACTGAGTCCCTTAAAAGCAGTAATGATCATTGTTAAGTGGAATTGCTTTACCGGTCAAGATCATCTTAATGCTGCTTATGGAAATCTCTCTAATTCATGAAATTCCTGAAAGCTGTATATCTGAGCCAGTGATATATTTTAAGTAATGGTAACACAAATTATTATTAGTGGTGCTTGCGAAGCAAAGTATCACTTGTACTATCTTGCAAGCTTATTTTTCTTTTTTCTTCCTTTCTTTTTTAAATTCTTCTTCCATACAAAACTTTGGCACATAACTATTTCCGTACAGTTTGTCGTAGACGCATGAAAGAGGTGTCAAATTGCGTGCCTCATTCTGGAACGGGAAAAAAATCCCATAGATTTAACATTGAGACCAAATTAGATGCATTCTAGCACAGAGTAAGAATTTTGTGGAAACAAAATTTACCCAATTTAAAGAGGCTTGCAAGCTGTGTCAGAACATATCCCGCAAGAGGGTATACTGTAAGTTGTACTCCTGAGGCACAAGAAGTGCCCAAATATGCCCCATTAACATATGATGAGGTGTGAAGGTACTCCTCATTGAAACCAGAAGTGCTCACAGTTGCATCATAGACTGATCCTGTAAATTGTCACTATGAAAAGCTTGGAGTTTTGCCATGGCAAGCACAACTCACATTTTCTTCAGAAAATGTACCTGTCTAGTGTCTAGGGTATAATTTATTTATATCTATATATAAATGAAAAAAGGTGTGTCACACTGCCAGTTTCCACACTGGAAAAAAACAGCAAGTTGAACACTTCATTAGAACATTCACTCAAATATGCACCTGGATATACACTGCATGGCCAAAAAAGTCACCGTTTCGGAAAGACAATAAACAATAAATACCATAGCTATGTTTAATAGTAATCGAATTTCTATACACACACACACACAATGTGAAGAGAACTCACAGGATTGGGACAGGTCGTGTGGTCTGATGAGTCCAGATTGAGCCTATCCCAGAGCAATGTGTGTGTCAAGGTAAGAAGGGAAGCACATGAAGCGATGCACTCATCATGGATTCTGACTATTGTACAAGCCTCTGTATGTAGTATTATTATCTGGGGTTGCTTCATTGATGACCTGAATGTACTGAATGGCAGACCAGACCCTGATGGGACAGACATATTCCAGTACACAAGAGTCGTTCTGGGAGAAATATGCCAACAGTTCAAATGGTATAAAAGCTTAGTTTATTTCCTTCTTTGTCTAATTAAGTTCTGTTGTCTAAAAATGAATAAAATAAAATCATTACATTTTTCAGATTATTATTTTAATTATATAAATCTTATAACCACTTATATATTACATATATACCTTACAACCATTTAAATATATTTGTATACAGGCTTATGATTGACAAAGAAGATAATTTATGCTCACAGAAGCATTATTATTATTATTGATATGATATTATAATATTTGGGCCTCCGAGTGGCGCAGTGGGTAAAGCGCTCGCCCTATCATCCGGAGATCGCCAGTTCGAATCCCGGGTGATGCTGTAACCTGTAACCTCGCAGCCGGAGGTCTAGAGAGAGCTGATTGGCCGAGCTCTCTCAGAGGGGAGGGATGAGAGGTACATATCCCACATTAATCACGGCTCTACAGCCAGTCAGGGGCGTCTGTGAGCTCGCGCAGCGGAGGGAGCGGATAGCGCTGTCCTCCGAGTGTGTTACGCCGCCCCCAACGGTGCTCGAGCGAGCAGTTCGAAAAGATGCGGCACGTGGTTCGGAGGAAACACCCGGTCTTCGGCCCTCCCGGCTGAGTGGTAGTAGTAGCCTTAATGTGGAGCCCCCTAGTGACGGGGAGGAATTGGACACGACTAAATTAGGGAGAAAATCGGGGGAAAAATATATATATATTATAATATTTTTATAATAATAATTATAATTATAATTACTAATATTACTTTCAGAGAAGAAGAATATCTTCTTTGTCATACAAATATTTGAAAATGGTTGTAAGGTATAAATCTTATCAAATAAAAATAATAATCTGAAAAACAAAGTCAAGTTAATGGATGCTGGTGCCTTTGTGATTATCAGTGTGGCCTCATAACTCCCGGGGTTGGAGTTTAAAACTTGCCTGTGGTCTGTGTGTGTGGAGTTTTTATGTTCTCCACATTCTTTATGGTTTTTTTCCCTGTTTCTCCCAGTGTCATGCAATGTGAGCTAATTGTTTAAAAAAAAAAAAAATTCAGTAGTGTATGATTGGGTGTATGAGTGAGTGTGTACTTGTAGAATGAAAATGGTTGGCACCTCATGCAGGTGCCCCAGCCCTGGGATAGGCTCCAGCTCCCCTGCAACCTGTTGCAAAATATGTTGCATGAAAAATGAATAATAATAAAATGATGTTCCCTATGAATAACCCTTTAATACATTTATTCATTTGTCCATGAACATTTTTCTCCAATCTGAACCAAACAGATTCCTGAATTATTGGGCGTTAATTACAAACAATTGTGCATCATAGAACAAACTCACACAATGTATTCGCAACTGACCTTGAACAGAAGAGATAAAAAGCTTCGTGATTAATTCCATAACTGCGATATTTGATGATTAAAAACATTGAGTTCAAAATTAAATTAATAAACAAATTTCTCTCTAGGGTGGCAGCTTATTAGCATAGTGATTAGCATAGTTACAGTACCGCGCACCTCAAGAGTCGAGAGTTCGATTCCCGCCTTGGGTCTGTGTGTTGAGTTTGCATGTTCTCTTTGGTGCTTGGTGGTTTTCCTCCAAGTACTCCAGTTTCTTACCACAGTCCAAAGACATGTATCCTAATTGATGTCCCCAAATTTCCCGTTTTTACGTGACCTGTAATGGATTGGCACCTTGTCCAGTGTGTACCCTGCCATGTGCCCAATGTGTCCTTAAGATGAATGGATGGATGAAATATTTCAACTGGTTAGAAATTGTTAAAGTAATGTATGCGATAACTGATAAAGATTGGGTTCATATGCACCATTAGTGACTATCTAACTAATTTGCTAACATATACACAGGCCAATGAATAACCAGTTTGTTAAAATAATGAGTTGGCCTTTTGTTGGGAAAAGCAATTAATTATTTATTGAAAATGAAAATACCATAGTATAAACTACCAATACAATGTATTTAAAGACATCATACTCCTTCAGTCTTTGCTCCAAAAAATAGTTTGCACAGGGTTTGGAGTCAAAGGTTTCCACTAGCCCCCTTCTCACCCAGAAAAAACAGTATCACCTCCCAAAAAATATTTCCAACATCACTGTATAGACTCTAATTTCTCCTCACTCTTTCGGTGTATTAGGACCTGATAACTTTGGTCTTCAATGACTTCAAAAGAAGGACGTTTAACAAAAGTGTAATGCCCAAAGGTCCTCATACGGGGATTGTACAAGGTTATATAGACAATGTAAATTGAAGAAAAACATTTGGTTCTCGAGGTTAACCTGATTGAGCCATCTCTACCATTCAGTTGAGGTATGCTGTTTTAAAAAAATTGCTAGATGTCACTGTGTCTTTAACATTATGCCTTTCAATTGCTTTGTAGAATACAATATATAAAATAAGTACATGTAATCATGAAAGATAGTTTAATAAATAAATGTATTCAAAATGTATATATATATATATATATATATATATATATATATATATATTTTTTTTTTTTTTTTTTTTTATTATTTTTTTTTAAAAATTATAATAGAATTTGATCTGGTTTAAAAAAAAATTACCATTTTCCCAAGTAAGTAAAGACTGCAGACCAGATCAGAGGAGCAAATGCAGCCAGAGACTGACTCCCACCAAGTGTTCTAAAGACCACTACAGGAGATCTTTTCTTCCAGCGGCCATTACACTATGTGGATAGTCACTGTTGGCATACCTGATTTCTTTTGGACATCACTTTAGTTCTCAATAAGACAATATAACATACCTAATTACATAGGTATATAATTAAATATACCTTTAATTATATGGTAAATGTACAATATTCCGTACCAATACAAAATGTAATACAATATTACATATAACAATACAATATTACAGACATTTCTGTATTAATTTGTGCAATTTTTAATTATGTTGTGCAATAACGTACTCAAAATGTTTAGTGTGCAATATGGTAGTTACTGTTTTTGGACTCTTTTAAATATGATTTTATTTAATTTAATATTTTCTTCCTATTTATTACTCTTTCCTTTTCTACTGAATAACAACTGTGAGCAACTGTAACCAAGAATGAGCATCTTCCCTCTGGGATTAATAAAGTTTTCTGAATCTTGAATCTTGAAAACAAATCCCTTGCTTCTCTTAGTGAGGATGCCAATGGGTTAACAAGTGTTGATTTAGTTAGAATTAATGGCCATCATTGCGCTAATAAAAATTATGTAACCAAATCAATTAGTCACACACTTGCCGACCTTACTTTTCCTTCCTTTTCTTTACTCTGAGGTCATCCTATAATCAGCCATAACATTATGACCACCAGCCTAATGTTGAGCAAGTACTATCACCAAAACAGCCCTGACCCATCGAGGCATTGACTCCATTAGACCTGTGAAGATCTGCAGCGGTACAGCATCAGTCATTAGCCGTTCCTTTAAATCCTATAAGTTGTGAGATGGGGCTTCCACAGATTGGAATTGATTTTCAGGCACACCCCACAGATACACGATTATCTGGAGAATTTGAAAGCTGAGACAACACCTCAAACTCGTTGTGCTCTTTAAACTGTTTTGGAATATTTTTTTCAGTGTTGCCAGGATTATTTCTGCTGAAAAACGTCACTCAGGGTATACTGTACTATTTCCATGAAGGGATGCATTTGGTCTGCAAAAAAACTTAGGCAGGTGATTCCACCCTTCTGATGGAACCAGCATTAACGTTTACAAAAATTTGATCTACAGTAACTCTTCTATTGGATCGGACTATACAGGCCAGCCTTAGCACCCCATGTGCATCAATGACCCTTGGCTTCTCATGACCCTGTTGCCGGATGACTGGTTTTCCTTCCTTGGACCCCTTTTGGTAGACCCTGACCACTTTAGACCGGGAACATCCCCCAAGAGGTACAGTTTTGGATTTGCTTTGACCCAGTCAGTCATGGTTTGGCCCTTTTTCAAAGTCGCTCATATACTTACACTTGCCCATTCTTTTCTGCTTCCAACACATCAACTTCAGGGACAAAATGTTCCCATGCTGCCTAATACAGTACCCATCCACCCGCTGTGTAATCCAGGTGCCATTGTAATGAGATAATCAATGTCATACACTTCACCTGTGAGTGGTCATAATGTTATAGCTTATCGGTGTAAATGTTCTCGTTTTGTTTTTCAAAGTGCTTGCTTTTTAGCACGATATTAATGTTGCTTCCTGACAGCTTCACTTATATATATGAAATATATACAGTAAATAGTAAATAATCAAGCTGATATCCCTAACACATTGACTATGAATTGCATTGAGGTGCGAATGGCTTTGCAACAATATTTTTCTTTCCAGAGATGGACTGGCGTCCCATTCGAGGCGCATCCCATATTATTCCTGTTTTTCCGTGGATATCCTTTGGAAGCACTTGACCAGGATAAAGTGGTTGCTGACGATGACTGTATGTTTTCAGTAGTCATCCTACTGTACGTCAGGGCCAGAACCAAAACAGCAATATTTCTTTATGCCAAATAGTGAGAACAAATGTTGCTACAGTGAGAAACTCTGTAAAGAAAAGTTATTGTACTGTTCATTTCCCATCATGTAAAATCTATTGAACATTTATTGTATGTTTAAAAAGACAACCTTCAAGGCTTGCAAAATGGGTTCCAAATGGAGTGTAAAAAAATAATAGCAGTCTGATAGAGAGAGAGAGAGGATGTGGGTGTGTCTGTGTTTCTCTGTGTGTATGAGAGAGAGAGAGAGAGAGAGCAAGGGAGAGAGTCATATCACATATAACTTTGACAACATGTGTGACATCAGAGGTTACCTCCCCCAAGCTTGTCCACTAGAGATGGTCTGGTCACAAACAAAACCTCTCAGAACCCAGCCATAATATGCACAGCCCTTTCCAAGACGCACATGTATATGCTTATTCACAGGCACATGTGTGAACACTGAGTTATATTAAAGTGAAAGAGGGTGTAAGACGAGCCTTAGAGCTGAGCAGACGTTTAGTGCAGAGGAATCAGAGTGGACGACTGTGGACAGCCCTGAGCTTTAGTGACCCACTGAATGAAGGGAACAGCATGTCAGTCTTCCTGCTCCTCCTCATCCTCAGCGAGGTCCTGCTCCCCAACCCCACCTGTGCATCCAGAGGTACAGTACACTGTGTTGTTTACTGTTAGCCAGAACTGTACTCGGATATGGAAAACAGACTTGTGTTTTAAATATGTTAAAGCTTTATGATTTGGTGCTTCACCCAGGACCACAGTACAACAGGTGAGAAGCAACAAAAGCACACGTTGTCTGCAAGTATTATTCATTCTGGTGAATCGAATTTTGGATGCAAGAGTGTGCTTGATTTCATGATGTCAACATAATTGTAACAATATTATTTATGGCTTTATGTAGATCAGAATCTAATAGCTCAGAATTTGTCAATGAACTCATGAACTCTGTTCTTTTATTTGCTTTGCTTGGCCCAGTTTTTGTCTCTTGTGCTTAACTGACTCCAGCATGCAGAGGAAACATGCAATGAAATAAATTTGCTTCATCAGATTGTTTATGAAAGCATGTTCAAAACAAAGGACTTATGAACATAACATTATGTTATTATTAGTGTCCATTTGGTTATTATTTATGTTAGTGCAAAATGGAACTGATTTCTTTTGGACGTCACTTCAGTTCTCACCAGTTATCAATAACTGCAATAACTATTTATGGAGCAGCCTGAGTGTTTCTTTGGAAGAGGTGCTGAAGTGTGAGGAGATGTTCATCAGCTTCAACCAAAACATTCTGGTCTAAAAACTAAGCTATAGTGTATTTTTCCATTCGTCCTGCTTTCTTCTCAACTTTCTTTCCATTAGCACAGTCTTGTATCCTGTGCAATTGTACATAATCCTGATGCAATTTCTTTTGGAGTACACCATTACCTAATCGTTGTTGGATCTTGACACCATCGTTGAAACTGACCTAAGCTTGACAGGCGAATTTCCAGCCGTAGATTAAGACTAGGCCTTGGCTAAATGGCACTGTTTCAGGAAATTGAGACTCTTCACTTGCTGGCCTCTTAAATACAAAAATAGAAAAGAGGAAATAATTGCCACTATATCTTTAAGAAGATAGTTTTCCAATTGAGTATGATAATAAAAATCATGTGCTGGTGGGAGGGGTCTTTTCCAGGATGAGAACCACAGAGGAGAAAGTAATTCGGAATGGTTTCTTAACTATTAAAATAAGTTAAAACACATGCTATTCCCCCTCACATACCCAGAATCTTAATCCAAATGATGACAGCATGCAGAATTCATGGAGAACGTCCATTTCTTGTGTCACTGATTCTGATTTTCTGTCTGAAAGCTATCATTCCTGTAGGAGTCTCTTCCATCAAAGCCAAAATGAACCTGCAATAAGATGCAGATGGTGATGCGCTACAGGTCTACTTTCTCAACTAAGACCTTATTTAAAGATAACGAGTGTGGCCTCCGAGTGGCGCAGTGGGTAAAGCGCTCGCCCTATCATCCGGAGATCGCTAGTTCGAATCCCGGGTGGTGCTGTAACCTCTCGCAGCCGGAGGACTAGAGAGAGCTGATTGGCCGAGCTCTCTCAGAGGGGAGGGATGAGAGGTACATTGTGCTCCGACATTAATCACGGCTCTACAGCCAGTCAGGGGCGTCTGTGAGCTCGCGCAGCGGAGGGAGCGGATAGCGCGAGTGTGTTACGCCGTCCCCAACGGTGCGCGAGCGAGCAGTTCGAAAAGATGCGGTCGGCTGGCGTCACGTGGTTCGGAGGCCCTCCCGGCTGAGTGGTAGTAGTAGCCTTAATGTGGAGCCCCCTAGTGACGGGGAGGAATTGGACACGACTAAATTAGGGAGAAAATCGGGGAAAAAATCCAAAAAAAAAAAAGATAACGAGTGTGGCAGAGCAGATTTGTTCCTATACTAAACATCCCAAAATCCACCTTATAGAGGTGGAGGTGAACATGTAGCATGACCTTCATAGACTGAAGGTCTTTGCTTGCAGTGATGTAATGCTGAGCCAGAGGTACTGTGCTGGGTCAGAAGAGAAGCTAATTTAATATTTGTGATGCACTTGCAACTACACACTTGATTTTGCCTAAGGCAAAAATCACTCTAAAAATGACCCAGTACTTTTCATGGTATATCTATTTGGGACTGTTTGTCTGCTTTTGCTCTCCTTAGCCCAGCGATGCTGATCTCTAGTTGTCATGACATTATTTCTGTTCTGCTATTAGATTGAGATCTAAATATCATCATATATTTTATCTATCATTTATTATATATATGAGTTGAGAAATGCCTAATAAACCTCTAATAAAGAATAAAGTTAACCTGTGGGGCGGTGGGGGGGGGGGTGGGGGGGGATAGTCGGCATGGTGACTTAGTGGTTAGCACTGTCGCCTCATACCTCCAGAGTCGAGTGTTGGGGTTTTGAGTCCTGCCTTCAGATCAGATCAGTGTGTGTGGAGTTTGAATGTTCTCCCTGTGACTGGTGGATTTCCTTCAGGTACTCCAGTTTCCTCCCACAGTCCAAAAACATACACTCACTCATCATCACCATCATCATCATCTATACCCCTTTATCCTGTATTCAGGGTCGCAGTGACCTGGAGCCTATCCCAGGAGACTTAGGGCATGAGGCGGGGTACACCCTGGACAGAATGCCAATCCAATGCAGGGCACACACACATACACACTACGGGCAATTTTGGAATGCCAATAAGCCTAATCTGCAGGTCTGTGGACTGTGGGATGAAAACCACCAAGCACGGGGAGAACATGCAAACTCCATGCACACAGAGACGGGAATCGAGCCTGGTCAGGAATTGACCCCGGACCCTGGAGGTGCAAGGCGAAATTATGTTACCAAATTGAGTGAGTATAGACGGGGGAAATTATTGTGTTACAGCAGCATTAGCATTAAAAAAAAAGAATAAAAAAAAGTGTGTATGTGGGGTGGGGGGTGGGTGTAATTGTACCTTATATATAAATTAATAGTAAACAATAGAGTATGTGAGTGTGTGTGTGCTTGTGCCCTGCGATGGATTGGACCCCATCCTGAATGTTTCCCGCCTTGTGCGCCAAGTCCCCTGGGATTAGCTCCAGGCCTCCCTGCTCCTATATTTACCCCCACTTCATCAATGTCTATAGCCAAGCATGTAAAAGAATTTTCTTCAAAAAGCTTAAAACTTGGCTCATGGGAAAAAAAGAAAACAGATGATAAAAGTTATATCAATAATCAACAGTACCCCTTCAGATTTCGTGCACAATTTACAGAAATATACACACGTGGACAAAACTGTTGGTACCCTTCGTGATATGAAAGAAAAACTCACAATGGTCACAGAAATAACTTTAATCTGACAAAAGTAATCATTTAAAAAAATTCTATGAATGTTAACCAAGGAAAGTCAGACATTGCTTTTCAACCATGCTTCAACAGAATTATTTACAAAAAATAAACTCATGGAACAGGCCTGGACAAAAATGATGGTACCCCTAGAAAATACTGAAAATAATGTGACCAAAGGGACATGTTAATTCAAGGTGTGTCCACTAATTAGCATCACAGGTGTCTACAATCTTGTAATCAGTCAGTGGGCCTATATATAGGGCTCCAGGTAGTCACTGTGTTGTTTGGTGACATGGTATGTACCACACTCAACATGGACCAGAGGAAGCGAAGGAAAGAGTTGTCTCAGGAGATTCGAAAGAAAATTATAGACAAGCATGTTAAAGGTAAAGGCTATAAGACCATTTCCAAGCAGCTAGATGTTCCTGTGACTACAGTTGCACATAATATTCAGAAATTTAAGATCCATGGGACTGTAGCCAAACTCCCTGGACGTGGCCGCACGAGGAAAATTCATGACAAATCAAAGAGACGGATAATCTGAATGGTAACAAAAGAGCCCAGAAACACTTCTAAAGAGATCCAAGGTCAACTTCATGCTCAAGGAACATCAGTGTCAGATCGCACCATCCGTCGTTGTTTCAGTCAAAGTGGACTACATGGGAGACAACCAAGGAGGACACCATTGTTGAAAACAAATCATAAAAAAGCCAGACTGGAATATGCCAAACTACATGTTGACACGCCACAAAGCTTCTGGGAGAATGTCCTATGGACAGATGAGACAAAAATGGAACTTTTTGCCAAGGCACATCAGCTCTATGTTCACAGACGGAAAAATGAAGCACATCAAGAAAAGAACACTGTCCTTACTGTGAAACATGGATGAGGCTCTGTTATGTTCTGGGGCTGCTTTGCTGCATCTGGCACAGGGTGTCTTGAATCTGTGCAGGGTACAATGAAATCTCAAGACTATCAAGGGATTCTAGAGAGAATTGTGCTGGCCAGTGTCAGAAAGCTGGGTCTCAGTCGCAGGTCATGGGTCTTACAACAGGACAATGACCCAAAACACACAGCTAAAAACACCCAAGAATGGCTAAGAGGAAAACATTGGACTATTCTAAAGTGGCCTTCTATGAGCCCTGACCTCAATCCTATTGAGCATCTTTGGAAGGAGCTGAAACATGCTGTCTGGAAAAGGCACCCTTCAAACCAGAAACAACTGGAGCAGCTTGCTCATGAGGAGTGGGCCAAAATACCTGCAGAGAGGTGCAGAAGTCTCAGTGACAGTTACAGGAATCGTTTGATTGCAGTGATTGCCTCAAAAGGTTGTGCAACAAACTATTAAGTTAGGGGTACCATCATTTTTGTCCAGGCCTGTTCCATGCGTTCATTTTTTTTTATAATTCCGTTGAAGCATGGTTGAAAAGTAATGTCTGACTTTCATTGGTTAACATTCATAGAATTCTTATTTATTATTACTTTTGTCAGATTAAAGTTATTTCTGTGACCATTGTGAGTTTCTCTTTCATTGACCGAAGGGTACCAACAATTTTGACCATGTGTGTATATACCAAGAATACATACTTTTTTTTAAATAGAAAATGTGTGTACAAAGTGATTTAAAAACAAAGAGAAAATGTGTACACAGATAAAGGGCTAAACTATCCTTTATCAACACTTTTCGTAGTTCAAATGGCTTATGAAGGATGCACGTAGATATCTAAAATTGAAAAACATTTACTTTATAATCACAATTGCCATTTAGGCCCATGGTGCTCGGCCTTTAAGGCACAAAATTAAATTTTGTGTGTTTTCCTTCATACACAAACACTTTTCCACACAGTCTTGACTTTTCATGTTTCATTACTGAGGCATCGCTCCAATGCAACTGACTAATGCCTTTAGAGATGCCCGGAGATGGGCCGGAGCTAGCTATGATCTAACCAAAAGCCAATTTGCATGCTTTGGAACTGCCAGGAGTTTCCTTCTGTCTTACACACATCGTTTTTATCCTGTAGAAACACACACTGTTCCACCAATCAAATAATAAAAGCTGACCACAAGGCTATACTTCAAATCCATTTCTAAGATGTTTGATTGTCATTTATTATTCTTGTCTTTACTGGTGTCCGTTTTAGGTTTAAGAGTGTTGCTTTAAATGTCTGTGGCCCAGATTCACATGTCTGTCCTGTTAATGGTTGTTTTGGTGGTATTGCACTAAATCTGGCAGGAAACTGTGGAACTGTTGATCCACAGCCGTGTTGAAAATTCTAGCAAACTGTAAAGCATTAATATAACCTATTAAACTGGGTAAAAAGTGGACAATCAACTTGCTGGCATATTAGAATATTTTCTCTGTGGCAAAAGCATAAAAACACATTGTTCACTGATACTGTAAATGCCTTGCCAGAATCAAAGTCAATTAACGCTCTGTAGGTTTTGGCTATTAAAAGCCTTGATGTCATATTGAGGCTTATTCTTCCACTAAGAAGGCCAATGGCTTAGTCCAACATAATAGATTCTCTCTTTATTCCTGGTCTTTGTGTAATTTTTGGTTTATATTCCATTCCTAGTGCGCAGGCAAGCGACAAAGGTTCGGATCAGTGCTATAGGAGACACCATCATGCTGAGGTTCCTGGAACCACACAGAGAAACGAAACTGGAGGGATATATTCTGGGATACGGAAGCAGCTTGTTCTCCAAGCAGTTAATTCAACTCCCTGATGACGGGGAACCATATGAAACTGAAATTGGTAAAGCATCCAGATACTCCTGTTGACAGGCTCTCTGTAGCTGTCTCGCTCTCTCTGACTTTCTGGTTTGCTCTTTCAGATGCTGAACCAAAATATCTTGTTGCAGTTCAGCCAGTCAAAGAAGAACAGGTGAAGAAACAGTGCACAGGTAAACCATAGCACTGTAACTTTATACAAAGCGCACATAAAGACAAGATATAGTTTTGGAATTCATGCATAGCCTGCTGTGAAGTTATACTGTCCAAAAAAAGGGTTTCAGAATTGTTCGATTATTGGCCTATATCAAGCAAAGAAAACAACTAAGGAAATTTGTAATTAATGGAATTAGGTTAAGAATCCTTTAATGCATTATTAAAACCTGGAAGAGTGCTGAACCATCATCTTCCAGGAAGAAATGTAAAAAAAAAAAAAAAAACAGGTCATGAATGGAGAGCTGTTAAAGCTTGGTGAAGTTGCATCGTAAAAATATCAACAGTTGAAACCACAGCTATATTTAATAGCGAAAGCAAAAGCATTTCCACACACGCAATGTGACGGGAACTGACAGGATTGTGACTAAACAGATGTGTGCTCATAAGAAAACTACTTGTTCATGAGACTGATCAGGGTAAGAGGTTTTAATCTTTTTAGGGAGCATAAAGATGGGAAAAGAACATGTGTTCTGATGAATCCAGATTGACACCGTTCCAGAGCCATGGACGCATTAGGGCAAGAAGGGAAGCGCGTGAAGCGACGCACCTACTGTATTATGACCTGGGGTTGCTTCAGTTGGTCAGGTCTCGGCTCAGCAACTTTATGTGTCGATAAAATGAAGTCATCTGATGACCTTAATACACTGCCAGGCCGTGTACTTAAAGCACTGAGCTATTGCTTTTACATGCATTCACATAAATGAAGTGAACGTGCTGATACATTTTAAATCTACAGGGAAGGAGTCTCTGGAAAAGCCTTTGCATCTGGTGATTGGCACTGTGTCCCCGACCTCAGTTATGCTGTCCTGGGCCACACTGCTAAACACCCTTTCCACTGAAACAAACCTGGATGACTGCACAGAGGACGGGTGAGACTGCATGTTTATATTGTGCATGTCTGCTTTCTCTACGTTGGAAGAGAACGTTAAGACTCTGCCAGATGTTTGGTCATATTTTTAACAGAAGACATGGAGCAGTACCAGTAACTAGAAGAGCCAAAACTATCAGAGTACTCTCACCGAGTCCCAGTCCTAATACTCACATAGCTGAAAGCCAGGAATATGGACATGAAAAACTTTGGAATGTGATATGTCTCCACTGTAGATAGCAGGTGCAGAGCTACATATGACACACACACACACACAATGTTGTGTGCTCTTTGGTCAAGCTGGTGGAAAGCTTTACGTCAGTCTGCTCTGCTTAACCAATCTGATCCTTTTCCTGTCCAGTATAACCCAGAGAGTTAGAAAATGGAGAGTCAGTAAAAGCAGAACTCAAGCAATTATAATCCTTGGGAAAATCTGATTTTGCACTACATAATATAAATAAGTATAATGTGCCTTTTACATCCATGCATATCAATTTTGTATTAGTAGAACTAGAAACTAAATGACTATTGTTGTCTTCTGTAGTCATTACACAGTGCGCTACAGGGAGAAGGAGCCCAAAAAGACGTGGAACTATCAGACATGTCCCACCACTGATACAATCATTGATGACCTCAAACCAGATACACCATATGAGTTCGGGGTCCGGGCAAAGTTTGAGAATATCAATGGAGCCTGGAGCCCTTCAGTAACCCACAACACAGCTGGTATGTCAGAACAACAAAGCACTAAACATTTTCCATGCAGATCACTTCATGAGGCTCAGATGCCTATACAGAACGGAACAAAGGTTCAAATCCCCATGGGTTTTAATTTAACAAGAAAAATATGTTTGATTGTTTTTTTGTTTCGTTTTTTAAAATGTACTGTATTTACAAAACCGGAATCTATTGCAATGCCTGCATATGTATCTGTATCTGGTTATGCATTGTTTAATGCTTCCGATATCAATTTATATGTCAGATATGGGGTTGAAACCCAAAGTGGGCATGGGCTAAGGTAGAATGGCGAGTAATATCAGCCTGCATATCACACTACTTCATTATTAGTGGTGCTTGTGAAGCAAAGCATTGCATGTAATATCTTGTATTATCTTTTTTTACTAGTTACTAGTCCTCTACCATTTGTCGTAGACCCATTAAAGAGGTGTCAAATCGTGCATCTTATCTGAGCATGTCTATGATTTTTCTAAGGGGTGGAAAGTAAATTGCCACGCCCAAAAAAATCCAATAGGCTTGACATTGAGACCAACTTTGACGGATTCTAACGCAGAGCAAGAATTTTGTAGAAATCTAAAATGTACCACATTTGAAGAGGCTTGCATGCTTTGTCAGAACCCCCACACTAGGTTATAAGTTGAATCCCATTATCATACAGACAAGCGGGCTCATTTTACTCAGGCAACCAATCTACGTTTTTGAAATGTCATTTCCATATTCCAGTAGCCCAAAAAATTTACACACTATAAAAATAATGATAATTGTGACCTGTGGATCTGGTTCGCCATGCCAGCCTCTACAGGGACCACAAGGCAGTGGTCAAGGACACTACAAATACATACAGTTCTGCATGTTCATATTAATGCATGTAGGTTTTCTTTGTCCTGTTAGGACCTACCTGATTATTCTTTCAAATCCACAAATAAAGTAAAACCCTTCTTTAACACAATGTATTTGTTGAGCTCCATAGGATCCCAGTGCTGGATTCTAACAAGATAAAATAACAACAACACCAAAAATAATATTGTACCGCCTATGCAATTATGTATTTGTTTGCATTTGCATGATATTAAACATAAATTAAACATGATAAATGATTATAGAATATCTACAGTATATATAGAATCTGACCCAATAAATTGATGGACCTGTTTAATAATAATGATATATGGCCTCCGAGTGGCGCAGTGGTTAAAGTGCTCGCCCTATCATCCGGAGATCGCTAGTTCGAATCCCGGGTGGTGCTGTAACCTCTCGCAGCCGGAGGTCTCTAGAGAGAGCTCTAGAGAGTGGCAGAGGGGCGGGAGTACATAGTGCTCCGACATTGATCATAAATTGATCACGGCTCTACAGCCAGTCAGGGGCGGCTGTGAGCTTGCGCAGCGGGGGGAGCTGTCCTCCGAGTGTGTTACGCCGCCCCCAACGGTGCGCGAGCGCAGTTCGAAAAGATGCGGTCGGCTGGCGTCACGTGGTTCGGAGGAAACACGTGATAGTCTTCGGCCCTCCCGGCAGAGTGGTAGTAGTAGCCTTAATGTGGGAGCGTAGCCCCCTAGTGACGGGGAGGAATTGGACACGACTAAATTAGGGAGAAAAAATCGGGGAAAAATCCAAAAAAAAAAAAAATAATAATAATGATTTCACACCTGTGAAAGCCTGCCGCTGACTTTAAATAATATGTAAATTAAAATCAACTAATGAAAATGAAAAGAAAAAAAAAATTAACTTGATATAATCTCTATTCCACACTGTTCTCTATTTTCATCAAAAGAAACGGACGACCATAAAATACTGGAGCCTGAGAATCTTTTCCAGCCTGAGGTAAGTCTGTTATGTATAATACATTTTCCTCTCCTTGGTTTTCTCTTTGCTTCCCTTCTCTGTCTTTCTTTGTAAGTCTAGACTTCTGTCTCCTACAGCCACCCAGCACGGAAGAACCTCAAACGTTTTCCCCCTCAGTGCCTGGTAAGATCTGTTCTCCATTTTTAAGAGCATTAAGAGAAACGTTGATATTTATGAAATGTCTGATTCACTGTGATGCATTTCTCTCTACAGTTCTACACACTGTGACTGAACGCAGACCAGCTACCCCCCTCACTACCCCAGAACCCCCTCCTACACAGAGGATAACCGAAGGTAATTAAAAATGACTTGTTTTGCTGCTTGATACTGTATATACAGAAAGTTCTTTATTTGTATTTTTCTTTTCATCAAGAATATCATATAGTATGTACAGTAGCTCAGTGTGAGTATCTGGGTTACTGATCAGAAGGTTGGCGGTTCAAGCTCCAGCTCCACGGGCAAATTTCATGGCTGACCCTACGCTCTGAGCCAAGCTGATCCATGCGAAGAAAGAATTGTGTAGTAATGTATAAGTGACACAGACTTAAACTAATGTTACACTTGAGGTTTTTCAGAGAATGTTCCCACTCATTCATGATGATCTGTGATGTTAATAATTATATATATAAAAAGAAAAAGCAGGATAGTGGATATAAAACGTCTTCACACAGGTTTTTGTAATGTAGAAAAAAACAGACTGCGATGGATTTGCAACGCGTCCAGGGTTGAACCCTCGTGCCTTAAATCTCCTGGGATAGACTCCAGGATCCCTGTGACCCTGTACACAGGATAAAGCTGTATAGACAATGAGTGAGTGAGTGAGTGAGTGACTGAGTCAAATGTCAAATAACCATGTCAAATTTTTCCATACATTTAATTTAGTAACCAAAAGAAAACAACTGAAAGAAGAGTTTTAGTAATAAACATGAAAGAAAAGAGAACAAACTAACTGTAAGTGATATCACTGTAACAGATATGTTATATAAAAATGCCTTAAACTAACCAACCACATTCAGCCAACCTTATCGATAAAGTGATCAACCCCAAATTAAAAGCAGTTTCTGTGGGATTTTCTTGACATCGTATTTATTTATTTATTTAATTATAACTGCCGAAGCCATGGTCTTAACAGGTACTTTTACACAACACAAGATGTACCTTTGGGATACTATAAAACTCATCATCAAATAGGTCAAATGGGGAACCATAGTGACATTACTAAGAACAGGACATTCCTCAAACATTCATGAATGAACAAGACGAAATCTTATTAGGGATTACTCCCTACAGGTGAAACAATCCCTCATACTCCTAATTTGTTTGGGCTGTGATAGATGGGGTGACTAGATGGAAGCGCTTTCCTGTGAAAATTATTGTGGCAAAATGTGTCATGATTTGATAAGATAAAGGTAGAAATTTTGGGGCCTAAATAAAAAAAAATATTTGACACAAATACAAGACAGTCCATCACCCAAAGAACACCCATTGTGAAGCAAGGTGGTGGCAGCATCATGCTATGTGGCTAATACTTTTACATTGACACTGGGGCTCTAGTCACAATAGACAGAGGGAATCATGGATGGATCCAAATGACAATGTATTTTGGCTAAACTTTAGCTTTTCTAGACTTTTCGTGGCTTTCAGTACGATAATAAGCCAAAGCACAAGTCAGTAAAGAAATGGTTCCAGACAACAAAGATAAATGTTTTGGAACGACCCAGTCAGATCCCAGATCTAAATCTTTTCCAAAGCTGATGGAATAAATAATGACTGTGCACAGGAGATCCCCTTGCTTTTTCCCCCCCTTGATACCGCTAGAGATTTTTTCTAAAGCTAGCAAAAGTAAAATAATAACTCATCCTCAAGAAAAGTGTTGTATTACAAGGTGCTGTAACAAACATTTGATTAAGGAGTATGCAACCAAGTTCATTACTTTTTCTTTGTTATATACAGTACTTTGTTTTTATACTCACCAGAATTTTCTAGTTGCCTCATATTAAAGGTGAAAAATATCATAACTTGACATAATTGGTCATGATTATATTTCATTTTTTACATCACAAAAATCCATGTTATAAGCGGTGTGCAGATATTTTATGTTCAATTCAATACAATTCAGTTTTATTTGTATAGCGCTTTTAACAGTGGTCATTTGCAAAGCCAAAGTACAGTATGTCTTCCTAAGTAAGCTTAACAAATATTAAAGTAATCATTCCAACAACCAGGTATGCCAACGTTACACAAATCTCAAACTAATCTAGGCTCCTCTAGGCGGCAGGGAACCGTTTTGTTTTCTGGAACACTTGAAAATAAATGTTGGGAAACAGGAACATTTTGGATCCCTGGTACCTCTGTTCTCACATTAATGCACTCGTCAAAAGTTTGAATCCACCTCCTAACTTCATGGTCCTGATTTTTATTTCTTTCCACATTATAAAACAATGCTGAAGGTGACTAAAATAGCCAATAATTTCCTCTGAACAGTTGATATTGAGAGGTGATTGCTACTTCTGCTCTGTAAAGCCTTCATAACTGCTCTAATCTGAGGTGCTGTTTGTTAATTGGTGATTTCTGAGGCTGGCTTTTCTGGGATGGTCTTCATGAGAGTCAGTTTCATCATGGTGTTTGATGGGTTTTGCAAACACACTTGTCAATACTGTTCTTGCAAGAACTATTCCAGAATGGCTGACCTTTGTCTCCTAAAATAACAACCCGCTGTTGCAATGCATTATTTCATAGTTTAAAAATCTCAAGTATTGTTCCAGAATGTAGAAAATAAGTCACTAAACAAAAAACATTGAATTAGAAGGTATGTCCAATTTTTGACCAGTATTGTACCTTCACCTTCACTGCAGCCATTCTGCAATCTTTCTCAATAAACTTGTGGAATAGTGTGATGAGGGGCAACATAGAAAGAATTTATATTGTGGCTATATTTTCCAATATTCTATTTCTTATTTTAGTTCCAATATTTTATTACTGATTGGGTGGTGTGCTCCAGCTTCCACTTCTTCACTCCTGATTCAGCAGTGCTTACTGGGATGTTCATCCTCATAGATCAAATTTTACACCCTATTCCTAAATTATGAATTTATAATACCTTACAGTCCTTCTTTCTGACCGACAGATTCTTTAGTGACAGTTCACCTGAGATGGTTTTGGCTCAGAAAAATAATTGTTAAGACAATGTTTTTCATCTCGACCATCCGAAAAAATTTGTGTTTGGGTGGGGGGGGGACGGGTTTGGGGAGTGTAAATATGAAAGCAGCATTGTTCAGAATTACCAGAAAAAAATCCCTTCTTTATCCAGGTCCAAGTTCTTTTTTTTTTTTTTTTTTCACAGATTCAAACAGCTTTTGATTTCTGATTGTAAACAGATGGAACAGGGAGACAAATTTCCCTTTTCCTGGTTTCTATTTTGTAGTTTCATAATTTTTCACAGTATATATACCATATGGTCAAGCCAGACGTCTGACTGGCATGGGCGCCATAAGTTTGTCAGACTTTATGATCAATTTTAGATCAAATCCAACTGAACACATGCTTCAAGAGATTAAGCGTATACTGTAAGTAGAATCTGAGCTTTTGGACAAAGAAGATGGCATAGCCAATAGCACAAACTTGCTTATATTTAAATAGGAACATTCACAAAGTGCAGAATCCTGAATGTTAAATATTAAATAAGTTTAAGGAAATAAATATTTACTTTTTGTTTTAAATATATCAGACTTCTGAAACCCTCTTTATATTTCCATTACGCATTATGATGTTACTGTCAGAGTTCAGTGAGTCAAATGAATTCAAACATACACTTTATTCTCCATTCTCAGCAAAAGACAGAGATGTTTATAAACCATTGAAGCCTGAGAACCTCCTGAGGACTGTGGTAAGTCTGTCATATGCAATAAGCTATTTTCCACCTGTCTCTATGTTTCTTTTCTCTGGCCTTTCCTCTGTCTTTCTTTGTAACTCTAGACCTCTTTCTTCTACAGAAGCCCGTCACTGAAAGCCCTCAAACTTTCTCGCCATCAGTGCCTGGTAAGATCTTTTCTCCATTTGTAACACATTAAAATAAACGAATATTTATCAAATATCTAAAGCATTACAATATGCTCCACTCTACAGTTCTATCCAGCACGATTCAAAGCAGACCAGCTTCCCTCATCAGACCCCCAGGACCCCCTCCTACACAGAGGATAATTCAAGGTAATAAAAATACTATTGTTTTTATTACTGATTTTCTGACAACCTGTAATTTTCTCATAGGTCACCTGATTTAAAAATAAAAAAATCAGTTCAATATTCAAGTATAGACCATCACCTGAAACATATTATAATAATAATAATAATAATTCCATTTTGGTACAATATATTTATGGGTTCTTGCCATACAGTACTGTGCTAAAGTCTTAGGCATCCTGTGTTTTTTGTACAAACGTTGTTATACATGTTTATTTGAAAAAAATAAAATAATAATCTGACTTCCAAACATTAGTGTTCCAGGAAAAAAAAAAAAAGAAGAAAGCTTCTGCATACATTAAAGAAGAAGCAAGTACAACAAAGTCCCCAGAAGGACTGTGTTGCAGAATGTTCAGTAAAACTAAACAGCTAATTACACCTCATGCCCTAAGTCTACTGTGATAGGTTCAAAGCCCCCTGTGACCTTGTATACAGGATAATGTGGTATAGACGATGAGTGAGTTGGCATTGATATTTGATTTGATGTTAGATTCAGGGACAAGGAGACTCTGATTCTTAAAAAATAGTACAACATACACACATTATCTATCAGTCTAACACCATTACTAATTTCAACATTACTATTACTTTTACTCTTGTGGGAATGACTGAACAGGAAATAATAGCGTTATTAAAAGTCATCTCTTTTTTTCCATGTGCTGTCAATATCTAATGCTGAGTCAACAAAATGCAAAAAACGCCAGTTTTTAACCTTACAGCACTTATTGAAACTAGTCCTAGATAAAAAAAAAATTGTAACATGAAAGTTTCCTTAAAGTGCTCCTTTAGTGCACCCGGAGTGCATCGTGACTCAAACACATAATGCAGAAACTGCCTAAAGACACAACTTGTTCTCCTTTCTTACCCTTAGAGAACCATGAACCCCTGAAGCCTGACATCACTCCGATGCCTGAGGCAAGTCTATACTATGCAGAAATATATTTTTGCTTCTTATCTCTTGCCTTTAAGTTTTGCTTTGCAAATGCAGACCTCTCTTTCCTACAGAACCCCATCACTGAAGGTCCTCAAGCTTTTCCCCCATCTGTGCCTGGTAGGGTTTATCATAATATTACATAACCAAATATTAAGGGAAACAATATTAATCAAATCTGATTCACTGTGATATGCTTCATTTTCTAGATTTGCACAGTGTGACTCAGAGTGAACCGGTCTCTGTCCTCAGACACACAGCACCACCTCCTACCCAGAAGATAATTCAAGGTAATGAAAACTGCAACAGCTTTTGTGCGACTGATTTCTTGAACATCTGTGAATTTCTCATAGACTGCATGATTTAAGCGTGTCTTTATTAGTGTCTAACAGTGTGCATCTGTGTTACTGATACAAGTGTATCATGCAAGCACTGAAGACTGGCTTTCTAAACATCTTAATACAACTGCTGGGTTGGGATTCTGGATCTTCCACCCACAGTGTGTGTCTTTATCTTTTACAGTATAAATCCAATGCTTTAAAAATCCCAACAGCACTGCTGTGCCTGATCCACAGATGGTCCTCTATTTTCCTCTATTTAAAGAAGCATCCTCACTTTTGCTAAAAATGTAAAATAGCAATCACCACCTTAGTTTCTGCAGAGACGGCATAGAAAATATTCATTGATGGACAACGTGGATACTTCTCAAGATCAGTCACAAAATGTAATCATTATTTTACAGTCATGGAGAGGGTTTAATGAATTGTTCCAAAAAAATGTACCAAAACATGCACCATGCACATCTCTGCTCTGAACACCATTTCCTCATAAACCAGTTAGAACACCTCAGAAGCTATTCCTATATTTTGGTGGCGATAGGAGTGACGTCCTATTTTGAGAATGTTCATAAATAGCTGTTACTCCTACTCCTAAAAGTAGGACCAAAACTAAAAGTTTTTTGGATGCCTTGGTGTGATATCGGAGTGATATCCTCCTCTGAGACTTACAGTAATTGTCTGGCCCAGATCTAGTAAATACAGGCCCAGATCTCCTTTTTTTCTTTTGCAACAAATGTCTTGCTTCAAAAAATGGCTAAAGAATATCTAATTAAAACATATAAACTGTATAATCACATACTGTATGAATCACTTATTGTTTCCTTTTTCACCTGTAGCTGTTCATAAAACACCGCAGCCTGTGAGCCATCTGAGGCATAAGGTATGTCTGTTATATCCATAAGTTATTCTCCATCTCTCTCTGTTTTTCTTTGCTTTGTCTTTTCTTTTGCCTGTCTTTTCTTCTTTTCTTTGTAAGTCTAGACTTCTCTCTCCTCCAGAAGCCCACCACTGAAAGGCCTCAATCTTTCTCCTCATCAGTGGCTGGTAAGATATTTTCTCCATTCCAAAAAAAAAAGAAAGAAAGAAAGAAAGAACGAAAGAAAGAAAGAAAAAATAAAATTTTTACTACCAAATATCTGCTTCACTGTTATACACTCCACCCCACATGCTTTTGTCAATTTTCTAATGATTTGCAGTGAGCCACGTTCTAAAACATTACTTTATTTCCTTTGACGTTTTATGAGTTTCTACGTATCTAATCTGAGTTTTGCCTCTTGAAAGAGCTCTGTGCTCTACTTGAATGAAATGATACAGTTTTAGATCATGTAACTGCATAGGAAATGTCTTTCTTTGTCACTATTTATAACCGTGATTTAATACTAATGCTTCACAAATTATGAATATGCAAGAGTACATATAAAATCATACACTTAGTGGCCATGTTATTAAGTATACAGACCTTGTACCTACTATACAGTCAATGACAGTCATGTGTGACCATAATGTGGATGCATATTGTAGGTATACAAAACATATGTGGTGATGAACAATACATCAGACCCTCTCCATGACTGGAAAGAAACCAACAAAAGGTGGCCAGATATTATTGAGAAAATGGGCCATTCTCAAGAAAGCAGTGACAGTGAGCTAGCAGTGAGTTTGGCACTGTTACAAGTGTAACAAGCAGTAATGATGGGCTTTTTAAACGCCTTAAAATGACTGCTTGGTTGAAAGCTAGTCTACCAACCAAGCCCACAGTGGAAAAGTCACCTACAGTTATTGTCTCTGTACATCCACATTCAAGTTCACAGTGTCTATAGCTACTGCAAGTGTACCCGTGCATAAAATTTAACCAATACCACCAAAACTGATTTACTAGTGTCAATTCTCAGAGTTAATGTCCAATAAACATAGTTACAAGGTAGGTACACCTAATAAAGTGTCCACTGTGTATATTTTTACACTCCATACTATACATCGAAAACTTACCAAGCCAGGTTGGATCTTTTTTCTACCTTATCTTGATCCAACAGCTTTTTTTTCTAATTTTAACGGAACAGTGAGACAAATTTCCACTTTACTAGTAGAGTTTAAGTGTATAGTTTCTACTCTGATTTGTATAGTATAAATTGTATGAACATGCATATATACAGTATATATACTAGATAGAGAGAGAGAGAGAGAGAGAGAGTACTTCTAATACCTTGAAGTACTGTATAAAAGGCAGCTTCAGCTCCCTTTAGAAGTGGAAATTTGTCTCTGAACTACAGACTCAAAGCTGATCTGCACACACACATACACACGAACAATGGCACTGGCACTTTCATATCTCTTCTTTAAACAGGAACAGGAAGCGATGCCATAAGAACTTCACGTCCTTCAGAAGATTCATTGTTCTTGACCCAGACCCCTACCTCAGCTCACACACCAATGAGTAATTTTAAAACCAATGATATTCTTCAAACTCAACATTACACTGTGTCATCTCTTTCAATTACAACCCAACAACCACTTCACACCATCCAATCCAAAATGACCACAAGTAAACCTCCATTCAAGACACGCAAAACACAGATCAACAAAACCAAAACTGTGCCTAGCACAGTCACAGCTCAACACAATGTAACCCAAAAGCAAAAGACCCACCTGCACCAAACAATTGATCCACAAACTGAGTTAATCACAACCAAATTCCAAACTAGCACATCTACATTCCAAATGAGAAAAACTCAGTTCCAAGAACACACAGTTAAATACCCTCTTACAGCAGCCCATGCTAAGCCAACATCACCCCAACCCCATAAAATTCACTCTCAAACTAGTATAGAGGAGATCCAACATAGCACAACTAAAGGGCAGTTTAAAATGCTTGAACCCATCACAACTCAATCCCAACCTCACCCATCCCAAACTCTGTCTATTACGACCCAGTCCCAACCCCATATAACTCACCCCAAACCCACTGAAATGCACAAAACTCTTTCAAAGACTATTATAACCCAAAATCAGCCCCATACAACTCAACCCAATGCAAAACAGTCTCAACCACACAAAACCCAACCACAATCCACTGCAACCCAATCTCAACCCCAAACAACTCAATTCCAAAATAGCACAGTAAAAATCCACCCAAAAACAACACAACCCCAACCGACTACAACCCACCCACACTCTCAACCTCATAAATTCCAAGCCCAACCTATTACAACACAATCTCAACTTCGCATGACTCGTTTCCAAAACATTACAAAAATATACCAGCCAGGTACCACCCAAACTACAATCACCACAACACAAGCTCACACTACAAAAACTGAACCCCACACACTAACTACACAATCTCAAAATTACACAACACAAACTCAACCCACCACTACACAATCACAACCTCACACAACACAAACTCAACCCCAAACGACAAAAACTCAGCCCACCACTACACACACTCAAAATTACACAATCAAAACTCAACCCACCACTACACAATCACAACCTCACACAACACAATCTCAACCTCAAACAACACAAACTCAGCCCACCACTACACAAACTCAGCCCACCACCACACAAACTCAGCCCACCACTACACAAACTCAGCCCACCACCACACAAACTCAGCCCACCACCACACAAACTCAGCCCACCACCACACAAACTCAGCCCACCACTACACAAACTCAGCCCACCACCACACAAACTCAGCCCACCACCACACAAACTCAGCCCACCACTACACAAACTCAGCCCACCACTACACAAACTCAGCCCACCACTACACAAACTCAACCCACCACTACACGATCACAACCTCACACAACACAAACTCAACCTCACACGACAAAAACTCAGCCCACCACTACACAAACTCACCCTCACACAACACAAGCTCAACCGCACACAATCCAAATCCAACCTATCAAAACCCACACTAAATCAACCAAACAAACAGCACAATCAATAAGCAATATATTACACACTACTGAATTCCAACAACAACCTGGCCATCATCCAACAAGTGTTGCAATAAAACATTCCAACACCAAAACATGGCAAAATGGTAAAACCGAGCTTACGCATAAAAGTGAGCCAAAGCAACCTGTAGGAACACCTCCAGAAAAATCTCAGGGTGAAAAGACGCCGGGCAACCAGAAGCTCCCCGACAGCAAAATGGGTAAAGTCTCCTGTTGCTTACTTATCACTTATGTTAATGCATCTCCCCCAAAAAAAATTTAGATTGAGAAGTCTAAACAAACAAGCATGGGGTTTGATAAATGTTTGATATGTTAGTTCTAAGATTATAGTGCCTAAAATACAATTTGTACAAACTTTCCTGGGCCAGTCAGAAAGTAAAAGTTTATAGATGACTAAATATTACCGAAACATCATATTCCCCTGAAAATCCCAATAAAGTGAGTCCAAAAAACTTTTATAGACCTATAATCTACAACCGAGACTCTGTTGCACGACTCCAAAGGACAGCATATTAGAGTTTTTCAAATTGCAGTATAAACCTCCTCCTTATGAGACAGCTTCTCCATGTCATACAGCTCCGAGCCAGCCACTGGATGGACATCTAACAAAGCCTGTTCTTGTCAAAGGGGCAACGAATGGGAACAAGGGTAATGATATCAATGTGTGTTGAGGCTCCAGCATTATTGGTCCTAACCATTGTCTTTCACATGCCATGCAACTGTGACTTCACGTCGCATAACAGCACATAAAAAAAAAGAAAAAAACTAAAATGAGACTGCTGCCAAGCATCACCTATGCCATCAAAGCCACCATGCCTACAATGCCAACACATCACTTGTGCTATAACTACTGTATTACATGCATTTAGTGTTTTTCATTTCCATCCTAAAACTCTGCACTATGCTGTCACATCATGCTTATCTCGCATTTCAAAGAATACTCAAGCCAAGATTTTTAATGTCTTTAACAATAAGTAAAAGACAGGCACCAGTTAGCATGTTCTTGTTAACTGGTACCTTTAGCCTTAATTTATTATAAGCAACTTTTTTTTTTTTTTTAACAGTATCACCTCTGCAGGAAACCTTCTTCACATCTAATCTGTAATCACCACTGTACTCATTCAGGACTGCAGCACCTGCATCAATGCTTCCATTGTCTGTCTCCACAGGACTCCTCATATTTTTACTTACAGAGTAAAAGCAGCTTGTTGTCTGTCTTCACTTCGCCAGCACCGTCCTCTTTCTCATGCAACTAGAACCACTGCCCTTTTTCACCACCATGACATTACTAATTATATGTATATCTATCTAGGTCAAGAAATGTCTTCAACTTCTGCTTCTGTGGCAAGCACTTCAGCACCTACAGTAATCAAGCGTGTCTCTGCAGTTTCTGTTCCTAATCCAATAACGTTGCCTCCTACATCCTCTAACACCACTGTCAAGAAGCCCCAGGGTATCAAGGCCCAGGGTAACAAGGCCCAGGGAAACAAGGCCCAGGGTAACAAGGCCCAGGGTAACAAGGCACAGGGTAACAAGGCACAGGGAAACAAGGCAAAGGGTAACAAGACCCGGATTTCTAGTTCACAAAACTGTAAGTTCTGCTGTTTATTAAATCATGTAATCAGATGTATCAAAACAGACATATGTATGAGGCACCGTAAACACCTACCTATATACAGTACTACTAAGTCCTCAAACAAATATATATGAAATGCATGCACGTACACTTACAAGATGCACACTAACACATTCTCAGTGTAAATGTAAGTCATTTCAGTGTGAATGAACTTGCCACTTCATTTTCCCTGATTACTAGAAGCGTTTTTTAAACAGCCTGCTAATGGACAGTTTAGGAGACGGCGAGTTTTCACTCTTCAGTGATGAAATGATGTCTGAAAATTGCAGCGTCAGAAAATGCATGTGACGGTTTGCAACCGCCAAAGAAAAATTGAAGCATGAAATCTGTGCCTACTATGTCGGATCCTACAAATAAAGCAACTCATATTTTGCAAAAAATGCTTTCCTTGCCTTTGCTAATGCGAACAATAACTAACTCATCGGAATCCCACGTGACTCCTTCCACTCGATCAAATACAAATACTCCAAATAAAGCATTTTTGAAAAATATTAATTGATCTGACATATTATGCACAGATTTCATGCTTCAATTTTTCTTTGGCGGTTGCAAACCATCACCTGAATTTTCTGATGCTGCAATAATTGAATTGGAAATTCAAACATTGTTCCGACCCTCCATACACTCTCCTAGTTCTGTGGTAAATAAATAAACCACTCATCAAATTCTAAACTGTCCAATAGCAGGCTGATTAAAAACTGCTACTGTCAATCAGGGACAATGGAGCAGCAAATCCAAATACACTGAAAAGACTACTGTTTACACTGAGAATCATGTATCATGTACTTTGTGTATGTGCACGTCTCATAGGTGTGTGTGTGTGGAGAGTTTGTGTGTGTTCATGTGCATCTCATAAGTGTCGGTGCACACATAGTGCTTATGTGTTATTATGTACTTACTATTTAGTAGTTACCACAGTGACTGTTTCATATATCTGTATGCAAGTATTTCATGTTTGTGTGCCTGAGTGAAGTTAGATTTCATCTTCTTTGATGTGTATGTGCCATGAAACTGATTTTCAAGTATTCCACAAGAACCATTGAGGTTTTACTAAATATTGGTAAAGCCATGGGTGTGAAACCGTATGCCATAGGTAATCACAGCTGAACTCATTTTCATCATAATTGTCCAGTTTCAAGAGCAGTGTTGTTACTTATTTTACAACAGTTCTATAAACACGGACTGAAATATTGTGCAAGTGCCATTTTGGATATTAGACTACCAAATTTTGTATTTATTCATTCTCCACTATGAAAGGTCCACATTATAGTACTTATTTAAATAAAATTTTAAAGTTTGCGTTGATTTGTGGATTCCACTTTAAGGTAAAACTAAAATTGCTATCCTATCTTCTATTTCATCTTCATATGAAAACCGTTTATCTTTTACATCAACATTATATTTCTAAAAAATTGTTGGCCATGTCCTTTAATGATACTGTAGTAAATACTGTAGTAACTATAGTTTCAAATTAGTAAGTGGAGTTTTGCAGCAAACATAGATGAGTGGGGTGAAATGTCACAGTTCAGTTTTAGTAGATATACATGCTTTTGGAACATCACTGGACCAATCAAATTAGTGAAACCTTGAGAAGTGTGTACCGACCAGATGAATTGAGCCTCCGTGGTCAGATGAAAAAGGCCTAGTCTTGCGTACACTTTGTAGGTGTAAGAATGTAAGGCTTTCTTCATAATTTCCCATTACACTTAAAGTAGATAAACAACAAGGCCTGGTTTATCAAGAATTGATTCTTGGAAGAAAACTGTGTAGAGAGTTTGACGTACTTTGGGGCGGCACGGTGGCTTAGTGGCTAGCACTGTCGACTTGCACCTCCAGGGTCCGGGATCAATTCCCGCCTTTGTGCGCATGGATTTCCGGTTTCTCCGGTTTCCTCCCACAGTCCAAAGACATGCAGATTAGGCTAATTGATGTTCCCAAAATTGCCCGTAGTGTGTGAATGAATGTGTATACTGTATGTGTGTGCCCTGCAATGTATTGGCGCCCTGTCCAGGGTGTATCCCGCCTCGTGCCCTACTGTAAGTTTCCTGGGATAGGCTCCAGGCTCCCCGCAACCCTGAATTAAGCAACATAGACAATGAGTGAGTGTGTGAGTGATATACTTTGGTGAACTTCAGATTCTGATCAGATTATATGATCTGCATTAGTCAGTTTAGTAAGAATAGTTGCTCCACATACCTTTTCTGTGACTAAAGCTACTAATAGGTATCAGTATAACTATGACTGGACTGAGGCTTCTGTAATCCATGCAGAGACTTTACCTTCCTGTCTTTTATTTCCCATAAAGAAGAACCCAGCAGCTGTGGGAGAAATAATAATGAGTAATGCCCAACTTTTATCCCCGAGTCTCATGGATATACTTTAACATGGATCTTGTGTTCATAAGCAAATGGGAAATCTTTTCGACATCTTTAGACAGACTAACTGTTTTTACAGCTTTGTTTGTTAAACCGACTCCGTAGAGAACGGAGGGTTGGGGCAAGGTTAGAAATGGCGAACAAATCAGAACAAAAGTGAAACCAAAGCCTTTTCATTGATTTCCATTTGATTTTTTCGGTAAAATATATTTACTAAAGTCAACATAATGAGGATTAATTACGTATCAGATTCAGATTGAAAGCAAATTTGTTTCTTTTGCAATCTGTCCTTTATATTACACGGTTCTGGTGAATAACATTGAAAGCAGGCAGTCCTGCAATAAAGTTTAAGATGTTTTGATTCTACTTTTTATGATTCGGTCTGTTTATGTTGTTGTTAGGAAGTGTCTTTTGACTTGACTTGTATGTTACTAACATATAAACTTTTCACGTTCCAACAGCATCCAATGGTGAGAGGCATAAGGGGCAGAAGTCGAACAAGAAAAAAAAACCTGGTAAATTAGAAACCATTACAGCCTTATTAATAATTACCATGTGTTACAGATGCAAGGAAATGTTTATCATAATAAATGTCACAGAGTGCTACGTACATGAATGAGGCATAATACATTTTGTAAAAGAGTAAAAGAGATGTACTTCAGTTTTTTTTTAATCGTTTTTATGTGCTTTAATTTAACATAATATATTTAAATAAGTTAAATCAGATGTCTTAAATGAAGGCCAGTTTAAATGTTGGGATTCTTACCTTTGGCTTCATATATAAATATTATATTGATAGCGCTTTTCTCTGTGCTGCCTCAATTCTCACAGTTAGCACTAGCAAGCATTCTAGATACCTCCAATGAGACTGCTTCTTACACAACTGACTTTCACGCTCATTCCAGGCCAAAGAAAATATTTATGCGCCATTCCAGTCAGTATTTCCAGTGTCATAAAACAATGACAGATACTTCACAGCTGAAGCTCCTTTTGCTACTTCTTTATACTCTTCGCATTATAGAAAATAGACAGGTCCTGGGGAAGATAATTAGGATACATTTAAGTAGAGAATCAACATTTCTACAACTCTAGAAAGCTTGCCTTTAAGCAGAATGTGATTTATGAACTCTTTTTATCACCAAGCGTTTCATCTTTTGTTTGATTTTTTTTTTATTATCATTTTGACCTGCAATTCTTTATTGCTGTCCTGAGGTTCCTTTGAGTTACCACAGAATTTTTTTTTTCCAGAATCAACCAAAAACAAGGAAAATCTAAACCAGGTGGACAAAGATGAGGGTAAAAGCTAAGCTATGTGTTTAGTTGCAATTCTAAACTTTTAAAGGTGACCATATAGCTTAAGATTCATTTGATGCAGTAAATAATGGCTTCGCGAAATTTGACGTAAACCAATGTTTTCCCCCCTCTATAAAGCATTAAAAGAACCAACTAATCTGAAGTTGAAGAATGAACTACCCCTTCAGAAACCTTCGCTTACTACTCCTCCCGCAGAAATCTATCAAAAGCCAACACCAACAACCGCCTTTAATGGTAAGAAGCCAAAATAGCTCTGTAGTCCAGGTAAATCAAATCTATGTAAGTGAAAGAAAGGTTTTGTCTGTTCTTTGGTCAGAACTCGCTCTTTCAATCATTTTCTTACATTTCATACATTGGAGGAACCTGAAACCAATCTCAGAAACTATTCTGTCTGGATTTTGTCATGCAAAACTGCCTGGACAGAATTTAATAAATTTTTATATTTGCCTGAAGTTAAACTTGCACCATAAATGAAATTAAAATTTTAGTAGAATTGAAATTATGAGCAGTTTTGTGCCAGATTAGAAACTGACAGCAAAAGTTTTGCACGGCGCATGCGTCAAACTGTTGGCACGTCTTAAATCGACCGCTGGACAAAATGTCCTGAAACGTTTGCAGTTCTCAGACATCTGCCTGAAGTTTAACTTGCACCATAAGAGAAATCAAAATGTTATGTAAAAGTGATGTTCTGAACAGTTATGTGCCTGATTAAATAATCTACTTTAAAATAACCAATAGGTTTTAATTAGAAAAGATAAACTGAATATTTTTACTGTGATTAGTTCATATTTTTACAGCTGAAAAAAAAAACAACAACGTTGAATTGGTATACTGTAAGAGAATTTTAATGCGCTTTTAGAGTCGTTTTAAGACAAAATTTTATTTTTATCCAGTCTACTTTTTCGATTTCTCATCTGTGATTTAAAAATATTTAGCAAAATATGCTTGAAAACAGAATAATGTCATAATCATATGATTGAGTTTTTTTTTCTTCTGTCTTTTGGTGACAAGGTGACAACAGCTCTGTATTCAGTTCCGTTCCTGTTTCAGAAGTGGACGTAATGGGGAAAAACCGCTTTGTAGGTAAGACAGTGTTTCACGTTTATTGCAGAAAATAAAGAAAAGGTTTCCGAAGGTTATGTTAATTTTCATTCCAGCTCTCTGCGCCATTAGGCCAATAATCAGATCACTTGATTATGTAATTTATCTCCATCTATTCGTAATGTAGCAAAATGTTTTTTTGGTTTAAAACTTTTACCTCTGTCCTAATCTTAGTGGAATATACAGCATATCCCAACTGTCTGGATTTAAAAAAAATTTTTAAAAAAGATAAAAAAAAAAGATAAAAAAAAGTATAAAAGTATAAATTACAGCAAAGGCTCAACTTGACAGTCTCTGACTTCGTGGCACTTGTGTGTACACTGAACGCAAGAATGTTGAACATTTTTTTTATTGAATGCAGAAATAATTTTCCTTCTTTTAGTGGAAGAAGGAAAAAGTCAAATGGTCTTGTTCTATTAAAATTTTTTTATCGTTGTTTTTGACACCTTCTTGGGTCTGAAATGAAAAGTTAAATATCAGATAGGCAAAAGTGGCAATAGATGCAGGCTTTTGGGTGACCGAGTATGTCCATATGTGTCTACGGCTGTAGTAACTGGATCTGATTCTCTGTGTCTGCAGCACCTCATGTAATCTATCAGATAAACAAACCTCCGAAGCAACCATGTTCTGTTACGAACTCTCTCAGCTTCTTTCCTGATGAGGAAAATGTTGTAGCCAACATCTCAGGCCCACCCAAGACCCCCCCGAGCAACGTCACAGTGGTTACCGTGGAGGGATGCTCATCATTCGTCATAATTGACTGGGAGAAAACAGATAATGAGACAACAGGTAGCCTGGCAATTTATTCATTACAGGTTTCATTTGTTCTCGATACACAAGTGGCTCTAATGTGAACACATTTAGAGCGATTTTGAGATTTCATAGATTTTTTTACATTAATAGACATATGTATATAAATATACGATACTAATATTAATTACTGCATGGCTTCATTTAAAAAAACATAAACGCAGAATAACTTCTAAACAAGCTTAGAAAAAAAAAAAGTAAATTGAATTCTGTATTACACGTTACGATGTTTGTTTAAATGGTAAATAAATAAACATTATGTTTATTCCTACCAGGAATAAAATTAAGTAAAGAAACATCAATTAAATTATCATTTGATAATTTAAAAGGATGATTGGGTCAGTAGTTTTAAATATAGAAACATACATATGTATTTCTCAGATAACCACCACAATCTGATTAATGTAATCACTAATTTCTACGGGGTTTTGTCGACTTAATTTTTGTTCATTAATTCATATGAGTTGAGTAACTTAATTTACAATTTATTGATACTATAAATAATATTACAAAATAAATATACAATTTATTTATTTAGTTTTTTTTGCAAACTTATTTTTAGATTTCAATTATATATCAATAATACCCCAAAAAAAAAATTGTTGCACAAGATTTCATTCAGTTACCTTTAACTTTGATTACAGCACAAAATTTCACAACTTGAGTCGTCCTGTGCCTTCAGGGAGGACAAATAGTCCATAGATGAGATAACCTGGTCATTCAGTACATTCAGGTCATCAGCTGACTTCATTTTATTGCCACATGACGTTGCTGAGCCTAGACCTGAACAACTGAAGCAACCAGATCATAACACTGACTGCAAAGGATTGTATGTACGATGAGTGCATCACATGTGCTTCCCTTCTTAACCCAATAAGTGGATTTTTATTTTATTCCATGGCCAGACAGCTGCTTAATCGTAGCTATGTTTTTTTACTGTTTATTTTTTCCCATGCAACTTCACGAAGTGTTTAAGTGGTCTCATGACTTTTTTCCGAACACATTTCTTCCACAGAGTTGACGGGTCAGCGCTATCCTTCCAGGTTTTGATAATGTGTTGAAGGGTGTTGAACCCAGTTCCAGTAATTTCAAATCTTCTCAGTTATTTTCTTTGCTTGATGCAGCCCAACAATTTGACCCTCCTGAAATGGCGACATAATTTGTCCAGGCAGTGTACAGTATATGGTATAACTCACTCATCTTCTATACCGCTTAATCGTGTATAATATTGAGGGTCACGGGGGGCCTGGAGCCTATCTATATTGTATAAATCCAGGCTAAATAGAATTGAACCAATTTCATAGCTGTATTTATTATAAATACTTCCTAGCAAAACATCCCTGTAGTAGTGTACTGGCACAATTATTGTATTTGTGGATTTACGATAATTGTACAATTACACTACTACAGGAAAGATGCTCAACACGTATTATTAAATCTTAACATGAATTGTTTGATTGACAGAATATGAGGTCACTTCCTCTGAAAAGAGTCCAAATGGAAAAATTGTATCTGTTGTAACAACTAATCAGACACATACAGCTGTGGAGAACCTGAAACCAGAGAGCAGGTAAACACACGAAACTATTCATATTGTCTGTCTTTCGGCTGCACAGATTCTTCATGTTTCTCATGCTTTTCATGTTTGTTTGTTTTCAGTTACGAGTTCAAAGTAACACCAAAGAATGAACTCGGTTCTGGACCTTCCAGTGAGTCGGTAACCTTCAACACTGAGTCGGGTATGGAGAGGAGCCTGGAGCCCTCATTACCACATTTATTATCCATACTTTCATTTAAGGAACTATGGCCAAAAATTCGCTCTTCACATTGAACCACCAAACCGCACTAGAGTTTATGAAATTGCTACAAATCCTTCAAGGCAAAGTATTTGACTGCAAGGTTGATTGCACCAGATGTGTTTCTATTCAACATGCCATAATCCACTCGAGTCCAGGTTAACGTTCTGTGTTTATTTTAACACCATTCAATGCTGGATGTTCTGATTTAGTGACGTCCAATCAGCTGCCAGCCAAGATTTCTGTTTAAGTCTTATGACAAAACAAAAACCAAGCAACTAGGACACAAGATGGAAATTTAGAGAAAGGCTGCACTTTTCTGAGCTCGTGCCACATTTATTATTGTGATCAGTTTGTACACTTATGGTTACACTTATTTAGTGCGTGAAGGATTTCATCGAAAATCATCTAAAAGTAATGCAGAATCTAATCAAGGCACAAACTCTAGGGTTCCTAAGAATAGCTCTCAGTCTCGCAATGTTCTGAACTCTACAAAGGAGATCTTGCTACGGCAGTTTTTGAGAGACCTAGAGCTAAATAGTTCTTCCTACACAGTAAATACACATGCGATACTCATTTCAGTTTAATTTAGCAGAGGAAAAACCATCAAGCTGGCTTGTTGATATTAGCTTCCAATTATGTTGATTTTTTTTAGTTTGGTCAAACTGTGTCTAGTTTCCGTTGGACATGAAGAACTAAGGATAATCTATAAACAGTTTATGTCCAAAACTCAGCCTTGTTTAATCTCCGCTGGATGTTGTACCTTTCAAACCCTGCTGTTGTAATCATGGCGACTTTCCTGTGCTCATCCCAGGATTCCTGCTGACAAGAACCTCGAAATCAACTTGTGACTTCTTATTAAAGTAATTCGTAAAAGTCCAAAACTGACATTTATTTGACATTTGACTTATAGGAAATATGTTTTATGTAACGATAATTAAAAAGGAGGTGATTGACAGTTATGGCTGGGCTGAGAAATTACAGCCGAACATCACTACTGTACTGTAAATCCGTACACTTTTCAGCAGACCTGAAGCTGTCGCTAAGATTATAGTCCCACAAACTTCATTTAACATTTTGAAAATTTTGTAGTTTTACAGTTTTGGCAGCTTTCATAATTTAACAATGCCATGTTCTTCAGCTAAAACATATAAAGTGCAAAGTTTTTTTTTTTTTTTTCCCCTGTATGTTGCTTATGTTTCTATCCAAGCTAGATTTTTGTACTGTACAGAGTAAACCAACATGAGTGAGCAAAGTGATGGCATAAGCCAAGGCAGACAACACTAAGAAAATTTTACAGCAGTTTATTGAGTGTAGGGTGAGTGGAAGTAAATGTAAGCTTTAATCCCTTGATAAATTCACAAATCTTCACAAATCTTCACAACCGAACAACCATAGTGTAAGAGCTTAATACTCTACTCATAGGGGCATCAGCAGTCTGGGTGGGTGTTCCACTGGCCATATCTCTCATTCACTTTCTATACCGCTTTATCCTGTATAAAGGGTCACCGTGGCCTGGAGCCTATCCCAGGATGCACAAGGCGCAGCACACACACACACACACACACGCACGCACGCACGCACGCACACACGCACACACACACACACTCATTCACACACTACAGGCAATTTGGGAATGCCAATTATTCAGTCGGAGGAAACCCCACCAGGCACAGGGAGAACATGCAAACTCCATGCACACAGATCGGAGATGGGAATTGAACCTGGAACGTGGAGGTTCAAGGTGATAGTGCTAACCACGTGGTCCAATATTTATTTATTCATTTATTTATTTGCAAGACGGCAACTCTCATTTAGAGAAAAAGACTTCAAAACCCCATAGTGGGAGTAAATGGTGCCATGTTACCCACTCAAAAATGACTGTCTAGTAATTCTCTTTATTACAGTTCATTATTTCAATATAAATACTCAACATATATGGAAATTTCTAATCTTGCTATTTGGTTTCTTTCTGAAATCGATTTCTTCTGGAGGTTTATTTTAAGGTTTATCTGCTCCGCTCATTAATGATTGAAATCTTCATCTGGATTTCTGTAAATCTGCATCTGAGAATGTCTATTGGTTAAAGTGCTACAGTATATAAATAGAATAAATAAAATACTCGCCTGACCTTGCCTGCTATTATATTTTATTAGCTTAAATGCAAACGGCTGTTTTTCTTTTTTTAAATATGGCATACACAGCATTTGCCAGTTTTTTACTAAATTAATAAATTATCCTTTCCCAAGCTGAAATGTATGTAATTAGCTCAGTTTTTTTGGCTCTTTTCATTTTGTTGCTTAGATCCAGAGGATCTGTCCGAGCGCCAGCTGCTAACAGAAAACACATGACTCCACTGATAAATTACGAGGCTGTGGTCTTTATGAAAAACAGACCGTCGCTCACAGTACAGGGAGGAAGTCCAGTCTTAACATACATAAAGCATTTATGTATTTCAATGTCATCGTAACGGACCTGTGTCATTTCAAGCTGAAGTGTGAGTGAATGCAGGCAAATAGTTATGACCGCAAACATGATCCTACTGTACTGGGTAATTGCAGCTCTAGTTATTAAACGTAGGAAAGTGATGATTCCGTGAAAGTATGTCTTTGCACCTGTAAAAACTATTTTGATGAGAAAGGAAAAAAGGAATAAAAGATGAAAAAGTCCATTTGTCATGCACAAGTCATTTAAGAGTGGCAGCAGAAATGTATTTCAAACAACTTTACCGCTTTTATCCGGACAATGATATAATACCTACGGTATGGTAAAAATATTAGATTATGTAATATTTCTGGCATTAACGTCCTCTTTTTCTCTTGCAGCGGACCCTCGGGTGAGTGAAATTCGAACTGGTAAATACCACCACCGGTCTTAACACTTATTCACTGGCCTAAAGAAATAGGATTTTTTTTTCTTTACAACTGCTAACATACATATCATGGCATACCCAAGTAAATAAAAAATACAGTTTTTTTTCATTTATCAAGAGAAAAGAGCGGTCCAAACCTACCCTCTGTGAAAAAGTAAATGCCTGTAAAACTAATAACAGCAGCACCTGCAATCAAGCGTAAGTCTTTCAAATTGCTGTGAAGGAATTTTGGCCCATTCTTCTTTTGCAGAATTCTTTTAATTCATCCACAATGGAAGGTTTTCAAGCACGAAAATCCATTCAGATGGTCATTCAGATTTAAGTTCGGACTTTGACTAGGTCACTCTAAAACCTTATTATTTTATTTCGGCGTAGACGTGCTGATGTGATCACTGTCCTGCTGCATAACCCAAGTGATGGCCAGACTTTCTCCTTCAGGATTTTCTGGTAGAGTGCAGAATTCATGGTTTCATCAATTATGGCACGTCGTCCAGGTCCTGAGGCCATCCAGGTCCAGTTGATCACATTACCCCCACTTTGTTTGACTGTTTTTATGAAGTTCTTTTTTTATGAGGTGCTATGTTAATTTTATGCCAGATGTAACGGGACATACTGTACACCTTCCCAATGGGTAAACTTTTGTCTCATCAGTCCACAGAAAATTTGCCCAAAGGTCTTGGGACTAATCAAGATGTTTTTTTGGCAAATGTGTGACAAGCCATTGAGTTCTTTTTGGTCAGCAGGGCTTTCAACTTGGAACTCTCCCATGGTTTGCCCAGTCTCTTTCTTATTGATGAATCATGCACACTGACCTTAACCGAGGCAAGTGATGCCTGCAGTTCTTCAGATGTTGTTCCGAGTTCTTTTATCGGATTTTCTTAGAATTTCCCCTTAAATTTAGGATTAAATCTTAGTAAAGATAAAAATGAGTCATAAAACATCTTAGCCCTAAAAAACAGCTCTTAAGGTAAAAATTTTAGGAGTAGAGAGGAGGACTTTTATGAGGCTTAAGAGTTTCTATAGCAGAGGACAAAATGGCGGAAAGAAGAAATATTCTCCAAACACTGAACATAAAGCTAAAATTAAACACTGCTCTTCTGTCCAACTGGGTTCTTTTACTTCCTTCCATTTCTCTTGGAATGTTGGCTACATACCATCCAAAAGGGCAAGTTAAATAGACTGTCCTGCAATCATATAAATTGGAAAAAGGTCATCCATTTTGCTCCCATCAGTTTGAAATGGATTACAAGTAATAAAATCAGTTTAGTAAATAAATGTAAGAACTTAAATATAGTAACTACTGTGTGAAAATTGGTTGCTTTAAAAGTAGTCACATTTTCAACATTTGGCTGTTTTAATTGACTTAAAAGATATTTAGCCGAAACTATAGCAGAAACTTTGCATAAAGTAGCCTGTATTCATGATTATACAATTTCTTTATATACAAACATTATGATCTCATTGTCTATTCTATTATCATATATTCTATTTTCACAAAGAGTCCATTTTAAGACCTTTTTTAAGAGATTTTTTATCAACATATCACAGTTCTTGAATTGCTGCATCATCCCTGGCAACGGGGTCAACCATGCCTCCTCACTAAGATAAAATCACTTTTAGACTAGAATCACTTTTAGGCTAGGACTCTCAGCTAGGACTTTTAGGCTAAGCTCGGAGCTCTCTAAAAGAATTGCATGAGGCTTTGGGAATACAGGCTTTGGAGTAATTTTGGTAGGCCGGCCATCATCACTGTTCCAAGTGTTCTCCATTTGTGGACTATGGCTCTCACCATGGTTCATTGGAGTTTCAAAGCCTTAGAAATGGCTTGGTGACCCTTTGCAGACTGATACATGTCAATTACTTTATTTCCCATCTGTTCTTGTATTGTGTTTGTTTTTTAGATCTTTTAGCCAGCTTCACGTTCCCAGAAAGACAAATTTTAGTGATCTTTTGATTCAACAGATCTGGCAGTAATCAGGCCTGGGTATGGCAAGTGAAATTTAGCTCAGCCTTCCAAAATTACAGTTTATTCATGATTTAGGGGCAATTACTTTTTCAAATATGGCCAGGTGGGTTTGTACAGCTTTTTCCCTTAATAAATGATATCATCATTTAGAAAATTGTATTCTGTATTTACTTTGGTCATCTTTGTGCAATATTAAAATTTATTAGATGATCTGAATCATTTAAGCGTGACAAATATGCAACAAAGAAAAAAAATTCCACTGCACTGTGCATACTGTACATACATAAATACATACATACTGTACATGCATATATTTAATTCACAACTAATTGTTTATCAGTTCTAAACAGTAAAAATATGTTTTATTTTTGTTTGTTAAAGAAAAGTTCAGATACTGTTAGCAAATAAGTAAAAATATGGCAGCACATTGCATCAACCAAATAAAAATTGGGGAACTTGTAATTATGACTTATATCTCATAAATGTGGCTTACCAACTCATAAATATGACTAACTATTAGTAAATAGAGTTAGTCGATAAGACATCAGTCATATAAAATTTAAGATTCCTAATTTTTATTTCTATTTTGAATGCAATGTGCTTCTGTACATTACAACCTGAATCACCTGAATTCTGTGCTGGGTTCCAACTGACATTTCCTCTTTAAATAAATAGCACGGGTGTTTTGAGTTTAAAAATTGAAAGCTTTTTGAGCATAAAATGAATTGTTATAGTGAGCAATATTTACTCTGTTCTTTATGCTTTTTGAAAACATTGCCGTGATATCCTTTTAATGTGTCAATGAAATTAATATTTTGTGGCAAAATGTTTCCACTTACTGTATATAGTATGCTGTAAATGATAAGAAGCTCATTTCTTTTCTTTTTTTCAATGCGATTGTCTGTATTATCTCACTCTTACAGGTAAAAATGCCATCTGGTCATCATTCTCGTTTAAAGCAGACTCCTATTCTGAGTGCAATGGAAACCAATTTGTGAAGCGTACATGGTATCGCAAGTTTGTGGGAATACAACTGTGCAACTCGCTCAGATACAAGATCTACCTAAGTGACTCACTAAAAGGTCAGAACCTTGTTTACTGTCCTGGGATTTGAGCAGAATTTTGTCCAGCTATGAACAAAAACTTGCACTGATACTGTTCTCTTTTAAACATAGTCAAAGCAAATAGACCGAAGTTATATGATTGGGCTCATTAGCTCTTTATGGCTGCAGTCCAAATGATCTTTTCTATTACATACTGAACATCAAGTTTAACTAACTACTGTAAAAGAAAAAAAAAAAAATAACAGGGGCAGCACAGTGGTGTAATGGTTAGCACTGTCACCTTGAACCTCCAGGGTCTGGGTCCGATTCTCGCCATGGGGTCTGTATGCATGGCGCTTGCATGTTCTCCCTATTCTTGGTGGGTTTTGTCTCACAGTCCAAAGACATGCAGCTTAGGCTAATTGGTGTTCCCAAATTGCCCGTAGCATATTGTGTGTGTATGCGTGTGCCCGGCGGCGCATTGGCACCTTTATCCAGGGTGAACCCCGGCAACCCTGTATACAGAAGAGGTATAAAGCGGACTCTGCAATGTGTGTTTCTCCTTCACATAGTTCTGGATGACTCTCATAATGGAAGACTTCCAGGTGCTTTTATACTTTCTTGTCATTTCTTGTAAGAAGGAAATGAACTACTGCAACTTGATTCTGGCAGGTCTGCCCCATTATACCCCATTTATTGTTGAGGTGTTTATACTGCCTCTGCAAACAACTGGTGCTGAAACAGTTTTGGTGATGTAACAGTTTTTATTGGTACAGAGCTTTTTTTTTGCATTAGAAGCAGCACAGTGAGGTCCCTAACTTAAGTGAATAACGTTCTTTGCGGGATGATCTCTGTGGCTGAGGTTACCGTAGTGGTTATAATCCTTCATAGTGGCAAGCCTGCAGAAATGAGATTTGGACAGGGATGGTGTGAGTAACTGAGATCTGTAGGGGTCTGTGGAGAACTTTGGACTGGCAAACTAGGAGGGTGGTCTCTTCTTTACAAAACAGGCCCAGCAAGTGCTTTAGGTACAGGCGAGTCCCACTCATCAGGGTTTCTTTGGAATATATAATTGATCCTAAGATTCAGGAAGAACAGCGCCAGTTGTGTCCAGACCAGATCTGCTTCGGACCAGAAAGGGAGTACTGCAGAAATCTGGGTTGCTACTTCATGTAATTTGATCTCTATATACAATATAGTGAGAGTTCTGTCTGATTATCTTGGCATTAATTCAGGACACACAAGTGGGTATCAGACTTTGTTAAGGGATTGTCGTATCTTGCCTTGTCATTCCCAATTAAGGGTTTCATGAAAGTGATATCAAGACAGATGTCAAGTATGAGGCAAAGGGTAATCTGCATGCTTGCCACTATATGAACAAGTCTCCAATTGGAAAAGAACCATGGGATCATGAGTGATGTGTATATTTTAGTCGTGTGGATCTGCTGCTCCTCCAAAGTTTAGATTAGCCGGTTGAGATTATTTGGCCAGTTTATGAGGATGCCCCTATGTTGGCTTCAAAAGTTCTATCTGGGACCAACCGGAGAGTTTATGTCTCGCAGTCGGTTTGGGAGCATGTGGGGATTTCCCATGTGGAGCTTGAGTATTTGTCCTGGGATAAAGAAGTCTGCGCCTTCCACTATGAAAGGAAAAGCAAAATAAATATGTACAGTATGAATAGATTCATGTCTAAATACAAATATTTTTTGACCCTGCCTTGTTTGTTCTAGCATGATGGTATGTTGTTGACAGAGACTACTAAGAGTATCCATGCTGCAATAAATATTAGACTGCATCCTCAGCTATGTAAATGTACATGTGCAAAAGTTAATATGTCTTTTTCCGTCACCTTTAGGGAAGTTTTATAACATTGGGGATGAGACTGGGTATGGAGAGGATCATTGTCAGTTTGTTGATTCCTACCTGGATGGACGGACTGGAGGCCCGATATCACAATACCACTTACCACCCAAACAAGGTGCAGCCATTTGTACTGTCATACTCTTGACATACTTGGCTCAGACTCGGCTATAATTGTTTCAGTGTTAACTAGTTATACAAGTAATTTCTGTTGGAATTGGCTGCACTTGCCTTTTTTAAAAAATAATAAATAAATAAAACAATGCAATCTTTTTCAGGTTATTTCCGCTCCATGCGCCAGGAGCCTGTGAAGTTTGGAAAGATTGGTGGTAGCACCCAGATCAACTATGTAGCCTGGTACGAGTGTGGGGTCCCCATTCCTGGGTCATGGTAGGACCCCTGAAGCTCCCTGAGGATGTGCCTGATTGGAATGTATACTGTATGAGAGATGACAATGTATAAATATGTACAGAAGGGGGGGGGGGGAGCAAAAGCAAAAAGTTCTATTAAGTGTTATCTGCAGTATCTAATGGCACATATAATGCTTCATACTATTTATATGCAGAACAAATTTATCAGACATTTACAGAAACAGCAGAGTTTATGAAAGCACGGGGTAGCAGGCTCCCTGAATGTTTAAAAACGTGTATATTATTTGTGAGACTGGCGATTTCCTGGCAGTTAGCAAACTAGACAGCATAAGCTGAAAAAGGAAATTGGTCATATTGTGCAGCTGTTTAATAGACACACGAAAATATAAACCTCTGAGATGAAGATTTATGCATTTGGTCAAACAGAAATGCATTTCACCAGCACGAAGTTCATAGTTTCAAGAATTTTTTTTGTGCAAGTTTTGCACGAACTACGTGTAGATCATTTGGCTAATAATATATGTGTATATGTGGGACAAAATGAACTAAACCCTCATTTTTATTTTGTAGTTTCTGAGGTTAGTTATTGCTGGGTGTCAAGGATAATGAATGTTGATTTTTCTGATCAGCTGTTGGAGATGTAACAAGACAAGTGATTGCAATGTTAATGCTATTTAAAATGTTTTTTTGTTTTTTTTAATGCTACAAAATGTATTACTTTTAGTGCAGAATACTTTGTTTTTTTTTTATATGAAGGTGCACAAGAAAATAAATGTTTTTCTCCATGTCTTTAAACCAGTTGCATTAATTACACAAAGTCATTGCAAAAGGTCAAAGGCTGGTATCCATTCAAGAGATTTTCACAGTATACAGAATCAAAGAAATGGTGCCGAAAACGTGTAGAACATGTCCATCGCTAGATTTCACTCTCAGAAACACAGAAGAAAAAAAACATTAGATTTTTAGTTTTAAAGTCTTTATTCACCTCCAGAAAACAAATGTTACAGTTTATACAGAATGACTTGGGCCACTGCAGAGGTCCAGTCAGTTATTAGTAAAAACCAGGAGAGAGGAAACGATGAAAAGGAGAGAATGAAGGGGGGGGAATTAAACAATGTAATTTCCATCAGCTGTGATTATATCTAGTGTTTCAACAGAAAGCTGACGCATGATTTAACACACGATAACACCAACGAGTAGACAAGTGTTAAAATAAAACTCATACTCACGCCAAAACACAACAAAACACACATGCACATGTTGTTCTCACTCCAATAAGACTCACACACACAGCTCTCAACTCCTACACCGTTTGGTCTCATCTGTGCAACCACTCACAAATTCAATTTCTTCCACTCACTCACACATCTTCTCACACAAACACAAAACGTTAAACGCAGGTCGTCAGGGTCTGATCCGTTCTGCTCTAGTGCTACAGTTGGATTTTACCGGTAGCCGGGGCCAGGCTGGGTGTAGCCCTGGCCGTAAGTGGGGCGGTTGCGGGCATAGGGATTGGAGCCCCCGGGAGGAGGGGTCACACCTGGGGGCGGGGTATACCCAGGACGAGACTGATACCCTTGGGCCTGCTGAGAGGCGAGTGGCAGGCTGTAGTTGGCTGGCTGCTGGGAGGCCTGGGAGGTGTAGGGCTGAGCGGGAAACTGAGGTGGTGGGTACTGGCCTGCACCCTGGGGAGGTGGCGGGGCCTGTGCCTGGGCACTAAATCCAGGGGCGGAGCCAGGAGCAGCAGCCTGAGATGTAGGGGTGGGGTAATTCTGGAACTGTTGCTGAGGTGGAGGGGCTTGAGGTCCACCAGGCTGAGTAGTATAACCTGCTGAAGATGAGGAAAAACAGAAACAAATAAATACGCAACCTTAAACCTCTCATCATTGAAATTAATAAGCCACTTGGATGATCTGACAGCAGAGAACACATGCTCGAAACTTAGCATGGTTCTAGTCTATACTTTCGTTAGAATGAATTACAACATGTGAAGAACTTTACCAGGATACTGCATGCCATACTGCTGCTGAGGAGCGACCGGCTGCTGAGGAGGATATCCACCTGGAGCTTGATACTGCTGATACATCTGACCTAAGAACCAGACAGACCAAAGTGTTTCACACACTGTTTCAGACTGATAGGAGTTTTAATGAAGCAGCAATGAACTCGATATGCCATTATTATTCTGCCTCCTCATCAAACTAAAATCAAAACAAAAACACATGTGCATCAGTGAGTGTGTCGTGTTGTGTTAAACAGATGGTCAGTACACAGGAGTGAAAACAGTTACCTCTTTCCAACAAATGTCCTGTTAGCAGGGTCAGACACGCATCAAAAATGACATACAATCATGTCCACACAAATCCCCCCACACAAATGAAACTGACCATGTGGAACAGAACAATTTTTTAAAGATAAGTCATAGAGGCCCCACGTCCTGTTTGTGTGTGCAGCACTAAGTAACAAATGTGAAATGTGCGTGTGTGTGTGTTTTAAAATATGGCAGATTACTGGATTGATATTAATAAAATAGTGAATAGTACCAAAGGTCTAAGAATTATGACTCTGTGAAAGCATGAGTAACACAACAGTTTCCTTACTTGGACTAAGCCGACATGGGAGCTCTGTGGAAACCAAACAAAACCAAATCCAACATGACAGAGGAAAACATGACGCTCCTCACCAGCTCTTATTCAGCTGACTCGTTTTTGTTTTTTAAGTATTTTCTGGATGCCCGTGACCCTTTACTGAGAAATGAATTAACTATAAAAGAATGTGAGTTTCAGTCTCATTCTATATGCACCGGGGATTTCCTAAAGCACGTCTGCAGTGTTTCTAACCTCATTTTCTTTCATTCTTTGCTCTGAAGACTAGACACAGACGTGCTTGTGTGTGGATAAACCGGTGCAGGTGTGACATTATGTTGCCAAACATCAGGATATCACTAACTGAAATATACAAAGTATTTATTCGTATTAAAAAACAAGAACCGTCCCAGACTTTCTCTTTCTGCACTTTACTTCAAAAATTCCTTTAGGAGCGTTTTCCACACTTGGTCTGAACGCTCGCGTCCGCACACACAGGACTGAACTTTGATTTGTTATTACTGCAGGTTTCTATGTAAACATACACATTCCTTCCAAACCATGGATGAATTAGGTAATTTTATACATCACTGCTTACGTGAAATCTTCGTGGAAACGGCAGTTTGTTTATTGTCCTACTAATGTTTGTTTACATGCATTATTTGCTTAATTACTGTTTGTCTATTTTCCCTTGCCACTGATCAGTGGTCCAGATGTAGCCTCCAAGCTGAGGGTACTCACCTATACAAAAATAGAATTCAGTTTTTTGGGTCTGGAAGAAGATCAAATGCATCATCAGAGTCCTTATTCTGGTGTGTGTGTGTGTGTGTGTGTGTGGTGTATTTACCATCCATTGTGGTGGCAGGAGACTGCTGTACCCCTGCGTAAGGTGGGGCACCCTGAGCGGCCCCAGCAGGAGGATGAGCTGCAGAGGAGGATGAGTTAATACTGTCAGGAGTACTAGAGCGCTCTTCCACTGCAGCTACTACTGGGACTGGAACTGGGACTGTGAGAGAGTGAGAGAGAGAGAGAGAGAGAGAGCGAGAGAGATAGAGAGAGAGGTGTCAGGAGTCACCAACTTGTAGGCTATGGTCCAGATGAGCAACTTTAAAAAGCAAATAAATATGCCTGGTTTTGCTCTAGTTGTCAAACCGTAAAAACTACTGCAGCTTCTCTAGTGAGGCCTGTTCTAGTCAATCTCGGGCGTTTTATGTAAATTATTTATTCAATGGCAACTCACTGGATCAATGAGCACTAGCTACGTAGCTTGAGACATTAACTCAGAAATGAGAGTCTGCAAATTTTAGTTTTGCTCCATCCTCTCTCGGACGAGCTGCGAACTCGTAACACAGCTTGTTAAAAACAAATTGGTACAGAAAACTGAGAGGACACATAAGCACGCTTTCATTCTTCCTGAATCCGATTCAAAACATCTGCCTCTTCTGCTGAGTGTATGGCATGATTCAAAATATGAAGCGCCACTGCAAAACAAAACAAAATGACTTCCAACTGCCTCATTCAGTCATAAGCTAAGCATTAATAGTTAATTGCCAAAATATCTGTTGTGCAGTCATGTCGGTCGCTTTTCTGTACTTGCTTTGTCACTGAGTCGCACATGGAATTTACAGTCTGCATGTAGGGCACTAGAGCTGCATAATATTACAACTCAATGTTAATTGAGAATTGACTTCACTGCACTATAAGATTAAAGATTTTACTTGCATCATGGGAAACAAATGTAAAGTTTATAATGCTTTAATGTCGCATGAGCCACTTTCACCCTAATAAAGATTGTCATTTGAAGCAGTTTTTTTTGTACTACAGAAGAGTTTATCACCTTTAGATAAATAGATAGATCATCATTTTTGTGCAGGTGTGAACATATTAAATCAGTTCTTTTGTAACTGCAGTGTGAGCAGAAATGGATCATTTGTGATTTGCATAAAAGAAGAGCAACATGCAGTGATTTTTTTTTTTTCTTAATGGTCTGAGGGTTTACTGATAATCTGCAAACAGAATTTGGACTGATACTCTAAGGAAGGCGAAAGTTTCTTAAAGAGAATTATTTCTTGTGTCCAGACATGGACTCATCACAAAACCTGAGAGTAAACAGCTGAGTACGGAATGGAAACGTTCTCAATCGCCAACCAAGAAAAAGTTAAAAAGTTGTCGACAAAAAGTCAGCCATCAGTTGGAAAATTGATGTTTACAGTTTTCTTGGATTTTGACAGGTCAGTACTGGAACATTATCAGGGAAAAAGGTTCAACAATTGACAGTGCTCGTTACAGTGAGATGCTTATTGAAGAGCTGAAGCCTAAACTTGGGATAAAACCAGAGGACTGTTATATCCAAGAGGCGGTGATCTAGCATGCTGTGATCTAGCATGACAATGTATGTCTGCACACACTGTCGACACCTGTTTGGTCCCCTAAAAGCAGCCCTACAAGGACGAAGATTCGCTTCTGACAGCGGTGCATTCTTGGCTCACAACTCAGACTAAAGCATTTTAATACGGGGCTATAAAAGCTTGTTGACAGATGGTCAAAGTGCATTAAAAAGTAAAGGAGAATACATAAATATATATATATATATTTTTTTTAAAGTAAATTTCAATAATTTCTACAGCCAGAGTGCAGATCATTTATGATTCACCATTGTAGATAGATAGATAGATAGATAGATATCCCAGAGGAAATTCTAATATAGTGGAACCTCGGATTGCATGTAACGCAGTTTGCGAGTGTTCCGCAAGACGTGCAAAGATTTTTAAAATAAATTTTGTCATGAAAAATGAGCAAGTCTTGGTTTACGAATACTGAGTATCATGTAGCACATATGCACCTCTTGTTTTGACGTCACGCGTCATGAGATCAAAACGGAGCCAATGGTTTTTCTCTCTCTTGTGCTGCAGAACTGAGGGAAATCGTCTCCCCTGCTGGGTCTTAGTGCGCGTCCCTCACTGGTATAATCAACATCCGTGCACTGTTTACACCCCTCCTTCTCTCGCCTTCACATACGCACGTACGAACACTTTCTCTGCTCTACATAGAAACACTGCTCTGTCTCAATTCTTTTCAAAAGTAAAGTGCAGGTTAATTTGTTTTATTTTTACTTTACAGCAGTGATTCCATGAGCGTGCGCTCATTCGAGTGTTTTTCGATTTCTTGTTTATTTTCCTGATAAAACAGTGTTTCTGTTGTGTGCGGCTGTGTGAAACTCAAATAAGAGAGAAGGAAGGTTTACTGCGCAAGACGAGAAGAGGGAGAAGGTAGGGGCCTCTTCCTCCTCTCCTCTTACTTTAGCTTCACACACAAAGCGTCTGCACACACACAAAAAGACTTATCTGTCTGGATTTATTTTTTACGGTAAAGTTTCCATTACTTCTTATGGGAAAATTAAATTTGATTTACGAGTGTTTGATATATAAGCCCGCTTCCAGAAACGGATTATGTTCGTAATCCAAGGTTCCACTGTATTGTTTAATATCTACTCTTTAAGTTCCCTACCGCAGTAAACCCCTACAAGCATGTGTACCTGGAGCAGCCTCTTCAGACAAGCCAAATGCTGAGATGACGTTCTTGCTGACCTCTTCTTGGTTCTTCAGAGGGTCAAAGGCAGACATACTAGCAGCACTGACAGGAGGAGCCTGCTTCGCTGCTGTGTCTACAGTTTCCACACATTCTGGACGACAAGCACAACCACAAGGCTTCAGTTTAATTTTAAATATTAGTAACAGCTTTAATTATGGTTAGCACTTGACAAGAGTGAAATAAAATAAGATGAAAAAGCATGTGCAGTATGAAATCTCAAAAATAACACAGTGACAGCAAATGTAACTAGGTCCAAAACAATTCTTACACAAAGCATTATAGTACATAAACTACCAGTCAAATGTTTGGACACACCTTCAAACTCCAGGATTTTTCCTGATTTAAAATTTCTTTCTACAAAAAATATGCAGTAATCTCCCTTGAACGGTTGATATTGAGATGCATCTGCTACTTACACTCTGTAAAGCCTTCATAACGGCTTTTTGCACATGCACTTGACAACACTGTTCTTGCAAGAACTATTACAGAACAGTTGACAACTGTTATTTTAACAACAAACTGTTATTTAATCACTTGAGATGGTGGAAAAAGATCAATACAAATATGAATTGCGATTCTTTTTTCTCCAAACTCTGAGTGAATTAGTCTCAAATCCACTGATTACTTACGCTCATACAGGTCTCAATGTGATTGGGAATTCCTACGCCTATTAATTACCCAAATCTTTGTGCGTTATTTCATATTTTGGAAATCTCCAATATTGTTCAAGAATGTAGAAAAATAAATCAAAACCTGTATCCAAACTTTAGACTGAGGGTGAAGCAGTCAATAAATTGCTTCGTTTCTTTTTGTTATTCAGTGCCTATAATGAGACTCTAAAATAAACTAATGCTAAACTAGTCTTCTTAACTGTCCAAACAATATTCCTGTTCCATATCCTTGATTTTCTTTAAATTGTTTAGGTCGTGACAAATGACAAAAGCAAATTATAGTTTACAATTTCTTTAAAAGTATACATAAAAAATGCTGGCCATTAACAACGGCATTAAGCATAAATGTTCCATTTTCTACTATGTTTAGTATCGGGGACGCAGATTTCTGGATCGTGAGTCATATCTCTTGTGACACAGGAATGTAGGAGAACTGGGTTTGTCGTGGTATACCGGTCTCAGGGTTGCTGTTCTCCAACGCAGGCTCTGACGGTGGCTCCAGGCTGTCCAGCAGGCTGTTGATTCTGTTTCTCAGCTGGATCAGTTCCTTGCGCAGGTGCTTAACCTGAGACGATTCCAGTGGTCGTGGCTGCCCATTCACTGTGGAAAGTACAGGCAATCATTTTTCTCAGTGGGAGAGATGCAAAGACGTGCAATGAAAAGCAGAGGTGGCAAGTAACGAAGTACAGACACTCTGTAATTAAGTATTTTCATGTGCATCAATACTATATATTACTATATAAAATATAAAAAATACTTTTACTTTATAACATTTTAAATAATCAATTCAATTACACAAAAGTGCACCACTTTTCTAATCTAAATTTTTATGCTGTCGCTCACACGCTGTCGCATGACCTAATCCACAAATCCTAGCAGTTCATTAAGGTAAAATTAAGGTAAATTACGGTTACCTGGGTGGCAAATACCTTGTTCAGGTAAGATTAGAAGCAATCTAGCTAGCTAGCTAATTTACTGAGCAAGAGCGTTGTCAACTTTGGTTTGGTTTGTGTTTCCCACCAATAAGATTTTCTTTTTTTTTTTTTGTAACAAGCCCATCATGCTTTGCCAAGTCTTTTAACCTTACTGTATTCTGGAAGTGTGTTCTTTGACAAATAATTTTACTTGAGAATTGAGATTGTGTACTTCTATCAGGCTCTACAATACACCCTCTCACAGTAGAATCAGCCCCAGTCCATTACTCAAGTCACACGTCTGGGACACACACGTGCACGTGAGTTTGAGACGTCACAGCCCGGCAATTGACCTCTACAAGCTTGGTTTGGAAAATACACAACTCTCCATATCTTCCCTCCCCTCCCAATGTTCTCAATCACCTCGTTTTATGACCCTTTGGCACTAACAGGCAGGGCTGCAACCAAAACATTGGACAGGAAATCACCTCATCTGGCTGGGAAAAAAATATAACTTTGGACAATGCCTTAAAGATATGTCCTCTCACACACACACACCATGCAAAAGTTAATTAAAGTTACAGTTATGGAGCTAAATGCAACAAATGCATTTTATGCTCATATGTGATGAACCACCTGAGAACATTGGCATAAAAGCAGTCTTTCACTTTCAAGCCAAGTGTTCATAACATCACTACACCAATGAAGCATGAACACTTAATTCCCAATTTGTACCTTTGTACAATGCGTGCTATGGCTCCCCCTGGTGGACATTTAATGACTTTGCGGCCTAGTGTCTGAACTCATTCACTACCAGACAGACCAGACATAGAGTGCTTTAAATGTTATCTTTCCAGTTAAACTTGAATTGTTCATGCACACGACAGTAAGTCAAACCATGGGTTTAGGTTAATAAAGGTGTTCTAGCATGTCATTTCCGTAGCAGCAGCTCACTCAGACTGCATACTGGTCTGCATCACACTGCCCACATTGTTGATTATTTTCCTGAACAGCATGTCCTAAATTGTACTACAACTTACATTTAGAGGTACATACTATTTACTTAAGATGCAGTGACACAGTACTGCATGTAAAAGACCTTGCAATATGAAGCTGCATTACTGGCACCACTCAACTGCATTAATTACTTCATCACATGGGTTAAATGCACTCCCCCCCTCAGAAAGAAATAACATCAGAAGCACACTAACTGCTAAATTAAACTGTTACCTACTCAGTTCTTTTACATTTGACCTCAAGATGACTGCAACTGATGAACACAGAGAAATGCACATAATATTGTGACCTTTAGTGCTAACTAAATTATTGAATAAGCGGTCACTTGTTATGGTTGGCCGTACTGCATAACAAAACACTCACCAAGCACTTTATTAGGAAAACCTACTCATTCAGCCTGATGGAATGTTCATATCAACCAGCAGAATGGGGGAAAAATCTGACCATGGTATGGGTGCTGGAGTACCATTTCTTTAACTGCTGATCTCCTGGGATTTTCACACACACAAACAGTCTCAAAATTGCTTCAGAATGAAGCAATAAAGATGAACATCAAGATACTACGGTTGGAGTATTGTTACTGACTATGTGCATTATTATTTATGGCCATGCTTCAATCTGAGTACTGTTAGCAAGATAATACACCCTATCAAAATTTATTCCAAACTGGTTTAATGAATACAATTTTCTGTGTAGAACATCTTTGGGATGTGGTTTCTCACACCATCAGTATTTCAGGGGATTCTGAAATACTGGGTCAAGGTTGTGTCTTTCAGGAGGATATTGATTCAGCATGTGTCCATATCCACACAAATACCAGTTCAATGACCATAGGCTCAAGTTTTAGACATAAAAACTGATATGCATTTGAATAACTGTGGGGTGAAGTCCATTAGAGAGGACTGCACGCAGTGGAGGATCTTGAAATTCTGCATTGAAAAGTGGGGCCTCGGATTCATTGCTCTGTTCTCAAATTTCATAAAGCATTATAGGGCAAGACCCGGTTATTTTGGCAAAAGGAGGTTGCACTAAATACTAAAATAGTAGACATGGCGAGTTTGGGTGGGGGAGGGAATACCTTATTTTATGCCGAGTGTTGCACATGTTAACAGGCTTTTTTCAAATTCTGTGAACAAATTAGTCTGAAAACCCACTTCTTACACCAGTCTCAAAACACCACAAGTGCAAATTAGTCCCAAAACTCAGAGACATTTGAGGTGGTAAATACAGGTGGTACGCTCTAAACTATACATACATTGACATATCCCATGTGATAAAACTAACGTCACAAGGGATGGGTTACATTTTAGGTATAAAACTTTTGAATTATGACCATCTATGGCTCCATGGGCTTAAACTTGTAACACAATTTTAAAAAATGTAATACAGAATCAGGATATTTACAAAATCGTGATACTAACGGCACCTCAATATTAATCGAGATCATATAGCTATATCCCTAGCCACATTTTTCAAGGTTAATGTTAGTAAATTTCCTGATGTATTCATTCATTTCTAAAGAAAAAAGAAAGAAAGAAAGAAAGGAAAAACAAACAAACAAATAAATAAATAAATAAAAAGCCAGATACAGGATTACTGCCAGGTCATTTAATCAGCACATCTGGAGAGGGATTATCTGCTTATATATCACTGCCCTTAAATCTCAACACAACATGCGGTGTTATAAACGGTACAGAAGTCCTCTGTATCAGAAATCTGACTAGAGTTCACACTCGTTTCTATTTTTAACAGCTCCAAGTCTGTGATGTTATTCCACCAGCATAAAATCGTTGGAAATTTGAACATTATGGGAAATATATCATTACACAGACTCAAGGTCACCTGACACAAAAAACCAAGGCTTAAAGGTATTAACTCACCAAACAGTGTGAGCTTTAATATTCTGCTGCACTGGATGGCGAAGGACAGATCAGAGCTGTCAAAGATGGTGATAAGGTCATCGTCTGCAACAGAAGAAAAGAGCGTGAAGCAGAGGATATAAACTTGTGTGATTCAGAAAAAAATGGGAACCTATTTCTGGTCTAGATTGGTTTGGAAATGGCAAACCTGTCTCCAATGATGTCTACAATTTGGGCTCTGATGTGTATAAGCACATTATTTCACTGGTTAGTAACAAAACTAACCACAATAACAACGTCTTGCCTGTGTCTAGACTGACTCATTATTTGAAGAAAACTGTACTTGCTGCTTTCACACTGATCCAATAAGATGTCTTTTTATGCTTAGAACATTTAAACAGAATATAACTTTTTTACATGTACAATGTGGTTGTGCCTGGTGTGAAGCATTTAAAAGCATCCTGGTGTGGTAGAAGCAAACTATATTGCTAATTTTGTTTAGAATTGTAACAAAAATAGCTACTGAATTGACATTTAATTTATTTATATACAAATCAGCACTGACCGATTGTGATAATATTGTACCGTCTGGTCCCTGGTGATTCCCATTCCTAGTAAATGTGCCTACTTAATTCTCACCACTTGAACCACCCAGAACTAAAATCGACCCAGATGACTCAGCAAGCTTCAGCTGCACAGGGTCTATTTCTGGTGCTCTGTTAAGCACTCTACCTGTTGAAATAAGCTACAAAGCTGTTCTGCACACAAATTTTATTTATCACGTGGGTATTTAACACGTAACACTATATGTTTGTGCTATGCAAAAATTTTGAGAACAGATATAGAGATGGTAGAGACATAGAAGCAATAGCAAAAAATTTAACTAACAACAATCCTGTTCATTTTGCACAAACCGTATTTTGTTCTGAGAAAAAGATTTATACTACAGACAAACACCACAAAAGATCAGTACTGATAGGCAACTATTACAAGTTTTTATAAAATTAATTAGATATTACATTAATTAGTCTGCGTCTTGCAATTTAGCTGCATACAGAACACTCTGTGAGCTGTTTAATTACTATTCGGTGCAATCTGGGCCAAGTATCACGTGCTTTCTGCAGCTGTTTTTTTTTCTGCTTTAAGCACGAACATCAGATTGGTGCTGCTGCCTAAAGATCCTGACATAATTTTTCATTAGTTTACAAAAATCCTTGTTTATGCTGGTTTAATCAAAGCAACACCTTCATCCTTGTATTTGATGGTGACTTCGTCGCTGCTCTGGAGCTGGCCGCGGAAAACGCGCTGCATCATGAGCAGGAGCTCGTCGTAAGTGATGTCTTCATTGTGGATGGGGATGCGGCGGATGTCATCGCCCAACTGAGCCTTGATGATCAGCTTCCCACTCAGGTCCAGCTGGCCATTCATACTGCTGAAACACACGATTACTGAAATTCGGCATACAAAATGACTGCATGTTTAGCATGTTTAATGTACCAACACTTTTAATACGGGTGTCATTAAACTTCCAGAAACTGCTGACACATTTAAGCTCAAACCTATAACACTCACTAGCATGTTATCCTGAATTAACTGTGACAGAAAAGAAGAGCAGGCATGTTGTGATTTTATAGCAACCCAAAATAACATCTAAATTGCAAAAATAAAGAGCAAAATTCTGTCAAACATGTTAAGTCTAAAACCTCCTTAATTCAACATGTGTCCATGTGTGTGTGAAAGAGAACAAAAGACATCTGTTTTTTTTCCTCCCCAGGAAAGCGACTGAAAGCTTAACACAACAAAAACAGAAAAACAGCTGGTGGAAATGCACTCTGCCTTGCCAAAAAAAAAAAAAAGCAACCAAAACAACAACCCACCAATATTTCATTTGACTGCCTTTGGCTTTGATTACAGCAAACAATTTGGTGGCCAATGCGTGTGTGAAAATGATTCCTCATGCTCCCAGAACCACAATTTCACAATTTGGAAAATGCATGTGTCATCAGGAAAGTAAAACTCCGGAGATGTGATAAACCGGTCATTGAGTACTTTCAGGTCATCAGCTGATTTCGTTTTATTGAGTCTGAGGTCGCTACACCTGAACCACGAGTAGCGACCTCAGATTGTTGCATGATGGGTGCACCGCTTTATGCGCTTCCCTTCTGTCTCTGATGCACAAATCTCTCTGGAATAGAGTCAGTCTGAACTCATTAGACCATATGACCTTTTTCCATTGTTTCAAAGTCCAACCTTTATTCTCTTTAACAAATTTAAGCTTTTATTCTGATTATTCAACAAGTGGTTTTCTTATGGTCACACAGCTGTTTAGTCACAATCCTGGGCGTTCTTATCACAATGTGTGCATGTAAATGCTCTTACTTTCACTATTAAAAAGACATCAACAAGATCTGCAGTGATCAACTGATCATCCTTAGATATATCACCAATTCTGCTCCTCATTCTGAGATCTCAAGTTTAAATCCCAGCTGAGTAAAAGGAACAGATTATCTGTGCCTGTGAGAGGGGCAAAAGGCATCAATCAAAGCAACAGCAGCCGGGGCCGCCAAGTGGCGCAGTGGTAAAGTGCTCAACCTATCATCCGGAGATTCCCCTTCCCGGGTGATGCTGTAAACCTCTCGCAGCCAGAGGCCTAGAGAGTGTTGATTGGCCGAGCTCGTATTTAGTGCTCCCACATTAATCATGACGCTATCAGGCCAATCAGCCAATCAGGGTTGTCTATGAGCTAACTCAAGCGCAGACAGCGCTGTCCTCCGAGTGTGTAATGCTGCCCCCAACGGTGCATGAGCGAGCAGTTAGAAAAGATGCGGTCGGCTGGCGTCATGTATTTCGGAGGAAACACGTGATAGTCGGGAGGGGTGAAGACTGACTGGTAGTAGTAGCCTTAATATGGGAGCCCCTTAGTGACGGGGAGGAATTGGACATGACTAAAGATAAGGTAAATTTAACTTGCCACACTCAGGCATGATTTCTTACAGACCAATGTTGAATCAATGGGCTCATGTGCCCATCATAGGCGCTTTTAAAAGTAGACACAAATCAGCATGGGCGCCCTAACCAGTCTACAGCTACGCAGCAAACAGCCATGTAATGTGTGTTCTGCAATCTGTCAATTGGAACCAGCATTTACTTTTTTTTTTTTTTTTTACAATTTGAGCTACATTAGCTCTTCTATTAGATCAAGAAATTGCTCGCTTCCCAGGTGCATCAATGACCCTGTCACTGATTCAATGGTTTTCCTTCCATGAAACAATTTTGGTAGGCGCTGACCATGGAAGACCAGCAACATCCCACAAGAGCTGCTGTTTTATAGTTGCTCTGACTCAGTCTTATCGCAATTTGGCCCTTGTCAAAGACACTCACATCTTTATGCTTGCCCATTTTTTCTTCTTTTAGGACATCAACTACAGGAGCAAAGTGTTCACTTGCTACATATCTTCCACCACATCCTGCCTTTGTAATGAGACAATCAACGTTATTCATGACACCTGTCAGTGATCATAATGTTATGGCTGATTGCTTAATATATACCACGTCAAAAAAGAAGACATTTTAGTTATTGAGTTGTGGTATCTACATCGGTTAACAAAACTAAAAACAATTATTAAAAAAACAACAACAATGAAGCAAATTTATGTTAAACAAGCAAAGTTATGTTAAACAAGCAAAGTTATGTTATGATAAAATGACCTCACGACCGTAAGGTCTTTGAAGGGTTAATCCTGCACCTACTTCTCCTGTTCATCTCTTATAACCATGGCAAGCAGCCTGGTGAACCTAATTAAAAGGAATATGATATGTAGAAGAAGGCTGGTGAAATAGTAGAAAGGAAAACAAGGCCTTTAATTAGGACCCTAGTAATCTGAGGCAAGACTGGCCTGTCTACAGAAGCACTACAGACTGACAGTAATGACACAGAGCTGTCTAAGGGTCAATGCAGAAAGAATGATTTGGCTTTCTCAGCACAGACTTTGGCCAGTTACACCTACTCATGTGTAAATCGTAAGAAGAGTGTGTGAGTGAAGGATTTAGTATTATGTTCATGAGAAGCCACATATGATCGCTGATGATGTCTTGTCCTCTCATCTTACTTCTCATGCACTATTATTCACAATCTCAACAGAGGCAGATATTATCAAGTTAACAACAGGTCTAGCTGTAGGGGAAAAAACTATTCACATAGCATGTCTTTTAACCTATTGTCAGGTGGCACGCAAACTAAAACGTCATTTATAAGTTCTTTTTTTTTATTATAAGTCTTTCTGACAATGACATGGGCGAGGCGAGGCTTTACGCCTTGACGTTACTAGCCGATCAGCTAACGCTAGCTAAGTAGTAACGTTACAGCAGTGTAACATGACATTGTGGGGTTTTTTTTCACCCGACACTTAAATTACTTTCTGTAAAATAACAGAAACTGTTCTTAATATAAAAAATTACCCATTCCTATAACTGTATAAGGACTCACTTCGGTTACATGAATAAACTATGTGCTCGGAAAGGTATCGTAATAATCAGGCCATTTTTGCTGCGTTGCTGGCAGGACATTTTAACCCTGCCAAATAGTGAGCCACTCATAGCGAGGCGTTAGGTTTCTCTCTACGCCCATATTCTTGTCGTTTCCCCCCGGGCTGTCCAACCAGCGCTGGGCTTTATAAGACACGCGCGGCGACTAGCCAATCACAATGCACGAGTATTGGTTACAAAGCAGGTGGAAAATAACACGTTAGCCGCTGTACCATGAACTTCCTGCAAGAAATGCACATCGTATCTCTGCCGGCGTCAAAGTACAGAGCAAGGGGTTTTAAACATAAAAGCATTATAGTAAAAAAAAACATTATACTCTGCTCTGAAGCTTACAATATCATTCTCTAATTAGTTAATTCTCCCACTTCGTACCAAACTATATATATATATATATATATATATATATATATATATATATATATATATATATTTAGTTTGCCCTACTTTTCAGGGACTAAACCGATGCTAACACTCACTTAGCTAGTTAGAGACAGCAGTGCCATTTGCCGTCGTTAACGCTTTACATACTAATACTGAATAATCTGGGACACAAACATACGACTTTTTATGAATGTAAATGCATTGATGTACCTGGTGTTTAGGCTCTTGATCCCGCAGCGGTATACAGTGTTTTGGCAGGACCAGTCTCCAGTGAACTAGCTCCGTGCAGCGCTACACATCCGGAAGTGACTCGACCTGTACGTGGCAAACACACACTCGCGCATGCGCAGTGGGGTCAATCACGCTGCTGATGAGTTTGGTGATTGGATTACAGAACTTTTACTGTGTTTTGACTAAATAGTGGCCGTATAAAGCAGCATAGAGCATTAAGCAGATTCAATTGAACCAGCCTTTGGGGTCAAAATTCTCAGAAACAATCCAGGGTCCCTAATGTCAAAACGACATCCTTCTACATCTGAAACCTCTATACATTTTCACTATGTGATGTTCACATTTAATCCTCTTGAGTAATTGCTTTATCCTAGTAAGGGTCAGGAGGGATCAAAAGTCAGTCTCAGTAGTACTGGGCCCAAGTTGGGAGAAATCACCCCAGTTCGGACAATTCTTTACAAGGCACCATGCACACAGACACACACATGCCTTGGAACTTTGTTCCTGGGTGTGGTGATACGAACTGAACTATCGTGCCCCCCCTCCCAATAACTGGTGTTAGAACTGTATAAAATATCAACTCTTCCAATGGTCTACGAATGAGATACAGCTTCTTCATCTATTTTTCAGCTTTTTTAAAATTTGTTTTATTTCTTGAGTGAAATTCATTTGTGAAAATCACATCAGAACAATAATAATAATAATAATAAAACACAGGGTCTTACTGTACATAAAGCACAGAAACAGGATGTTTAGAATCCTCTTTCATGGTCAAAAGATTATGGTACAAAAGTGTAAGAATAACATTACCAGCATAATATTTCTTAAAAACATGAGAAGTCATTAAAAAAATGTGAAAAAATGATATATGTATTATTATTCATCTTCTGTAATGCTTATCCTGTGTACAGGGTTAGAGGGAGCATATTCCAGGAGACTTAGGGCACGAGGCGGGGTACACCCTGGACATAGTGCCAATGAATAGCAGGGCACACTACAGGCAATCTGGAAATGAAAACCCACCAGGCACGGGAAGAACATACAAACTCCACACACATAGTGCCGAGGCAGGAATCAAACCCTTGACCCTGGATGTGCGAGGCCAAAGTGCTAAGTACTGTGCGACTGTGCTGCCCTATTGTCATTATTGTATTTCCGTGTCTTATATAGTATATGAAACACAAAACCATTTTCAATCTGGAACCATTTGTTCATGTGACTTGTTCATGTTTAAAACCTGATTTTGACCGGTCAGGTAAAATGTATACTGAAATAAAATGAGAAAAGATATTTTCAAGAGAACTGGTAATACATATAGGAAAGTTATATGCATCTTCTCTCTGTTATACCTGGTTACCTCTGCAGAAATCATCAACATTTATCCCTTTGTGTGTTGTGCAAGATAGAGAAGTGCAAAATGTGCACATAAAGAAGTGTTTCAGAGTGTTTCAAAAGGACATGGGAAAAAGTCTCAATTGTATCAAGAATGATTTAAAATATAATTAACAATATAAGCTCCTTTCAGACATGAACCCCTTTTAATAAATTTACTGAAATTTAAAGCGCCAGGATCATGTTTGATTGCAATTGTTCAATAAATATCTGGGAATTCTATTAGATCTTAGATATTAGATATGCCAGAATTTTACAGATCACTTTCAACCCGGAACAAGTCTGAGGACATTTACACATAGACACAAACAAGGTTACGACCAATCCATTCTTTAACTGTCTAAATTTGATTAGCTGATTAGATTACTGCCTGAATGATCAGATACACTGCCAGGATAAAAAAGTTGCTATTTCAGGCAGGTAAAATTATTGGGCTGCAAAGAAAGCAACTAAAAATGTTTGAAATTACTGGAGCTGGGTTAAGAACCCTTTAATGCATTATCAAAACCTGGAGCTTGGTAAAATTGCATAAAAAATCAAGAGTAAAAAACACTCAATCACTCATCATCTATACTGCTTAATCCGGTTTACAGGGTCACAGGGGGCCTGGAGCCTATCCCAGGAGACTTAGGGGCACAAGGCGGTCTATACCCCGGACAGGGTGCCAATCCATCGCAGGGTATAAACACATACACATACTACGGCCAATTTGGGAATGGCAATTAACCTAACCTACATGTCTTTGGACTGTGGAAGGAAACCAGAGTACCTGGAGGAAACCCACCTAGGACGGGGAGAACATGCGAACTCCATGCACACAGAGACGAGAATCAAGCCTGGCAAGGATTCGAACCCAGCCCCTGGAGGTACAAGATCTCAGTGCTAACCACTACACCACCATGGAGCCCAGTAAAAACCATAACTATGTTTAATAGTGAAAGTAGGACACGCACACACACAATGTAATTTGAACTCACAGGGTTGGAACTCACTAGCTGTGTGACCATAAGAAAACTACTTATTAGTTATATTAATTAGAAAAGGGGCTTCAAATTGCTAACAAGGATAAAGATTGGACTTTTGGTCTAATGAGTTCAGATTGTCTCTATTCCAGAGCGATGGACGTATCAGGGTAAGAAGGGAGGAACATGAAGCGATGCACCCATGCATTGTGGCCACTATACAAGTCTCTGGAAGAAGTGTTTCGGATTTGTTTTAGATCAGGTCTAGACTCAGGCACGTTATGTGGCAAAAAACATTCAGTCAGCTGACGACATAAATCTGTCCAGAACTGAATTGGGCACCACATTGTGTGCTAATGTAATCTTAGCATGTTTGACTTTTTGGCCAGACACTGTATATCTAATGAGTACATATTACATAATTTCAACAGCGTCCACGGGTAAGAGTAGCTGCATTGATTACAGAAGCAGAGAATCTTTTTAGAGAATGGTCATCTGTGTGTAGTCCATATTGTACCAGGTGAAGGCCTATGCACGCGCACAAGAGCCGACATAATATACCCCTGGCTCTTTTAATATAAATTCATGTTCAGTCTAATTCAAAGCAATGAACTTTAATTATGTTAAAATGTTAAATGATAACATGGTCACGTGATAGTATCAATAGTTTAAAACAGAATAAATACAACAAAACAATAATAAATACAATGTGAGAGCATCAAAAGATTAAGGATTTGCTGTTAAACAGTAAAATAAAACAATCTATGCCTATACAGTACATAAATTACAGTACACACCTAAGCTGACTGACAGAGGTGATTCATTCAGTGTAAGCCTCATTTGTTGTGCGATGTGAATCTGTCTAAATATATTGCACGGCATAAGAAAGAAACAGAGCATTGGTATCTAAGTCCACTTGATCTTAGATGTGCAATTATTCCTTTTTGATAATTCCATGCATGTCAAAACTGTGAGTAATGTGCAACAGTATGACTTGTAACCAGTTCTTCATCAACAGTCTGTTTATTTTTTCTTTTTTTCCTGTGTGGAGTCAAACCAGGCATCCAGTAGCTTCTTGCTATAGTAAATTTGCCCTGCGTGCACCTGAACGGCGATCACCATCAGAAGGTACATCACAGACACTGCTGAGAAGCCAAAAATAAATCTATAAGCCTTGCCATGTCGGTACAGCTGCTGCGCCACTGGAAACATCTCCATGGCACCGAAGATTAGTGGAGCCACGGAAAACAGGCCTGCACTGATCATGGAGATCACCAGGTAGCTGATGTTGTTCCTGGGCATGGCCATGCCACACAGCAGTGAGGGCAGCAGGCTGAGAAGGTATGGGTACTCCCACTGATAGGGCATGGCCACCACATCATGGGAGAACAACTTGAAGTGGGAGATTGTCACCTGGGATGCTATGAGTAACCATATTACTAGATGCACAATGGTCAGCTTCTTGATCTCAGACTTTAATGAAGCACTGCAACACAGATTATTCAAGTTATCAGATCATGTCGGATCATCATTGTTAAATATTAGGGGGAAAAAAACACATAATTCATTTTCAATGTATTAAAAGATGTAATATCAGGAGACTTTTTGTACATTTCCCTCTTTCAATAAATCTTCTAAGATACTCAGGGATCACATAACACACTGTACTATCCATAACAAATTTCCTGAACTGCTTGAAAAGAAAACATGCAGACGTGGGTGTTTAACATCCAAGATAATACCTCATTTGATAATGAGGAGCCACTTTCTCTCTGTGCTTAAAGTCACTCCCGTCAGTCCCCGCAGCTCTTGGGCCAGCACGTGATGTCATGGCGAACTGCTGTGTGAGAATGATATTTAGCTCCAAAATGATAACATACAGGTCTGCAACGATGTACAATAGAGGAAAGATATGCATGAGTAGTGTACATTACCTGACACAGGAAATACAAAAGGTGTTCAAGTCAAACCGAGACTTTTGTCATGCAGAATAACAGAACACAATTACACAGTTCTCTATATAATCCCCTGCTACACTAATGCACATATCTCACAGTTTCGCTAGTGCTCGGATACCATCTAGGTAGAATTTTTTCCCCTATACGCCAGAGCCATGATCGGACTGCCTGCTTTAGGTCTGAAACACTAACTCCCAGAAACTCCTTTAATGGCCTAAATGTGGAAATGGCTTGGAGTGAGGTCAGGAATGTGCAGGGGATGTGGCTAAAACTCCCAGCCAAGTGTTGTTTGTGAATGATTGTGTGTACAGTTTCCACAGACAGATTCGTCTCTTCCGCAACATGGCTACAAGTTATATGATGATTTTCAAGGATCAGGCATTCTAATCACTGAAAGTTCACATAAATGCCTGCAGTGGTGGCTGCTGTGCTTGAAGCCTTTTGTACAAGTACATATGCGCCCCTCGTATAAAATGTATCATTTAAAAGTCATATAAAAAGTATTTTAAAATAAAGACTGTACTGTGTGGCTAATGGGGATGAGGGTATTGAATCTAAATCTAAAAAGACAATAACCAGACATGCAAGACGTAAAAAGACACCTATAGGTTTATGAAAAAAGGCATGTGTATTTTTTTTTTTGCCATTGTTAGGACTATTACTTGTTTACTTCAAGATGAACAACACCCATTTTTAAGCATGCCTAGTAGTGAAAATCCCAAATAAATTTCTGATTTCGAAAGAAGCCGGATTGTCGGTCAACCCAAGGTTGAACTGTAGCTGAGATGCATGTCTAGAAATCCTGAAATACCTGTTAACAGAATTATAGTTCGGTTTAAAGAAAAGGGAAAAATTAACGGAGACGTGATGTGGTCAGCCTGGGCCTTCTGAAAAACATCTATCTGAGTGCTGTTCTGAGATCTGCTGAAAACAGCCCTCTCATTCTTAAGAGTTGTTGCTCTTAATGTCGCAAAATGAAAGCCAACAAAGTAGTAATAATGTATTAATAGCTAAACCTTGCTTACTTAACTACATTTTGGTGCATTAATTTTTATAAGAAAACTCATTCATTCACTCACTCATCGTCTATACTGCTTTTTCCTGTATACAGGGTCATGGGGGGCATGGAGCCTATCCCATCCTGAATGGGGTGCCAATCCTTTACACACACACACACACACACACACTCATTTACACACTACAGGCAATTTGGGAATGCCAGGTAGCCTAATCAGAATGTCTTTGGACTGTGGGAGGAAACCAGAGTTCCAGGAGGAAGCCCACTAAGCACAGGGAGAACAGACTCACAGATACAAACGAAAGAGCTAACCTTTACACCACCAGAAAACTCAGGCTGTCTATTTACTTCTTGCATGTCTGTCGGTATTAGGGTATTTTATCCATTTTTATGCATAAAACTGCACTGTGGTCCTCATTTTTAAGGCCTACACAGCTGTTAAATGGTCAGACTGTGATTTTGAATGACACAGCAGTGCATGTTTTCACCGCTAACCTATATGTAGCCTGCTTTATCTCACTGGATAAAGCATAATTATTAAAACAATGTTATTATTAGACACTGGTTAGCCTTTGTTCAGATCACATCCGGTTTGAAGCCTGGCTCGAGACAGAACAGCTCGTGCGCGTTCCTGGTGATCACCTGCTTAGGTAATTTACACAGCTGCTCTCTCTCTCTCTCTCTCTCTCTCTCCGGTTTCCTTGTTATTTTATATATTTTAACGCAAGCTCATATAAATAAAAACCCAAAAAACAAACAATACTTACTGTCAGTTGTTTGAAACGCTGGCGCAGACGGGAAAGATGCTTTATTTAAGAACGAAAATACAACCCGGCGAAATCTGACAAGGCGCTGCACAATAGCTTTACAGTCTGTGGCAGCATACTGATCCGCGCATGCGCAGAAGGAGTTCCGCGCGCTCTCCGCCCCCGAGATGAGGCGCCGCAACATCCACCCGTGCGCCATCATCAGCATCACCAACACCCTGCGATGGGCTTTGGAGTGATTCTCATGTCCAGGATTTGTTCATTTAAACACTAAAAAATTAGCATATTTTCGTTAAAGGCAGATTATCCACTCAGATAAAATACACCGATCAGCCATAACATTTATGACCACGTGCTTAATATTGAGTAGGTCACTCTTTTGAAACTACAACAGTGATGCACTGTGTGTTCTGAAACCTTTCTATCACAACCAGAATTATTAACCTTTTTTATCAATTTCTTCTACCCTAGCGCTATTGGATCGAATTACACGGGTCAGCCTTCACTCCCCGGTCTTCTTTCCCAATTGGCCACCAATGACCATGTCGCCAGTTCACCGTTTTTCCTTCCTTCAATCACTTTTCATAGATCCTGAATACTGCAGACGAGGAACAGTCCACAAGACCTGCAGTTTTGGACTCTGACCCAGTCTTCTAGCCATCACAATTTGGCCCTCCATTCAAATCCTTATGCTTGCCATTTTTTTTGGTTCAAAAAAGGCTCACTTGCTGCCTAATATATCCCACCCACGTCCATCCATCATTGTAATGAGATATTGAACATGTAGCTACCTCGCCCTATCATCCAGAGTTTGCGAGTTCAAATCCCGGGTGATGCTGTAGTCTCCCGCAGCCGGGAGCCTAGAGAAAGCCGATTGGCCCGAGCTCTTTCAGAGGGGAGGGATGGGAAGCACTTCAGCAATCTCATGTCAATCATGGCTCTACAGCAAATCAGGAGCTCTGTGAGCTCACGCAAGTGGAAGGAGGATATAGTGCTGTCCTCCATGTGTTTTACACCACCGCCAATGGTGTGTGAGCTCACAGTTCGAAAAGATGCATCTGGTGGCTTTACATGGCTCGGAATAAACACTTTAAAAACACACACACACACACACACACACAGTTGATGGTTGTAGTCTTGATGTGGGGCTGTGGTTGGGAATTTGTTATTACTAAATTAAGGAGAAAATCAGGAGGAATCCTAAGTAAAAATAGCTCCTATGAGAAAAGTCAGAGAAACTCCAAAACTGCAGCTCTTGTGGGACATTTGTAGCAGTGGTCAGGACCTACCAAAGTGATTCATGGAAGGAAAGTGAACTGGCATCGGGGACATGGAGGGGCAAGATTCACTGATGCACATGGTAGAACCTGGCCCATGTAGTTAAAGGGTTGCAACAGTAGAGCTACTGTAGCTCAATGTGAGGAAAAGGTTAATAATTTTGGTTGTAATAAAAAGATGTCAGAACACACAGTGCATCACTGTTATGGAGGCAAAGGGGGAGACCTACTCAATATTAGGCAGGTGGTCATAATGTTATGGCTGATTAGTGTATGTAAGTTGAACAAAAATAAATAATGGTAAATAATGGCAAAGGTTTAAAAAATTAGAGAAACCTTTTTATAAAATGAATTATAAAGGATTAAGTACAATACAACTGTGATAGATTGGCACCCTGTGCAGGGTGTAAGTTTACTGGGATTGGCTATAGGTCCTCTGTGACCATGAATAAAGAATGAAGTGATATAGATGATGATAAGAAGTACATTACAAGCTTTCTGTTTTGCAAAATAGACAGTATAACAATACATAAAAAAAAAAACAATGGCATAATGTTATTATTATTATTTTTTTAGTATGCTGCTTATTCTCTGTAGGATGGCAGTGGGCCTAAAGACTATCTCAGCTGCAGCTCAGGGCACAAAGGGGAAACAACCCATCACAGGTTGTTGTTGGTCTTTCGGCTACTTCCGTCAAAAGGTTGCAACAGTAGACCATCTGATCTGCAACAAAAAAACTTTTGCACAGTTTTTACATCAGATGCCCTTCCTGACTCAACTCCTTCCATTTTATTTGGGCTTGGTACTGCCACTGCATCCAGTGGCTGGGGTTTGGGCACTGGCTGGGAATTGAAAAATTGGGGTTTGAAACCTACCACTAAGCAACCAATGCCCTATCACAGGCTGATCATTATAAAGTATAAAAGCAGGAAACACACCGGTAAAACACACAAACTCACACATGCAATCATGCATTACATATTCATTTGGAAACACCAAACAACACCACATGTCTTTTGACTGTATGGGGAAACCATGGTTACATTCCCAGAGGAAACCCCTTAGAACACAGTGAGATCATCCACACACACACACACACACACACACACACACGGATGCACGCACACACGCACACACACAATAATGCCTATAATATCTGACCCTGGAAGTGTTTTAACTTGTAGATTAAAATTGACATATTTTCTGGCCTGATAAGGAAAAGCTTAAAAATTGTCACTAAGCCTTTACAATAGAAATGCCTGATAGAAACTCAGTTATTGTTACAGGATTTGAAGATGATCCCAAACATCTTTAGTTTTGAATAATGCTGTGGCTTGTATTTTTGTATATGGTATACATTTGCCATGACTAATATATTACACATGTTTATGATGCAGTATGTATACAAAGACCTACTACTCTATTAGATACTGTACTTGTTATTTACTTGATGCTTGTTTACTTGTATATTTTTCATTCTCTGATTTTCAGAAGCACAGAGATATTTAAACATTCCAGAAACATTGAATATCCTGTATTTATCATATAGATCTATTTATTAAATTGACAGACTATTTAGTTTTCACACTGTTAGTACTCACCCTTAAAATGCCATGTTATAGTTTTTGTTTACTTCTATTTGTTTTACATTGGAAAACAAACTCTGAAAGCATGGACATTACTGATTGGTGATTAATTACCACAATATACTTTCCATGTGTTCATGATTTTCTCATAATTTATATTATATATACTTATGCATGGGTGCAATTGCAGCTCTTTAATGAAAACACACTTTCTAATGGATACAAATCCTTTATTTATAAAAAAAAAAAAAAATCACAAATTTATTAAAAAAACAACTTTGACTTGGTTTCTTGTTGGTTTATCTTTTTTACTATTTATGCAAAGGGACAAAGTAAATATGAAAAAAAAAATATCTGCAAAACCCTTTTAATCAAGCAGATGAAAGTTTTTCCTAAGGGAAATGTATGGCATAAAAAAGAAAATGATGCAAAGGATAAGAATAGTAAAATGGATAGAAGCTGTTTTAATGTAATGTGCACTGAAATGTATGGACTTGTTAAACATGAAAGATTTGAATAAGGGCTTAAATTCCCAAATTTAACTTAATTTTTTTATAATATCTATTCAGTGGTTTTCAAAAACGAGTGAGCGATAAGGTACCTCACAACAGTCAAATTATTCCAATTCACTTAATTTCACAAGCAGGTTGTGACAACGTATGCACAAATGTACATGTGCACACACACCACATACACACTTGCTCTCATTACAGTTATTCTTGTTATTCACTCAAAACTGGTGTAAAAAGATTATGTCTGTGCAAAAACATTACATTAAGATACAAATATAAAGGAATTAGTACGAAATGGTACATTTTTAAAATATGTTCACTATACAGTACGTTTCAGTAAATATTTAAATATGTCAGAACAATTAATTTATCATTTTAATATTTTTTGAAAATAGGTTTGTCTTCTTATCTTTGGGCAGCTGCCATTTTGGTCATCCTACATATGGCATATTGTCATAAAATAGGAAATACTCCTATGTGTCCCAAACACTCAAAAAAAAAAAAAAAAGCTCAATAATCAAATACGAATATATTAGCACCACATCAGCATGACTCCTTCTAGAAATCTCCAGTTATAATATCTGAACTGAATGCAATTGGTTGTTTCTAGAGTCTTTGTAAAGGTAGTATAGTGTCTGCATATACACAATACTAGACATATGCTTGATTGTTGGCAAGAATGCACAGGAACAGTTTCATAAGGTCTTTTCCTGTAAATTTGATGTTTAAATCATGTAAATGCTTTTCATTTTATGCCTCTCCTTCTTTTCAATTGCATGTATTGTGTTTTCTTCTTCTTTATTGATCTACATGGGGTAGAGTAGGAAACCAGAGAAGGAAGAGTGGACATATTGCCCTGCATAGAGTCCAGATGCCTGGTCAGATGGTAATTGAATGTGCACAGTGTCTCCTGGCTGTAATGGAACTACAGCACTGCCAGATGCCTGGTCCAAAACACCCTTCTTGTACTCGTCATATGTATACATCACAGGTTCTTCATTTTTGTACAACCCCACCCACACATTAGAACCCTTGCAATGCACATGGTACGAGAAATAGTAGATACCAGGAAGGTCACAGGTGAACACACCTGTCTGTGGGTTGTAGTTCTGTCGGCCATTATACAGTAACTTGTCAAATACTACTGGTGTACCAACAGGAGGGTAGGGTGTAGTCAGTTGTGCAGTAAACGCAGGCATCTCTAGACCACTGGAGCCCATTATATCAGCTCCACCTCCATTCTTTCCTTTCATATACCCACTAGTTTTCACTCCATCCAGGGCTGGCCCCATCTCTGGCAGAACACCCATGAATTCAGGTTGTAGGGAAGGTGGTCCTGGGGGTCCAGGAGGTCCAGGAGGACCTGGTTGGCCTGCCTGGCCTGGTGAACCACTTGGGCCAGGAGGCCCCGGCGGGCCAAGAGGGCCTTTAGCACCAGGGATTCCCTCACCAGGAGGACCAGCCAGGCCAGGAGGCCCAGCTTCTCCCTTATGCCCAGGGGGTCCAGGTGGTCCAATTGGTCCCCCAGGTCCTACTAACCCTGGAATGCCTTTAGGACCCTGAGGTCCTTCAGGGCCAGGTTTACCCCCTTCACCCTTAAGGCCAGGCATGCCAGGAGGGCCAGGTGTTCCAGGTAGACCCTTCTCTCCTCCTTCTCCTTTGGGACCAATAGGTCCTGGGGGTCCCCGCGGCCCAGGCTCACCATCCTCACCTTCTTGACCTGGTTGGCCTGCAATTCCTGGTGGTCCTGGCTCTCCTACAGGCCCTGGTTCTCCCTTTGCTCCACCTTCACCTCCCTCTCCTTTAGGTCCTGGTGCCCCAATACCGCCTGGCAGACCTACTGGTCCTGGGGGCCCAGGAGGACCACTGGGTCCTGAGGGTCCTAATGCACCTGGTGGACCTCCCTGTCCTTTGTCACCTTTTGGTCCTGGAGGACCAGGTGGGCCTCCCATTCCTTTGTCTCCCTTTGGGCCAGGGAATCCTGGTTTTCCAAATCCAGGTAATCCAGGCTTCCCTGGCAAACCTGGTGGCCCTTGTAGTCCTTTATGCCCTGGGGCACCTGGCTGTCCTGGCAGTCCACCTTCACCTGGTTTCCCAATGCCAGGTGGTCCTTGTGGTCCTTGTTTACCCTCCAAGCCTGGTGGACCTTTTGGACCAGGCAGTCCAGGTGGTCCAGGTTGTCCTTGTTTACCTGGTGCTCCTTGCAAACCAGGTGCTCCAGGCTTGCCCACCCCTGGCAATCCTTTATGCCCAGGAAGTCCTGACGGCCCAGGTGGGCCTTTCGGGCCTTGTGGCCCAGGCAAACCAATTCCTTTATCTCCTTTAGGTCCAGGCAATCCTGGCAGACCAGGTAGACCTTTGTGACCTGGTTCTCCTTTGGGTCCTGGCAGTCCTTGTGGTCCTTGTCCACCTGGCTTTCCAACTCCTGGTGAGCCTGGGGGTCCAGGGGGGCCAGAAGGTCCAGTCATGCCTGGTAGCCCCTCTCCTCCAGTAGGTCCCTGTTCACCTTGTTCTCCTGGTGGTCCCTTGTCACCAGGCTTCCCTGGCATGCCTGGAACACCTGGTTTACCAACACCAGGCAACCCTGGAGGGCCAGGAGGACCTGGAATTCCCTTATGGCCTGGTATACCATTGCCTGGAGGACCAGGAGGCCCTGGTGGTCCTTTTGGTCCTGGAAGCCCTTGTGGGCCAACTGCACCTGGAATACCCTGCTCACCTCTAGGGACGGTCTCACCTGTATGCAGGAATACATAACAATAATTGCACAAAATTGCACAGGATATAGTGATACAATGAAATAGTGTGAATATATAGTGGAAAGTGGAATGATAAAGTGATCACCTTTTTTGTCCTTGCCTTTGTTCATATGCATGGGAAATTGTGGCATTTCTTTCCTGTAATGTGGATACTGCATATGAGGCATTTCTTTTCCTATACCTTTGTGAGGTATATGAGGTACAGGCTGGTGCAATTGATTATGTGGTTTGTGGCCATAATATCCTCCTCCAAGAACCGATGGAAATAATACCAGTTGGGCTAAAATCACCAAGAAAGGAGCCATAGCCATGGCCTGTGGAAATCAATCAATCAATAAATCAATCAATCAATCAATTGTTTAGACAGTCAATTTCTATTTATATCAAATAATTGTTATATGGTTAGCTACATAATAAATACATCACTCACTATCATTACAACAAAGCCACATCAGTACAATGTGTAAAGCATTTACTTCCAGAATGTTTATTGCTTGGGGGAATTTATGCATAAACATACACACATCACATAAGTATTTATGTAATACACTTCATACAGTAAGTATTGTATTTGCTCTCCATGCCCAGTCATTGATTCCAATCAAGGTGTTGCCATATTCTTTCTCATGTTTTAATAATGCATATAATGATCTGAAAAGAGACATACAAAGTGTGGGATTTTGTTTATTATAAACAAACCATGACTAATATTTTTCCATAATTTGCCTTAAAAAATAAATTTTAAAAAAGCTCATTGGTCTTCATGATGCAGTTTATTCGGGTATGATTCTTTTTCTTTTAACAAATTATGTTGCCTTCCAAAAAACGAGAGCATATACATATTTCCATCATTTATTGGTTCTGTACAGCTGCTTTGCAACAGTGAAAATAGCTAAAAGAGCTATGTAAATAAAATTGAATTGAACATGTTTTTGTTTTTTAAACAAATTATATTATTGTTTCAATATTATGGGGTAGTTTGTGTAGGCTGTGCAGTAAATCATTTTAGTTCTAAGTTGTACTGTAGCACTACAAAATATTCAAGGAGGATCAAAATTCGAGCTACTTTAAATTAGTATAGTATATCACACCAGATTAGCTTGAATTAGATTACAATGATGTTAGCTATATACAGTATAGTATTGATATCATATCAGTAATATTGGACATACATATATAAACTCTTGTAGACACAACATTGTGTCCTAGATGTATACTGTATAAACAAATAATCTAAGACACCTGGACATCAGGTCCATATAATGGCTTACTCAAAACACACTCAAATTAGGTGCCTTTACTTTTCAAAATCCAGTTTAAAACAGAAAAGGGGGAATTCATCTGGAAAGTTCCAGAAGCACATGTAAGTTTAGTCTCAAGTGTTGGTCACAAACCTTCAGTGTATTTACTGTGGTAACACCATATCCTCAACCATCAAACAACCGTCTTCCCCATAAGTCATGAATTAAAGCAGTCTCATGCGGAAATTAATTAATTAGTTAGCTGGATGCAGTCTAGAGCAAGATATATACTGTAGAACATGAAATAGTGATTGTCTACCTTATATTTTCCCATTAACTAATTGTTCACCATCATGTGACAACTACTGAAACAACTGAGGAAGGTGAAGGCTAGCACCACATTCTTCTGTGACCTATGAAGCTGGTCCCTTCATTTTTAGAAATGCTACTCATGCGAGGTCAAAGGGCAGCTGAACACACTCTGTAAAAAGCACTAACTACCCTCTTCCACTATACAGTTCAAAGATACACATAATTAGCATTGTGCTATGTGGATTTACTGCAAACATGGCCATATTTTCTTTTTTGGACTACCAGGGCAAATGATGTGTTTTGCTGATGTTTTGGATCCCATACCATCTTTTTAATTCAGATACTAAAACCCTAAGTCTGAACAGAAAGATAAATAGGCTTATCCTGTATTAAGGATATTCAGCGCATGAGCCGATGAACATGGAATGTTGTGTTTCTGTTCAGCCGAAGCTTTCACCTCAAAGTCAGCTTTGTGTACAAATTATTTGCAGGTCATTTTAGGGTATTTGTGTGCGGTGATAAACCCTGTCCCAGTTGTGTGTTATTTCCTTTTTTCCTCTCATCCTTGCCTCCTCGAGAATTAGAACAAGACTGTGAAATATGCAGCACTCTTTGATTTGCACTTTAGGTTTTGTGTGTGTGTGTGTGTGTGTGTGTGTGTGTGTGTGTATGTGTGTGTGTGTGTGTGTGTGTGTGTGTGTACCCATAGCACTGCACTACACTGAGGCATTTGACAAATGCATTACAATGAAAAGTATTCTACACTTAAATGTCAGTGTCACATCCTAAACACCATAAAGGCCAGGTACAACGAGTAATATGGACTTAACATCATTGGAAATTAATATTACAAGTATACTGAGCATTGTAAAATAATACAGAGGTTCCAATTTGGGAGAAACTGGGAGCAGATTGTTCATTTTAACTGAATCGGTATGGTAGAAAAGTTTGTGCGTGCGTTCGCATTTCCTTTTGACTTGAGAGCAGCAGATTTAATTTGTAGTATAATGAACAAGGGCACTAAGAAAATCACTAACAAATGATGTCTGCCATTCCTAAAAATCTCCCAGCTAATCTGTCTGTCCAGAATACAACAGCAGGTACAACTCTTTCTTGTTCTCCCCATTATTTTGAAATTTATCTTTTCTTTATATATAATTTTCAGATCTAGCTCAACCAGTTTAATTTATAATGTTGCAAATGTACATATTTTTGTACTTGCCTTGAGCTATATCTTAACACTAAGTTTTACTAGGTTCACTTTCATGTAGGTCTGTCAGAGGCGGCAAGAAAACATCAGTGAATCAGAATTTCGAAGAAACAGCATAAAACTTTGACCTTTCTCAGGCACTTGGTGATTTTCACATAGACATGCCATGGGGACTCCCAGTCTTTGGTTCTTTAAGCAGTAATGTCTGTAGTCAGGGTACAGTTCTTGGAATATATGAATTGATTTATACGGTTTCAAAAAAGTATGTGTACTTTTAAGGCTGAACTTCAGTGCTTCAATGCTCATTTATAGAAGACATTTATTCCAAGTCTATTCTAAATCCAAATAGATTTGGACAACTTCTGAAGTTTCACCAACTATTCTTGTGTGAAATGAACAGAGAAAAGAGTTAGTTTGCATCCCAGTGTTCTTATTTCTAGAACCTATCACACTATACTGCAGTTGTGGACAAGGCTGTTTCAGGCTATGAAGAGCGTATACAGCCTGAAGACCACCAGGGGGCACTGTAAGAATGGAGGGGAATTTTGAAAAATAAATAATGATGTATGAATGTATATATGTGTAATATTTTATACGAAGATATTTTGCAATAAGGGACAGTGAGCCTGTGGTTGCTTAGCAACCTGAGAGGTCTGACTGAGGTAGTGAATGTGAGGGCGTGATGCAGGATGTAACTTAGGGCCAGAAAGGTTCAGAAACAACAGCCCTGGATGTGGGATTAAGTAGGGTAGAGGGCACATGTCATAAATAACATTCAGGGAAAAAATAATTCCACCAACATTTCAATGCTAAAACAGAGATAGTTTTGGTTTAGTCACTTACAGTGTAGTAATCAGGTACAACAATATTCACACAGTATTCTATCTTGTTTGTGTAAATAGAAATTTATGGACAAAGGTGTCAGAATAATTTAGTTATAAGATAATATAAAAATAGTATGTATATACATATACAAAAATTCATCAAATTTAGCATCTCGGTTAGCTTGTTAGTTAGATCATGGATATTATAGTTACAGATCAATTATGTAAATTATGTAGCTATACTGTGTCAAATATGTAATGTGTTTTTATGATTTTTTTTTTTTTTTTCGAAATCCAATTATGTAAAGGCACTACGTTCACAGAGAGGAAATAATCCTGCCTGTGTGTGTGTGTGTGTGTGTGTGTGTGTGTGTGTGCGCGCACATGTGAATGCATCCCTGCGGTGACAGGGCAGTGTGAGATCCATAAATGTTTGCTGAATTTGAGTGATTTCTTTGAGCACGTGATGCCACTTTATTACAGAGGGCTTCACCAGACATGTTTGAGAAAAAAATTAACTAATCAACAAAAGATTCATTTATGTTGAGTCTCTCAATCCATTATAAATATTTACTAGAATATATTTTTTTAAAAAGGATGATACAAGTATGCTAATAGGAAAACAATGGGCTTTAGGTATTAAATCCATTATTTATTCATTATTTTATTTTAATAATAAAATTAGACTATTTTAATTATTTAATATTATTGAATTCATTCAATTCACATTTTAATTATAAAATTGGATATATGTAAAAATTTTTCTTTAGCTTCCAAGGTTTTTTTATGTTAATTAATTAATTAATTCATTAATTCATTCATATGTTTATGAGGTGTAAGACATTTCCTAGTCATGTATCTATTACAACAGTAAATGACATGTAAAGGAATATACATATTGTGTGTAATTATGAAATAAACCTACTATATAGATTATAACCAACAGTCATGTCATACTGTGAACAGCACACACTGTTAAACATCCCTGAACCAGTTTAATGACATTCGTAAACACTTTCATGTCCTGACCATTTCATGTCTGTGATATAATCTCAGTTATTTCTACTGGATGTGCTGTTATGTATGTGTTATAATTCATTGACCTAAATGTAACATCCACAAACAAAATCCTTTTTTTTTTTTTTACTTTCTGTGGCCTATTTTCTGTCAGCTCAGACATGAGGTATTTGCTTACAGTATATATACACAGATTTAATCAGGTGCCCCACTTTTCTCTGAGCACGTTCCAGTAGGCTGGGCAGTTTTTAAATTTGTCTTAGCAATGTCACAGAGTTTGGCGGTGCAGCTGATGGACAATTACATGGAAAACGTGACCCTCTCTGTCTGACTTTAACTCGCAGGCCACTTTTAAATACATACATACCTACAGTACACACCCACTCCAATGACACATTTGCAATGCAAATCTGAAAGTGACAGTCAAATCCTCACGATTCTACAGAGAAAGGGTACGAATTGACAAAGACATTTGTCAGATAAGATACCCAAAGCAAATATGTTACTCATACGATTGGATAATTTGATTACAGTGACAACTATTAGATTGGATATTTTAAGAGAAAACAGGCACTGTGGAACACCTGGCCAACCCAGTGACAAACCAAATCTGATGTTTTGTCATTTTTTACAAATGCAAATGAACGATATGTTTGATAAGAGTTGATGTCATATGAGTGAAGTTTTTAGGAAAGCTTTAACTTTATAACTTTTGTATTTTTATAAGTAACTTGAGTGGTATTGTGACATTTGTTGAATATTCACTACTAGAAAGACTTATATTACATTAAGGTATGTGTGTGATCACTGTCATATTGAAGCTTTTTATAACTGCACCTTTGAAAGGAGTCTCCAGTATCAGTGTAAAAAAACACAAGTAAAGCTGAAACTTCAAGTTTCCCATGGTACAGGACTTTAGGGTTTCTTGTTAACAATATGTTTTTTTTGTCTTAACATCTTTGAAAAAGAAACAAAACTAACTTGATGTCTGTTTATGGATGATGTAACTACTGTAAGTGATGTAACTCACAGATGCTACACCATATTAAATATGATTTAAATGGACAAAAAGCATGACTTTTTTTTTCTTGAATGTATAATTAATCATAACCATTGGCCTATTGTTTTGGTATAATAAGAATACAACACATTGGGCTAGGCTGTTGTCTGATGTGGGGGTGAAAGTACATATCACAATTAATGGAATGCAGGTTTTCTGACCCTGGCACTCATGCCAGTATGTGGTTCCCAGTAAAATATTCTTTCACTGTTGACCAACTGCTTGGATCGTGTGTCACCCCGGCCCTCATACTCAAAGCTTTCTTAAACATGGCCTCTGCCCCGGGAGAGAGGGAGCGCTCATCTACCCTTTGTTCACCCTCTATTGGAATCTGACTCAGAACATCAGGCAATATACAAAGCTTGTAAAATTAACACCTCATGGCACAAACAGGGCAGGTTAAGAGAAAGCACACATGCACACAATAGGCTCACTAGGATACAGCTGGTGCTCTGAATAAAAAAAAACAATATTTACAAATCTATCATGTATCATTCCTCTATTCTTCTTCTGGTCTCAGGCACACCGTCCATTTCTTTACATCCCGTTTCTACTCTCACACCTTCTTCTTGTCTACACAGATCAGTAGACTAACAAAGAGACATCTAAATCATCAGTGGAAGACATGGCATTTTGTGACTGCAGGACAAAAATGTCAAGAGAATCGGGGGAGGGAGGGAGGGAGACGAAGAATAGAAATAGCTCAAAGATGGACTCAATCAATGCTTGGAAAGAATATTCCTGTCTCTGCATTCTTAAAAGTCTGGGATTTCTACTATTAACAGATGTGCAAGACTGAAAGTTTGTTTAATTCTGTTTTTGTATTCACTAATAACTCTGTGGAACCAGCCATTACACTGGAAGCTCTGTTTTATTTTCTGCCTACATCAATTTCACTGTTTGATTAGGTCTTATTATGCATCCACGTCCTGGCCAATAAACTACAAATTCTGTCCAATGAGCTCAGTACACTAGGCATACTGTTCCTAAAAAGCAAATGGAAACAAAACAGGCAAAGAGCAATTCTCCAGGTTTGACTCAAGTGGAGCTGCGTAATTGTGGCCTAATTGAACCGGGACCAGCGTCATTACCTGCTGATGGGGATCAATCAAGGCTAGATGAAGAACCTTAATAAATAACATTATCGAATTGAGCTGATTTTTAAAATTCCTTGATTTTTCTGATGTATGATGGATTTTTAATCCTCGGATTCAGATGTCACAGAGTACTATATTTCAGAGCAACAGTCAGGCCTGTTAGGCATCCAGTAGCTGCAACAGAGCGTTCATTCTGTCCGCTCATCCGCTTACTCAGCTTACAGCATTTTCACGGCACACTGATAATAAGAGTGAGAATCCCAGAAGGAACCTCTGAGTCTGTGCATGGCGGGCATGTGTTGCCTATTGTAGGTTCTAAAGCAAAACCTAGAAATGTTAAACCTGTAGCAATATTCTATATGTACGTTGTATACTTGTAGTTTCCCACCTGTTATTACAATCTCCAGCTGTATATACAATCATCATGTAGATGTACATAGAAACAGTATATTCTCATTGTTTTACACTATTATCAGCTAATTATTGCACCTTAAATCATAAACAGCATATCACAGTTTTTATTTATTTATTTTATTTATTTATTTATTAAACATTACCCTTTTCTCGTTGAGATTATTGACTTTTAACCTGGCCTTAATATTATTCTTAATATATTCTACATAATATTTGCTGTATAATCTATGTACTGGCTACTGTATCTGTATCTATAGATATCTACTAGTTTGGTTTTAGGTTGAGTAGTGGATATTTTAAATTGATATAAACAGGCACTGTATCTATCATGAATGTATTTTATATGTGATATATTAAACCGATATTGCAACAAAAAATCATAAGCCAGTTTTTTTTAGTCAGATGCAATCTCGGGAGGACAGCTATTGGCTCGCTACTCTTTTAACAGCAATGATTAAATGCATCCACAATGAGAAACTGATATTGAACCACAGTGCCAGCTTCCTCTTAAACCAGTACTCCTCTTTTTTTTTTTTTTTTCCAGCCCTAGCAGAAGGAGTGTGTTCTTGTGTTGGAGAATAAATAACATCTGTCCCAAGCTTATGGATATTTCCGAACCTTGGCTAGAGATTCTAAACACACACGTGTTTGTCATTACCCACTGAAAATGTCTTTATCTATTCGATGAGAAGCATTAGCGTACTAGACATGCCCAGGAAGTGAATCTTGAGCCACTTCCGGAGGCAGTGTGAACGCTCCAAACGAGCTCATCATTACATTCACTTACAGTATGTAGTCAAATATATTGAAGTTATTCTGATGACTGAATCTGATGAATGCTGTTTGATAGGTGATATAAAATGAATAGTCTTTGTTATAACAGAACTGTAGCCAGTGCGCATAATTTTTATGCACTAGACAGATCGTTGTGTCTCTTAGGTGCTAAAGATCGGTACTATGGACAGTCATGTTCTTGCTAATGCAACACAATCTGTCAACATTATTGTGTCTGTGTTTTAAATTGCATTATTCTACTAACTCACATCTAAATTTTATAATTAGCACAGATAGGGTTTCTTCACACTGAACGGTAATTTTCACATTAAATATTTTCTTAAGCGTTGCAATAAGCATTTTATAAGACAATGTCAATGACATAAATGATTTGCGTTGAATCAGCTGGGCATGAAAGGAAACAGTTGAAAAAAGTGCTAATTTTGCTAGGAACCACAGCATACATTAGCGATACATTAGCAATATAGGTTAAGTATGGTATTTTAATGTACAATACTTTAATGACAAATTATACATCTATATAGTAATTAAGGCTGGTGTACTTCATGCAACAACCCAATGCATTGATACTACCCGTTTTAACCCTTGTATTAACAAGATATTCAATCTTAATTTATTGTTCACAAAATGAACTGATCATTTCAATCATTTCATGCACACACACACAATTCAGTTATTATAACAACAGCTGAGCTTCTAATTACAATGGCGGAAAAAGAAAAAAAACAATGAATGCATGTATATACACTGGTGAGGGTGAGAAAGTGTGGAAGAGCATAGAACTTACCTTCACCTTTCAGTGTTCAGATGTATAAGGGATGATATCGTGGATCTGTGCAATCCTGCACACAAATTCCCACACTCCCCCCTCACCAGCTGACTAGATGGATGACTTGACTAAAACAAGCAGCACCCTACACACACTCACCTTATATCTCTAGTCAGGACAGGAGGGGAGGAGAAAGAGAGGGAGAGAATAGGGGGGGTGGAGGTGGAGAGAGAGAGACAGCATGGGTATGGGTATGTCACAGGCTTGTCTTATTCAGTCTAAATTTTAAACACTGTGGTTTGCTTGTCTTTCCAAAAATCGCTGTGTGGGTAGCATCACCGTCATTACTTCTCACAATGATGTCATGGCACTTGAGTTTAATGGATCTTGGACTGGCCTTTTCTCCCCCCTTAATGAACACAAAATATCATCTGTTAGTTTTGGGATTTGGACTAATTGCTTGAATTATCTTCTTCTTTTTTTTTTCTTCTTTTTTTTTGCATCAGGATCTGAGGGGTTGAATGGTTTAAATGAAGGATCCATTCATTCTTGATTCAGGCTGTGTTTAGTGTGTAAAATCTTTATTATTTAATATCTTTCATTAATTCTCTCTACATAACCAGAGCACTATGAGATCAACCCATTGAGAAACATGACCTGTATGGACTCATCAAACTTAAACTGATTTACAGGTTTCCATGCTGAGCTGTTTGTAGGTTTAATCGAACCAACTAGATTAACCCTTGTGGTCGATTAAAGAAACCAGTTAAAAGTCTTGCTTTAACCCTTTCGACCCCCTATCCAAAGTGATCAGTGGGTTATCGGTATTTTACGCCTTTATTGCCTGGTGGAAAGAACCTGAGTGGTGCTGCAGATAAAATGTGTTTGACCTGGAACTCTCCAGACAGGTCAACAGTTAAAGCTAGAACCCCCTGCTGCGAAGACAGACCGCAGCATTGTGTTCACGAGCCAATGCATCAGGTGAGCGGAGATTTCCATGAATTTTTAGAACAGGAGGAAATCTGTGATGCTCGCTTATGTTCAGCGCAGTTTAAGGGAGAAGATTAGTGTTTCTTGTTAAGTGCTGAGTAGGTGGAAGATTCTACTTCGATACATGCCAGTGTTGTATGAATGAACAGGCAGAGACAGTGACAGACGGAGACAGGGTGGAGGGCCCTCTCAAAGAATGTGCCATTCTGGCTTTCCAGGTAGGAATTTCTGCTGCCCATTTCTCTAAATTTATTCATTGATTCAACCAATCATTTGTATCCAAGACACACATGCACCCAAGATATTAATGTCCAATCCAGTAGACAGAATTCTCCCCGAAACCTGTTATGAGTACAAAGGAAGTTATTGAACTCCAGTGCATTCGGTACAAATAAATTAAACTAAATTTGATATAATTGGATCTCATGAATAAAGAAAAAACAAACCAAAAAAAAAAAAAAAAACCCATGATGGCCAAAAACACTTCCACAGAGCAGGGATGATGTCCAGCAGGAGACAGGACCTTCCCCCAATAATGCACACACACTTCCCATACCGCCTTGCACACATGCACATTCTCACACACTCGCACACACCAAACTCAATTAGCCGTGAGTGCGTTTACCTACCAAACACACTTCCCTCGGCATCTGTTTCTTTGTTTGACCATAAGGTAGAGAGACAGAGGGTTTGGACAAGAAGAAGAGAAAGTTAAGGAAGGAATGAAGAAAGCACCAAAAGTCTTCATTTTTCCAAATTACCATTATCTGTGAGGAGGAAAAATTAAAGCACCTGGGTTCTGGGGGGGGTGGGATGATGCAAAATAATGTCCATTCCAGATAAGAAAAATAGATTCTTTTATACAACACTGATGTTGAGTTGATAAATTGGTATTCTATTGAATGTAAGTGATGTCAGGAATTTGTCTACAACATTAAGCATCACAAAAAATCCTTAAAAAAGTGTAACTTGTAAATATTGAGGAATGAGACACTTTGGGACACTCTGTTATAGGAAAAACCTAATTTTTCCGGTAGGAACAGAAACTCTTTTTTCCTATAACTATACATTGTTTTTTATTCCTTACATAGAATTCTTTAAGGTTAACATGATAAGGTTCTTTAAGGATAACTTGCATAGATATAGATTTTTACCTTTTAAATAATTCAACTCTATGCATTACCCTGCATATAACCTTTAAGGGTTCTCGCAGACAGACAAGCAGTTATCTAAGAATGTGTACTCTACATTCCATTCTGCAGCCTTGCTTAGCAATTGCTCATCAGATTAATCTACTTTATAATGCTGTATACTCAGGCATAGTGCTAAAGTAGGTGGCCGATGTCCGTACGTAAACATTTGACCACTTTATGGTTGGTTATGTCAAACTGGCCAGGGTTGGTCTGGTTGCCGGGGGGTGCACGAGTTCAGGGACTGCATGTTCAATAGTGGCTGTAAAGTTCTGCACAGGCCAATTTTCTCACAGCTGCAGGTCACCTCGTCTATACAGCAGCCTGGGAACACACTGAGCACACAATCTCCCAACCGTCCATCACCATGGGAACCTGTCCTGAGACAGCAAGTGACCTCCATTAGACTGCAGACCTCATATTAGCTTCTTACATCATTATACTTCAAATCTTTACCTTTACCCCTCTAACCAGCTACAGATGTATTGCCAGATGTGCACATGATCACTGGTTTGATGCAAATGAGCTATTTTTCTGAATGTCACCGAGACATTTCTATAAAGCAATTTCTTTGATCTGAAATCACTCAGACATCTGCATGCTTTGTGTGTGTGTGTGTGTGTGTGTGTGTGTGTGTGTGTGTGTGTGTGTGTGTGTGTGTGTGTGGGTGGGTGTGTGTGTGTGGGTGTGTGCGTGTGTGGGGGTGTGTGTGTGTGTGTGTGTGTGTGTGTGTGTGTGTGTGTGTGTGTGTGTGTGTGTGTGTGTGGGTGGGTGTGTGGGTGTGTGTGTGTGTAGGTGTGTGTGTGTGTGTGTGTGTGTGTGTGTGTGTGTGTGTGTGTGTGTGTGTGTGTGTGTGTGTGTGGTCTGGTCTGGGCCCCCCATGGTTTTGCTATACTGACATAGCCTGACCTGCTGAGGAGAGCCGACTGGCTACTTCACACATCACCAGTTAAATATACCCCATGATGAACATTTAAACCTTCCGTTCTGGAAATTTTTGAATCCCAATGGCCATGTTAAAATGTAGGTGTGTTTAAATTCTATTTTAATAAAAACAGGCAGGTACACTCATAAAAAAAACCTCTCAAACCTCCAAAACCATGTGTTGATTGTTTATTGATATTAAACATTTTATATACATGTACACACAGACACCCATATGTGGGCCTTGCTTAAAATAAAAATAATAATATAATAATAATTTTAAAAAGCTGGAAGCACACATTTGTATAGAATGTCTTTATATACTGTAGCATTACAATTTCACTTTACTGGAATTAAAAGGCCTGAATTGGTCCCAACAAGACAATGGCCCTGTGAACAAAGCGAGCTCCATTAAGACACGGTATGCTGAGACTGGCGTGAAAGAACTCCTGCACAGATCCCTGACCTCAACCCCACTGAACACCTTCGTGATGAGCTGAAATTGCCCGACCTCATCAATGCTCTTGTAGCGGAATCGAAAAATCCCCACAGCCATGTTTCAAAATCTAATGGAAAGCCATTACAGAATAGGCGAGATTATTATAATAGCATATCATAGTTTGTTTTTTGCTTTTTTGCCAGAACAAAGGATAGGATTACAGTATATACTGTATGTTATATGACTGCATGTGCACTGTCTGGCAAAAGAAGTCAACAAGCAAAGAAAACAACTAAGGAGATTGGTTAAATTACTGGCATTGGTTTAAGAACTGTCTAACACATTATTAAAACATGGAAAGATTGTGAAAAATCACGATTGACCCTGACCTGCCCCATTTACACTGCAGGTCTCGATGCCCAATTCTGATTTGTTGCCTATAACTGATTGTTCTGACCGCCTGTTTACACGTTCTTTCAACTATGACCCATATCCGATTCAAGTGTTTACACTTGCCATACCGTCTGAAACATCGCGCATACTTAAAGGGAGGTTCTTGCACTACACACTAGCCAAGATGGACGACGGCGAAATATGCTTGACGCTAGCTCTGCGATATATGCAAAGTTCACGAAATGGAGAAGGAGGTAAAGGGACATGATTGCAGCCTGCGCACATGCTTCATTTATTGTGTCCTCGACCATTCAGAGGAATGTTTGGGTGCCGGACGTGTCGGGGTCGCTCTCTGGTGGCTTGCAACAGGTGCAGGCTACCGCACACTGGCGCCTCGGTGTGCCTGATTACGTCATTAAACCGCGAAGAAGTCGCAGTTTTAATGACCTACAGAACGCAATGCCTCAGAAAATCCGATCTGTCTGTTTACACGACAATCACATTAGCACATATCGGATTTGTTTCCACATATAAAGGAGGCCAGAAACCGATCTCGAAATATCGGAATGCATGCGTTTTTTCCTGTTTACATGGAAAATATCCGATATGTGTCATATATGAGCATTTGGGTCACATTTAACTGACGCTTTAAATGCTTGATGGAGTTGCATCATGTGTAAATGTGAAAGTAAGAGCCTGTCCACAAGCACAATGTGATGAGAACTCAAAGGATTGGGACTAAACAGCTGCGTGGCCTTAAGAAAACAGCTGGTTAGTGAAGCAAATCAGGCTTCTGTTTGCTAGAAAGCATAAAGAGCAAAGGAATCCATTTGGAGCCAGGTGGAAAGGTCATGTGTTCGGAATAGTGCAGATTTACCCTGATGCAGTGGGTGCATCAGTGTAAGAAGGCAAGTGCATGCACCCATAATGCATAGCGCCTACTGTACAAGCCTCTTCTTCAAACCTTTCCATCATATCCAGTGTGAACGTTTTTAGCAAATTGTACCACAGTAGCTCTTGCAATTAAATGGGATCTTCTAGCCTTTACTCCATGTACAATAATGAGCCTTGGGTGCCCATGATTCCGTTGCCAATTCCCCGTTGTCCTTCATTGGTCCATTTTTGATAGGTACTGACCACTGCATACCCAACACACCTGCTGTTCAGGAGGCGCTCTGACCTAGTTGTTTAGGTCTCATTGGTCATATTTGCTGGCATCCTAATGTTAGCCCATCAAACATTACTGACTATAATAATAATAATAATAATAATAATAATAATACATATCATGCAATTGGGCCCAATCTTTTATTTGGTTTAATTATGAGCTTGAGTGATAACCTGTCAAAGGAAACAAAAAAATTGTCCAAGGTAAAAGAGGTTCTTGGCGGTAGAGCACTGTATAATTTTTGAGGGAAATAATTACTTATGACAATCATAGTTACATGACAATGGAAATAAATTCATCAGTTCTCTGAATGAAAAAAAAGAAAAGAAATTTGCATAATGTTTTTGCATACAATCTTTTGCACCAATTCCCCTGAAGGCTGCTGATAATTCTGAATCATGCACTAAATGTAACTGAAGGAATATTGAATTGTTCGAATGCTTTAGAGGTAAAGACTGGAGACATTACCCATTCCTGAGCGTGTCAATAGCTAAGAACTCACTTTAGAATTCAATTATTTTTAGCGCTAGGAATGCATTGAGATCAGGCTGATTCATTACATGGGTGATATTTGGGTGTTATTTTCAAACTCTTGATTAAAATGTCATCATCATCATCATCATCATCTTTGTGCGAAAACTGTTTTTTTAATATAACACAGAGACAGACTGTGTGAGCATGGGTGTGTGTGTGTGTATATGGGTGTGTGCAGTGAGTAGTAGTTCGCAATGTAGTGTTACTCTGCTCCTCTCTCGGACACTCATACACATCACAACCCTGTTATTTTCTTAGTTTATTCACCTGTCATTCATCGATAGATCATTAAACCTGTGGTTATTGTAGGTTTCCATCAGGGTTACTGGTAAATAAAACCCAGTAATCCTAAGGTCTTTAAGCAAAAATCATGGAGTGTATATGACAGTGTACAACGGTGATAGTGAACTTACCTGTACAAGTATTTCTTGTGATGATCTTCCTGATATGTGCCTGTTTTTGTATGTATATACTGTACAGTATGTGTGTGTGTGGGTGGGATGTGTGCTTAGCTGTAAGGGCTTAGTCCTCACACCCTCATGCCTGTCCATGCACACTACCCACAATCCTCTGCCTCAGTCAACAACCTGTAACATTCCAATGCTGGAGTAGGAATGATGACATCATGACATTAAAACTGCCCTGTCTGTCCAGCCACATCAAACATGTGTCATCTCCACGCCTGATGGTTGTATAAATTAGTGAAAACAAACCTGCCAGCTCACTCATCTGAGACCTTCTTCTTCTCCGACTGCTGTGGTCTTTGCATCCTGTCACCTCTGAGCAAAGACCTTCATGGTCCCACTGCTCTGTTTAGGCGGTTAAGGTGAGGTGTGTGGGTGTGTTTGCTGGTGCGCGTGTGTGTGCATCTGTGTGTACATGTGAAAACCAGTGTTAGTGCTTCTCAAGACAAAGGACGAGTACATAAACCATAACAGTGAAATTTAACACAGAAACAGAGGAAGGTGACTTGCATAACCATGTTAGAAACAACACACACATCTTAATCTTGAACATGTGTGTGGCCTCTCGTCTTCCTATGGCGTGCATGTCACGGTTGTCAGAAAACCGTGCACATGGCCGTCAAGCACCATTTGGGCTAGACAGATGAACCTCTTTCCATTGCCTGCCAATATACAGCGACATATGCACACACAAACGCACACGTCAACACAATGGAGAGATCAAATAATTGAGCCTGAAGGGGAAAAATGGTTTTAAGCAGGTGATATTATGTGGACATGAAATACACAGCAGTGTATTAATATTCATGTTGTGGAAAACCATAATGTATAACAGCTTATTGTTAACGGTCTTCTTTTATTTGCATAACACTTACGAATTAAAATACAAATATAAATTACTTTTCATATTTTACACACACTTATGCATTGATAGTTTAATAGTTACTTGGTTAAAACTATATTAGTTTAAAATTGTTTTAGTTAAAAAGTACTGCACACTACGTCAAATGCTTGGGCACACCTTCTAACTCTATGGTCGTATCTCTTTCAACACTGTAAAACAAAGCTGAAGGCGTCCAAAATATGCAATGATCTCCTTTGAACAGTTGATATTGAGATACGTCTGCTAATTATGCTCTGTAAAGCCTTCATAACGGCTCCAATCGGAGGTGCTGTTTGTTAACTGGTGATTTGAGAGGCTGGTAACTCTAAATGAACTTTGGTAAGGTTTGGTCTTGCTTTCCTGAGATGGTCTTCATGAGAGTTTCATCATGATGCTTGATGGGTTTTGCAAATGCACTTGACACAATACTGTTCTTGCAAATACTTCAGCCTTTGTATGTCACATATACAATACTGCACAGTAAAATTCTTTATTCTTTGCATTTTTTTTTTTTAGTAAGCTGAGGTCAGCCATTATACAGCATGCCTGGAGCAGACAAGTTTACGGGCCTCAAGTGTCCAACAACAGCAAACTGGTGGAGCTGGGTCTTGAACCGCCGACCTAAAGCCATATTTGTTGTTTCATAGTTACATAAAAAAATACACTATTGTTCTAGAATCCAAACTTGATTGGTTATTTTTTTTACGGTATCTTAATTTTATTCAACATATAGTAGTCCAATTTTTTTCATGAACGCCATCTATGACTACATTTACAGGGTTGTTGGGGGGCTTGGAGCCCATCCCATGGGATAGGGTCCCAGACCATCGCAGAACATCCACACGCTCACAAACTCACTAACTTTGGAAATGCTAATTAACCTAAGCTGCATGTCTCTGCTCGGTGGGAGAAAACCAGAATACCTGGAAGAAACCCACTCACAGGGAGAACAAGCAAACTCCATTGCACACAGACCTGAGGATGGAATTGAACCCTTGACTCTGGAAGTGAGAGGCCGCTGTGCTAACCACTATTCCATTGTGTCACAGATAACTGTAATGGAGAGCTATGTAACAAAAAATAATAATAATTAATCATTTAAATAATCGCGATATATTTAGACATTATATATTACCGAACTACAAGATACTAATGTTGTACTATTTGCATGAACTCTTTTTCTTTAAGCTTCCTTATACCATGTTAATAGTGTCAATTGCTGTTGAAGTCTCTTGCCAGTAAAAAGGGGGAAATATTCATTCTTGTAGAATAAAAACACTTGAGGGAATGAGTAACCTTCTGCTCAGCCTACTCGTGGTTTTTGTCAGATGACATACACTTTATAAAATGATAAATATATTGCTGATACCTATTTCCGCTACCCTACCAGTAGTTTAGAGTTTACAACCCATATTCTTGTCGATTTATTGTCTTGTGTATTTATTGTCCTCCATCTGCCTCATACTGTTGTAGATTAGCATTTTATGTAGTCTTGTATATTTTTACATGTTGCACCATGGTCCTGCAATCCGGGAGTGATGGGTGATAAAACTGTAAGGTGTCTGATTTTAGTGGCTGTGTACTGTAAATAGATTTGCGAGGGCGTTCAAGTAAAACCTGCGCTTTTGATTGTGTAGAATGCAGTTATACTTTTATTTCTCGATATAATCTCCTGCTATATGAAAGCATTTATCGCAACAATTTACTAGTCCTTGGATACCATGAAGGTAGAAACTTTTCTGCACCCTCTATCTATATATAGAAAACATGTACATAGTGTACATCTATCTATATATATTAGATAGAAAACGTGTACATCTATCTATATATAGAAAACATGAATTCTGTTTGGCCTGCCGCCGGTGGCCGGCGTCCCTCATCGTTTAAGAGTAGGCAGTGTCATCAAAAGTAACGGCAGACGGCGTCATCGGCGTAAATTTATACATCATTCTGCTCACATATAAGAAATGCTTTGTTACTGTAATTGATCAAATTTTGTGTAGCAGGTTTAAGGATCCTTGAGTTGTTGACAAAGGGTTCAGTTAATCCATTGCATACTGTAAAACATCAATTTTGGTGTACCACAAAGCTCAGGTTTGAGGACCCTTGAGTTGTCGAAAAAGGATTCAGTTAATCCGACTATGAATATCATATAGAACTATTTTTTCTGTAGGCTTTCAGTTAGACTCTAAATTACAAGACATAAACATATAAAAATGTGCAACAGTGTTTATCTAAAAAAAGACAACTACAGTTCTGTTATTGGTTCCATTTCACTTCTCCAGGGGATAACGTAAACGGGAATTTATTTCGCTCTCCATGCTCCAGAACATGCCATAAAGTGTCCAAGTTTAGCTCTTGTAATTTAGAAGGCCAAATCTAGATATCTGGGTTATCTTTGGATTTTATAAAACCACTATTGTACAATATATCTTGTGCTTGGTGTGGGCTGTTACACAAAGCTTGTAATGTGCTGAGGGAGCAGAGGTTGAGCCATAAGGTGCATCTGGTCTTGTAAAATGACCTCATATGCCTTGGCCATTACACGGTACTGTCAAGCAATTTTCAGACCTAATGACTTCCAGGAAATGGTTGGCTATAACATCATGGATCCCCCCGGCATCCCCTGGTTTAACAGTTGGAGGCACGCACATAAACAAGCCTAAATGAGGTTGAAAGACATCCTGTCAAATCATACACCCAGTGATCTTTCTATTGCATTAGCACCGACTTCATTTTGTTCATTCACTAAAATTAGATTCTTGACAGCTTGAGAGACCATTGACTCCAAGCAGAACACTATTGACAAGTCTGGCTGTCTGCAGATTAACCCAAAGGCTTGATTTAAAGAATAGGTCTTTATGCATATTGCATGTTTCTTTAGTCTTCGCTTGTTTGTTAACATTAAAACTCCTAGAGTAGTTCATGCATTTTTTAAAACTCTGCTCCTTTTTTGTCAGCATGTTTCTTCTTCCATGTTATGTCTGTTGTGTTAGCTCCAAAGGGCCCTGTCATAAATTCTAGCTTTGCATTTCTACCCAGTTTCTGTTGAGTCTAGACAAAAAGCGCTGTTTTCAGCTTCTTCATCTTTTTCTTTCTTTCTTTCTTTTTTTTTATATATATATCTTTTGCTCCATTTTGTTACGATTTGTCCAGGTTTTTTGATGAACATTAAATAATTTGGCAGGTGTTTAGGCACTTGAGCATCTAGAACTTGTGTGTATTATTGTGAGCAAAGTTTTGCTGGGTAAAACTCCGATAGCTGAAATTAACCTAACATGACTCACTCATGAAATTGCAAATTGATTTTCACAAAGTTAAAAACATTCTTTCATACAACTTATCCAGTCACAGGGCCTGGAGCCTGTGCCAGGGAACTCAAGGCTCCCTGGTGGAGTGCGGAGCAAAAGCGCACACCCACTCAAACATCCAATCACACACTATGGCAATTTTAAAATGCCAATCATCCTACAATGCCTGTCTTTGGGCTGTAAAGAGGACCTGGAATACCCAGACAAGGTCCAAAAAGGCGCAGGGAGAACATGGAAACACTCCGTACACAGACCCAAACCTCCTACCCTGGAGGAGCGGGGAAAAAAAAAAAAAACATTTAATGTGAGTTTGCCCTTGGTGTCAAATCAGTAAATTAAAATGGGAAAATAAATAAATAAATAGATACATAAATATCCTGTGGGATGCATGGCTCTTTTCATCTCACCTCAGATTTCACACTCTATATCCGAGTGTGACAACATAGCCATCCTTCCTATGTATAATTCCAAAGTATTTATTGACCTTAAACTCTAGATTCAGTTCAATGTGGCACATCTGAAAGTATCTGATGTAGGAAGAGTTTCAACTCTTGTTTTAGCTGACCTCTTTATTTTAAATTCTCTCTCTCACACACACACACACACACACACACACACACACACACACATAAACACACACACACACACACACACACACACACACACACACACACACACACACACACACACACACACACACAAATGCATTGTAGGTCCAATAAAATAAAGTATTTTCTCTGTTTAGAGGAATGACAATAATGACTGTATATGGTGGCTGCAGAATGAGATAAATCTATTCTGTTTTGAGAAAAAAAAAAATATTTGAGTGTGTGTGTGTGGGGGGGGGTACATTGTGCGTGGATTCACAAATGCATGGTTACATCAATGTGAATTTTCTATAGTTTTGCAAAATGCAAAAACACCATTTTGCCCCGATAGGTAAATCAGCCATAAATCACGTAATGGATTGATCAACAATATATTGGTTGAATTTTAATAAAATATCCAGGATTCAGCAAACTTATGGCATCAATATGCAATAACTTCTGTGTGTTACATAAGGAAACAAACCATTTTTGGATTGCATGGTGTATGATTTTCGATAACAAAAATTTTTTTTATTTCTCTCATGCCACAGCAACAATTAGTTTTTTTTAATCATTAAGGAATAACACGACATCATTTTAACTATGTCGCTATGTTTCAACTGTTGACATGACATCGTTTTAACTATGTCGCTATGTTGTGTTTATTGTTACATTCATTATTGTGGAGCATCAGTGAAACACGGTAGCTCCTGTTATCCCTTACAGTATATTTTATCTGGCATAAACAGTCATTATTAATTTGCCAGCCTCTTTTTTTTCTCTTTCTTGAATATGAGAATACAAAAATACAAGCTGTCACGTTGCTGAGAAATTGGAAAAAGATCTCTGTCCTGGTGACTCCTTAGTGTTAAAAACTTACTGACTGTTGCACATGGCTGACACTGGAGACTCCTTCTAGGAATTCTCTTAAAGAACATACATAAAGAACGTACACATCTTTCAACATACAACACACATCCGTGTGAATTAGCTGTTGTATACAGTAAATGGTAATGTACGACATGTGCTGCAAATCTATTCATATAAACCTGTTATTTATAGTCAAGAGACATACTGTTAAAATAAATCAACGCATTCTGAGCTGAGTACAAAGGGACAATTTAAAGAGTTATTTCAGAGTACGAGGCACTTAGTATGGTTACCAGGTGCGAGGTGTGTTCAAGTCAAACCGGGATCTTTGATTGCGCAGAATAACTGAAGTTATATCTGTCAGTTTTCAAGAATCTGGCATTCCATTTGCTGAACGTTCATGGGAACAACATTCATGGATATATGGCCTTCTTTAAAATGGTAGCACCATTCAGATGTTATACTGTAGGTAGAAAATCTCATCACCATACTGTGCTTAAAATAATCGGTAAATGTCATTCACAAGAAATTTCATCAAGTCCCCATTATATATATATATATATATACACAGTATTTATATTATGTTTATGAATTGATGAATGGATGAATAAACATACAATGGTATTGCACATTCAGAATGAAATTATGTTGCAGTTGACTATATGAATACTATATAAATATGTTGCTATTTTGACTCATATGAAAAAAGAATGTATTTCACAGTAATAATTTCACAGTTAGTAGGTTAAAATATATTGCACAATAAATAAATGAATTAAAAGGCTCATTAATAAATATATTGTACAGCTGATGAGAATATGCTGCGGAATGATTAATAAATAAAAAAAATTGCACTACTGGGAAAAATAAGGTGAAACATATATTTCACTGTAAGCAATAGGGTATAGGATATAATAAATATATTTCACCACTAAAGATAATTATATATATATATATATATATATATATATATATATATATATATATATATATATATACTTAAATTAAAACGTGAAGGGGGATTGTGAGTGACACCGAGGTGAAAATATGTGAGGAATGTTCACTACGTTTACCTGGGACAAAGGCACACATGCACAGGCACATGCACGCACACACACACAAACACACACAAGCATTCTTTGTTTTTCCCAGCAAAAAAAAAAAAAAAAACACAGAACGGGTTCTGTAATTACACAACTGTTCTTGAGCACAATCTGTGACCAGAGTTTCTGAAAGAATTCTTACAATTTGACATCTTTGCCCATTTCCATTGCAGGGTTAGCAGGTGCTTCCTCCAAGTCACATGAAAACAGCTACAGTTTTCAAGCTACTGATCATGCTACGTCACATGGCAGCTAAACATACTTGGAGGAAAGTGCTAATTGCAAACATGAGCTCACAGAAGCCCAGTAGTCATTAGTGTCACCATGACTGACAGAGGAGAGACTAATGCCATCCATTCTCTCAGATCTCAGACAATTGTATCCAGAATGAAACCCAAAGTGGGTGTGGCATGTTCTGGGAAGTTGTGTGTTTTTGTTGTTGTTTGCTTGCTTGCTTGCTTTTGTGATGAATAGTGTTTCGTGGATTAATTAAATTTTAATACAATTCTGTTCTACAATCTGTGCATTTCTACTAGCTGTCCTAATAACACAAACCAGCCTGAACAATTTTCCCCATTACATTATCGCATAGTTTTCACTTTTCTTACTAACCATCGGTTCCTTAGAAGCCAGCTTCTTAGATTTTAGTGTATTTGTCTTTCTTCTGGTTGGAAAATTCATCTCAGTGTCTTATGTCTAATTTATATGCCAGTTGTCACATGTACGTTAAAGTTCTGGACACCAAACCTATTCCGGGAACAAGAGATGTTCTTCATGTCAAAAGTAAATTCACATTCATCAGTCACGTCTTCATTTTCCATCACATCACACTGGAGCTACAGTTTGCTTTGTCTTCTTCTATTGATCAGAAGGGATGCAGAACTCCACTATAATTATTCCTACAATTATATTCCCAATAAATGTTCAAATCTGGAATAAGGAAAACAATGTTTCATCATTCCCTGCAATTCTCTGCAATTCATAATTCCCTGCAATTATGCAAAGAGGCTCAGGCAAGGTTTTCCAACTAATGAGTATGATACAAATACAGACCAAATAAAAATCCTAGAGTTTATAGTACAATAGCCGTGTTGAAATAAAGAAATAAATCACATGATAGAGTTTCAGATGGAATATGATAATGTTGTGCATTTGATGATTTCTTTAAAATGTTCCAATAAGACAATGATCTCAAATCCAAATGCAATGCTGGTTGAGGAATGGATACAGAAAGCCAGCGTTAAGCTTTTTTCGAGCCTCAACTCTCTTTAAAATGTGTAGACTGTTTAATTGAACACTACCAGTTCTGCCAAAAAGAGTGCTCAGATTTCCAACCAGAATTCTGCGAGTGCACTGTAAAAAAAAAAAAAAAAAAATCAGTGTTGAGGCAGTTTAACTCTCTCTCACTCACTCATTGTCTATACCACTTTGTCCTGTATACAGGGTCGTAGGGGGAGCTCCTGGAGCCTATCCCAGAAGACATGGGGCATGAGGTGGGGAACACCCTGGACAAGGTTCCAATCCATCACTGGGCACAAAGGCACATATACTGTACACACTCATTCATACACTATGGGGCAATGTGGGAACAGCAATTAGCTTAATATGCATGTCTTTGGACTGTGGGAGGAAACCAGAGTACCCAGATGAAACCATCAAGCACAGGGAGAACATGCAATCTCCATGCACACGGAACCCAAAGTGGGAATCGAACCCGGACCCTTGGGGGTGCAAGGTAACCGTGTTCCCCACTACACTAACGTGCCAATGCAGGTTTTGTTCAAATCTAAATGTATTTTAAATAAACTGTAAGTATATTTAATGTAGTGAAGATACATATATAAGCTTTCATATTTTATGTAAAATATTGGTTTATTTTCACAGATAAGTTGCAAAAAGTACTTTGTTAATTAACACTAATCAGCCACGTCATTGAGCAGCCACTTCACCACTTCATTTCTAGGTTGGACTCAACAAGGTGCCCCTTTAAGGCCCCTTTTTGCCTTAAAACTGCCTTAGTTCTTAATGGCATGGACTCAACAAGGTGCTGGAAATGTTATTTAGAAATGTGGGTCCATATTGAAAAGATGGCATCACCTTAATTTCTTAAGTTCGCCTTAAGCTCTTAGCTGACAGGAGTGGTTCTCCGTGTGGTCTCCTGCTGCTGTAGTCCATCTGCTTCAAGGATCGACATGTTGTGCGTTCAGATTTGCTCTTTGCCATACTTCGGTTGTAAGGTTATTTGAGTTATTGTTGCCTTACTGTCAGCTTGAACCAGTCTCGCCATTCTCCGCTGCCCTCTGGCATCAACAAGACATTTTCCCCCGGAGAATTGCTGCTCACTGGATATTTTCTCTCTTTCAGACCATTCTCTGTAATCCCGAGGGAAGGTTATGTCTGAAAATCCCAGTAGATCATCAGTTTCAAAAATACTCAGACCAGCCTGTTTGGAAGCAACGAACAAGCCACGTTGAAAATCACTCTTTTTCTTTTTCCATTCTGATGGTGGGTTTGAACTTCGGCAGGTCGTCTTGAACTTGTCTACATGCCTGAATGAATTGAGCTGCTGCCGTGTGCCTGAATGATTAGATATTTACCTGCTTGCAGTGACAAGCAGTTAACTTTTCCTTTGTACGTTTGTAAGTTTCTTCCTGTCTTAATTGCTGTTTTTCAGGTTGTTGCTTCTTGATATTAAAGTCAGTTCATGTAGGTAGTTGATGTTTGATTTAACACGTGTACCATATCAACATATTTATGGTAATCGGGGGACGGTTTAAATTGGTGTTATGCATTGATTGTGCATTTTCTATATGGCTTTTTCCTCTGCTGCAGGCAGCACAGTGGCTTAGGGTTTATCACTGTCATCTCACTCATCCAGGGTTCAGAGTTCAGACCTCGGCTCTGGTCTGGGTGTGCAGTTTGCAAAGCAATTCAGAAGGCTTAGAAGCAATCACCTAATGTTTTCAGAGGAGTTTTCTTGATGAAAGTGCTTGAGTTACTGGTTTGAATGTGGGTTTTGTCAGGTAGCTGCTCTCTCCTCAGTACTACAAACTGTACTTTCAACAATGTTGTGACTGGTTAGCACTGTCGCCTTGCACCGCCAGGGTCTGGGTTCGATCCCCATCTCTGTGTCCAGGGTGTACCCTGCTATGTGCCAGGAGGGGTTAGGCTCCACGCCCCCCGTGACCCTGGATATAGGTAGGATAAAGTGGTATAGAAGATGAGTGGGTGGGTGCGAACACCTGGGACACGGAGCCAGCTACATACAGTTAAACACCCCAGTGCTGTTACAGTCTATTATGATGAAACCCTCGTGGAATGCCTCTCATCCAATCTGATTACTCAATCAGAACTAACTGTTGTTTAATTCCAGTTTGGCCATAATTTAAATTCTTCAGATATGTTATTATATTTCTATACTCAGAGCTATAAAGCTGCTTGAATGTTTGTACATGTTAATCTATGACAAAACTGGATAAATTGCCAGAACTAATTCTGAAATGCTCAAGAAAAGCTTGCATTGATGTACTATTAATATGAAGTGGGATGTGGACCGGTTTAAAAAAGATACTGCAATCTTATACTGTCATGGCTAATAATGGCAAAACAAATCAACACACTAAGATAATAATAATAATAATAATAATAATAATAATAATAATAATAATAATAATAATGACTTAATAGTCATGAATAAACATGACTTATTATAGAAAGCTGGTCAAAAGGTTCTTGGTAATCGGTGGGTGAAAAATCAAACCCAAAATGGGTTTGATGTCATGAAAGCATTTTAATTCATGGCGGAATGTTGAAGCGGTGAGATTTTCCATTCCTTGATGTCTCCTTTTGATTGCCGAGAGCGAAGCATGTGCATAATGTAACATAGCTCAAGGGAAGGACTGAACTTTGACCAGCGTAATTTTATCACTATTCAATTATGTCTAATTTTGCGTTTACAAATGTACATTTACAAGACGAAAATCACTATTCATCTACGTACACATCACACTCAAATTAAAAGGACATTAACAGACCATTCAGTTACTATAGAGTTGTAGAGTAGAGTTGTTCAGTTCTACAGATCTGCGATTTCTGTGACAAAAGTCTCATCCAGTCATCCTGTAGACCGCTGAGGACTGTATGGACATTCCAAAACTGAAATAAAAACCCACCGTCAAACCGTAGTTGGAATTTACGTGGCATATTTGCACACTTTTAAAACAGATCCATGAAATTGGAAAAACAGCGTGAAACAAGATGAGTCTGGATTGACAGGAGAAGAGTCGCCTGCTGTCTAAGGCGAAATTTCTCATGTGGGCATGTATGTGTGCTTAACCCATGTGTCTCTGGAGCATGTTGTCTAATGTGAGAACCCAGACAGACCGCTAAGAAAAATACACAGCACGGACAGCCAGAGTTGTGAAAAATGAGAAAGTCCTTTCTGTGTACATACACACACACACAGAGAGAGAGAGTGATGGCATGGCTACATATCAAATATATGTGAATGTTTGCTTGTGTAAGCTACTGTAAATCGAAGTGTACTGTTAGAGCCTGGACAGTATGGACAAATCTTATTTTTACCCACTCAGTCCACCTACTTGCAAATACATATACTGTACTGTTCACAGCCAATTTCATAACCTTCTGTCATCCATTATAATATATATTTAATAATATTTAATGATAATACAGTACTTTAGTATATACTATATGTACACATATACATATATACTATATGTACACATACATAAGTTTCCCCCTTTAATATCTAAGACTTGATATGTTATCACAGGAGTCACGCAAGATGGAAAAATTACATCATATCACAGTTTAGTTGAATTCTTGATTCTGATTTGCCAGAAAGGGTTGAAGGTGTCTTTTTCTTATCAACATGGTTCTGAAGGTATTTACATGAAATATATATGTAAAGCGTTCTTGTGAAGTAAAGTAATTATCATGATCAAAATAATTTTTAATAAATGCAATATGTTTAGCATTAGGAAATTGCCGTGGTATAAGAGGAATCCATTCATCCATTTAGGAAACTCTAGGCACCAACTAGGCACCATGAAGGCCAGTGTATTTATTCTCATTTTTGCGACATGAGAGGACCTCCGGTAAACATTCACACACTACAGGTGCAAACCGGAGAACTCCATGCACACAGACCCGAGGTGGGAATCGAACCCGCACCCTGGAGGCGCTAAGCCATCATAAAAGGACGCTTTAAAAAGTAATTATGGCTTCATGTAAGTTTTATATCTTTATGTGATGTCTATGTTACTGTAATGAATTCAGTTTGTATATGTATGTAATTCTATTTAAAGAGTTTAACATAAACCTACTATTATTCACCAGTTCGTTTTGTTTAACTTACATATTTTATTTGAGTGGAAATTCTGTCCTATTTGCATCCATGAATTCTTTCTTGTTGTCTTTTTACATTGTGTGCTGTTTTCGAAAAATAATCAACTTCAGTTTGGTAGCAGTAACTCAGTGACATTGAGAAATGATAATATAATGGTACAGAGTGCACTAATTGAAACAGGCTAATGCAAACCATATGGCTGGAAGTATAGCGTCAGAATTGTTCTGTTATCTAAGGAATAATAAATATCAAAGGAGTGCTGTAGTAGGAAAATAATCCACAACATCGTGGTATAATGCGGTTGTTGATTGTTGATTCTTTTCCAATAACAGCACATGATGAAACACAATTATTGGGTATGCACAAGATAAGTTCAGTTTCTGTGCGTCTTGGTTTTCTTTCTTTAAGTCTGAACTGGTTTATGAGCCTTAGATTGTCTGGATTGTTGTCCATATTAATTAACAGTTCTTATGAAAACATAATGTTTTTATAACAAGCAGGCATTGGTCACTCAGTGAGAGGATTCTTGCTTGCTGTGCTGAAGCACCCAGCCAGGGACTCCCTCAGTGTCAGTCACAAGACTGAATACAAGCGGGAGGGTCGAGTCAGGAACGGCATCCCGTGTAAAATATGTGCCAGAATTTAAAATATCCGGCCTGGATGATCCACTGTCGCATCCGCTAATAGGAATAGCTGAAAGAACAACAACACAGGAATAGGCATTCATAAGAACTATAATTAATACATCAATACATTCATACATATAAATCAGAGACTTAAATTACAGGTAGACCTACAGTCACTGAGCCACTTTTATAGACAATAAATCAATGTTTTCTTCCCAATTAGAAGCAGACATTCAACATATATTATATATACTCTACCAATTATATTGAATATAACAACTTATACATAAAACATAATATCTGTAGAATACAATAATGTGATACCACCAATGAATTGGACAAATGATCTCATTAAGAGAATGTTTGTATATATCTTTTAACTCAAATTATATATATATATATATATATATATATATATATATATATATATATATATATATATATATATAAATTACTGGCACATTTTATACATTCCTTATGTTACTTGTAATAAATTGCAGCCTTGTGTGATTTAATAATCGCATATATTTCGATTTTTATGCGGTTCATTGTGCAGTGCTAGAATAATATGTAATATAACATAAATTATAAAATCATATAACCATAGATAGATAGATAGATAGAACTAACAAAATGGGCAGATATTGTATAGATGAAAATATGACAGCAAATAAGGTAATTTCCATTTTAGCAGTTTCAAAGGGGGGAAACATATGGCAGCAACAAAAAAAATGAGGACCACGAAAATGAGTTGGTGTTGAGTTTCATTTAAAGTGTGTTGAAAATCATGAGAAACATTAAAAATAATAAATAAACAATAAATTACAGTTTCATTTTCGCTTACGTTTTTAAAGACAGCATCTTATCTTATTACAGGGACACACTGATGTCCGACTGGTTATAACAAAGTTCAGAAATCTCAGGTTCTCAAATATTATTTTTGTAAAACTTGAAATGCACTTTGGCTCCCAGATGCAGCAGAATTGGTGTTAGTTCAAAGCTTAGGAAGAATATATAGTTAATTTTAACAAAAGTATTTAATAAATTGTTAGAAATACTGTAGATTAAAATATAAATAATGATCAAGTAGAAAACAGCTATACATTCCAGGATATAATGTAGATTTTTAGTAAAAAAAAAAAAAATCTTTATTTAAAAAAAAAATCTTTATTTAATTCCCTTTACTGTACAGTAAAGGAAACGGATAGTAGTGACATTGTTGCCCGTGATGGATGATCTATGACATACGGGAGAGTAAACTTACCCGGCGGGACTTTTCACGCACACACACACACACACACACACACACACACACACACACACACACACACACACACACAATCATTGTGATCACAATCTTGTACAGTTTTTCTAGTGCAGAAGTGTGTCTTTTAACCACATATCTCCCTAATGGTCGTCCTGTGAAGACCACAGGCATACATGAATTTCCTCTGTTTGTATATGTATTTATATTATCGCAGACCCGCCCATACGTACATGTGTGTTTTCCATATGTGTTCTGAAAGGACGCTTTGTCTCACTGATTTTTACAGAAGGTATGTATCTGTGTAAAATGAAAAAAGGATGGGAGAGACAGAAATAGAGAGGCATCTTGCATTAAATCTGGTACTGGACATTTCAGACTGCATTTTTCTTTTGTCCAATTTCCCGTAGAAAGACGCAAGGTAAGAAGTGAAATTGGGTATGTGAGTGTGTCTGGAACACGACCTCTAGATTACCCTGCTTGTAATATAGTCTGACTCAGAAAATGTCTGTAGTGTTTATTTGAAGAAAAACATTTATTTGAAGGCTAGCACGCACCTTTGGTATAGTGGAGGCCACACACACATACACACACACACACTGAATGGATGCCTGAATCCATTACTTTTGCCCAACTTCGCATGAAATCATATAAAAAAAAAAGATATATATGCCATGACACTGGTATAAAATACTTTCACAAAACCATAGAAAAGCAATTTGCTCCGTAGGTAAGCTGGTTTTATTGTAGCAAATAGCATTAATATAATATTTATTACATAACAACACCACAAGGGCATCTTAAAAGAAAGTCCTTTTGCTACAGAATCAATTAAACATCCGAGTGGCGCAGTGGGTAAAAGCGCTCGCCCTATCATCCGGAGATCGCTAGTTCGAATCCCGGGTGGTGCTGTAACCTCTCGCAGCCGGAGGTCTAGAGAGAGCTGATTGGCCGAGCTCTCTCAGAGGGGAGGGATGAGAGGTACATAGTGCTCCCACATTAATCGCGGCTCTACTGCCAGTCAGGGGCGTCTGTGAGCTCGCGCAGCGGAGGGAGCGGATAGCGCTGTCCTCCGAGTGTGTTACGCCGCCCCCAACGGTGCGCGAGCGAGCAGTTCGAAAAGATGCGGTCGGCTGGCGTCACGTGGTTCGGAGGAAACACGTGATAGTCTTCGGCCCTCCCGGCTGAGTGGTAGTAGTAGCCTTAATGTGGGAGCCCCCTAGTGACGGGGAGGAATTGGACACGACTAAATTAGGGAGAAAATCAGGGAAAAATCCAAAAAAAAAAAATAAAAAAAATCAATTCAACAAGTAATTTAAAGTATAGAAGTACATTTTTTTTTAAATCTATGAACTGTACACAAAGATAGTTTTTGTATACATATAAATCTCAGTCACTCACTCACTCATGGTCTATACCGCTTTATCCTGTATACAGGCCTGGAGCCTAGCCCAGGAGACTTAGGGCACAATCCATCACTGGGCACACACATACACACACTACCTGCAATTTAGGGACACCAGTTAGCCTAATCTGCATGTCTTTGGACTGTGGGGAAAAAACACGTAGTACCCCGAGGAAACCCACCAAGCACCGAGAGAACATGCAAACCCCATGCACACAGAAGTGGGAATCGAACCTGGAAGTGCAAGGTTATAGTGCTAACCACTAAGCCACCGAGACGTGGGCAGATATAAATCTGAAAAAATAAATATATATATGAAATTGTACTTATTACTTTAAATTGATCTTATACTAAAAGAAAATTTGACACACACAGAATCTATCTACACCAACACACACACACACAAACACACACACACACACACACACACACACACACACACACACACACACACACACACACACACACACACACACACACACACACACACACACCACTACCCCAACACACACACAACACACACAAATACATCTACCCCCAACACACACACACACACACACACACACAACACACACACACACACACAGAATCCATCTCCCCCCAACACACACACCCACACACCACACACAGAATCCATCTCTGTCCCAACAAACACACACACACACACACACACACACACACACACACACACACACACACACACACGCACAATCCATCTCCCACCAACACACACACACACACACACACACACACAATCCATCTCCCACCAACAAACACACACACACAGAATCAATCTCCCCCAATACACACACACACACACACACACACACGTAGAATTCATCTCCCCAACACACGCACACACAGAATCCATCTCCCCTCAACACACACACACACACACACACACACACACACACACACACACACACACACTCGCATACACATATACTCCATCTCCCCAACACACACACACACAAACACACACACACACAGTGGGTGCAATCAGTGTTTTCAGGAGATTGCATGTAGTATCGCTTGGCACTCCTGGGTTTTTCCTCTTCCCTACTTTGCTGTAGCCTTGAGCAAGTTGAGAGATGCTTGACTGATGAGTTGGTCTCCAGCGATGAATTGCTCCAATATAGGTTTGGAAGCATGGAAAGGCTGTATGTGCTTGCGGTTTATAATCAGCTTAAGAAACCCACTTATTATGCAAAGCTACACATAATTTGGTCTAGTTTGCTCTTTAATGGTGTATCTATACAGTACATCACCAGTACATACTGTACATACAGTATATGCTAGGTCTCTCATCAAGGGTGCTATATTTATCTGGAGATTTATTTACTGAGGCCAATAAAATCATCATTGTACAAACCATCAGCTAAACGCATCATCAACATTGTATTGTTATCACTTCCCCAATTTTTAAAACATTTTAATATGTAACACAGCATTGTCCTGAACAAAGGACTGTAAGTACATGTGGTGTTTAATTATAGGATGTACATTGTCATTTAGTTTTAATTACTATGATTAGCCATACAGCTTGTGAAGTGAGGCATTGCAGTATCCTAATCACACAATGGCTAATTTCATGCTGCAGTCAGGGAGCTCATGTGCTTGCACCGCTGCTCTGTGTCTTACTCCAGAGTGTGGGTGACGTACATCTGACAGGATCATTCTGGTGTAGGTTTTCTGACCTTTTACCCTGCCAAACACCTTTTGTGATGTAATAAATCGAAACATCCTACAAAACAAAAGTACATTCAGGAATGGAAAAGCGGTTAAGAGATTAGCACGGTTGCCTCGACACCTCAAGGGTTGGGAGTGTGGATCTCAGCTCCAGTGTGTGTTTGGAGTTTGCATGTTCTCCCAGTGCTTCCTCCAGGTAGACTGGTTTTCTCATACAGCCTAAAGACAGAACTGTAGGCAGATTGGTGTTTCAACATTGCTTACAGCTTGTGCCCTGCTGTATGTTGGTACCTCTTCCAGGATGTCCAGTACTTATTATCATGAATCACCTGGGAGAGTTCCAGGTCCCCCAAGACCCCACGTAAGATAAGCAGTACAGAAAATGTAAAATGTTATAAAGCACTGGCACTGGAGGCGGCAGCCAAAAAAATGCAAAATAATGCTAAAAAAAATGCATTCAAATATATCAAATATTCAGCACATTGTAGTGTTTGCTACTGGAATATAGAATTATTAAGATAAGATAAGATAAGATAAGATAAGATAAGATAAGATTATTGTAGAGCCAACTGGGAAATTACATTCAGCTGCAAAAGAGAGGCAGAAGCAAATAAATACATAAATAAATAAATAAATAAATAAATAAATAAATAACACAATTATTAATGAGGCTTTTACACTATAGACACAAAATAGACTCTAGACAATAAATAAAAAAACATTACCAGCTTTGAGGATAGGATTAACAAAAATGCAAGTACAAGTTCATTAATATAGCTAAATCTATGTCCAGAGCTGTAGTTCCAATATATTATTGAATACCTTTTGACCAATCGGATGTGATTCCTTAGCAGTGTCGAATATATTCTTTCACATATTTCATTTGCATATTAAATATATATATTAATATCCTTAACTTATGTATGTTATGATTTAACATAACAAGTGGTTATGAGTTTCACTCATTCTCTATACCGCTTATCCTTTACAAGGTCACATGAGGCCTGGAGACTATCCCAGGGGACTTGGGGGATTAGACAGAGTACACCCTTGACAGGGTGCCAATCCATCGCAGGACCCACAACCACACACACTCTCTAGTGGCAAGTGGGAATTTATAATTAGCCTAATCTGCATGTTTCCCAGAGGAAACCCACCAAGCACTGGAAGAACCCCACAAACATACAGTACCGCCATACTGGGGAGTCTGAGAAATTGTAAGTGGGTAATCCCTGAGATATCCTGACAGTACAGTGGGTTAAGAATGAAGGCCTTGCAGTTAAAAAAAAAATAAAAAATTAAGACATTAAGTCTGTAATCATTAAAGCTCGGAGTTGCAAAGTCACACACGTAACTGACTGCGGGATTTTAATACATTTATTATTACCAGTTTATGTCATTTTACTACTTAATACACAAGTAACTCAGTGAAGACTTCCAACACAATTACAAAGAAAGTGTTTTAAAGTAATACATTTGACATAAAAGAAAAATAGAACTTTTCCATCTGATCCCTGAGCCAACGATAAAAAGTACAATGGCAGTAAAATTTACAATTACAGGAAACTCTTTTCATACTTTTTATAATTTCAACACAGCCACAAGTGGATTAAAGTTTACTGAAGTGTCTAGACAGTTATTGAGTTATTGGAAACTCCGGCTGGTATGGAGTTTGTTCATTTGTATGGTACAGTCACAGACGACATGATTCATCTCTGATCTCAAGCCTGAGTAGCCATGAAGAGAAAAACGTCTGTCTAAAATTCGTTTAATATTCAACATGACAGAAACATGGTACATCTGTAGAGAAGACTACAACCTTCTGTGTTTTCATCCATGGATAGGTACGTATGTGCTCTCTGCTACTCTGATCAAACACAATCACTTTTTTACCCAACAAAGTTCAACAAACTTTAACCAATAAATGCACATTATTGCTTATTAGTGACATGTGACAACAGTGTTTCTTTCTTTTCAATTAGCAATCTTTCTTAAATTAATACTTTGCTAATGGCCTGATGAAAAGTTAAAAATACCAATGTGCTTAAAAGTTTTAAATATTTCTGTTTTCACACCTACTCTGTCAAAAATACAACACAGCTATCAATCGGAGATCGCGAGCTCGATCCCCAGATGATGCTGTAGTCTCGGGGCCTGGAGAGAGCTGATTGTCCGAGTTCTCTCAGAGCGGTGGGATGGGAGGCACTCTCACATCAATCGGCGCTCTAAGCCAATCGCGGACATCTGTGAGTTTATGTGAGCAGGAGGAGAGGATAACGATGTGCTCCGATCGAGCAATTTTAAAAAAAGATGTGTCATGTGTGGTGTCATGTGGCTCAGAGGAAACATGTGATAGTCATTGGCATTTGGATATGTTTAAATAAAAAAAAAAATTTAATAAATAAATAGAACAGAAAATATTCATTTTGTCTGAAATGCACACATTTAATTAAGATAGTTCAACTCTTATAAATGTGAAGCCACAAAATATGAAGCCACCATCTGTTATACAGTCATTTTTCTCTTTCTCTCTTAGTTTTATTTTAATAATTAATTTTTTTTTTTTTTTTTACATTTCATTCATCTGGTTCTTTCAACGCACCAACCATCTGAATAACATTGACCATCTCCTCATATGACACCTGTCAAGGAATAGAACATATTTAGGCAGCACGTGAACAATCAGTTGATGTGCTAGAAGCAGGAGAAACTGGTAATAAGAATCTGAGAGACTCCAACAAGGGCCACATTGTGATGGCTAAAATATAACTCCAAAACAGCAGGTCTTCTGGGGTGTGCCTGGTATGCAGTGGTTAGTACAGACCAAAAGTATTCCAAGGAAGAACAACTAGAGAGTCATTGTTGTTCCAAGCTCATTAATCTGTAAGGGAAGCAAAGGCTAGCCTGTTTGGGCCAATCCCACAGAAGAGCTACTGTAGCATAATTTGCTGAAAAAGTTATTTCTGGCTATGGAAGCAACTTGTTGTGTACAGGGCTGTGGAACCACAGACCGGTCAGAGAGGCCATGCTGACCCCAGTCCACTGCTGAGAGCTTCTACGATGGGCAAAGGAACATCAGACTGGATCATAGAGCAATAGATGACGGTTGGCTGGTTTGATCATGTGGATAGCATAGTGTGTCTATGTGTGTGTGCATCATAACCTGGGAAACTGATGCCCCCCAGGATACAGTATGGAAAGAAGGCATAGTGTATATGATACTGCTGGCAAAGACAGTGTGATGCTCTGGGCAATGTTCTGCTGAAAAACCTGGTTCCTGGCGTTCATGAAGATTTTAATTTGACATGTAATCCTACCAGAAATTGTCGAAGTATTGCCTGATTCAGTGGCCTCTAGCAGTGTAATACAATTGAAATCTGTCCAAAAGCTTATTTTATTAGACAGCTACTTTAAGCACTATTGCGGTACTTAGTCGAGAGTTTTCTGATTGTACTTCCATTTTTATTCCACCCTGTGGTGCTCTAGTGAGGATGAATGCATTAAGTCAGAAAACCACAAGAGGGGGTCAGAGACTGCAGCGTCACTATGTACAAGGGTTAGTGTACTCTCTCTCTCTCTCTCTCTCTCTCTCTCTCTCTCTCTCTCTCTCTTACACACACACATTGCGTTTGTGTGGACACTTCAGCAGAACTGATAAGATAGCACTTGTGGCTGAAGGACTCTGATTCACTACAGAAGCATGCCAAGGACAGAGAACGAGCGAGCTTGTTTTTCAGGGGAAGAGACAGTAATTGGCTGCGGCAGGGCGTTTGATAAAGAATAGTCCACTAAGCCTGCGCAGCATTTTTTTTTTCTTCCCCCCCCCCCGTAAATATCAGGCTGACATTTTGTCCTCCAGGCCTGCACACTCAGGACGATTTTCCACCAGTGAACTCTCTTAAAGTACATTCTTGCCAAGAAGTAAGACGACTGATTCGTCCAGATGATGCCTCTCTTACAGATTGCAGTGCTGTATGTCAGACTAAGGTTATGTTTTATAACAAACAGGATGCTGAAGAAATGCAGCCCGTTTTCTCCGGACAATATCATCTAAACGTAAACAAGCACGCAGCTCAATTGAGCAGGAAAGGACTCATTGTTTATCTCACTGTTGGGATTTCCTCTCATAAACTACAGTAATTCCCATCGGGACAATTTTTGGAGTTTAGATTCGGGTGATTTAAGGAAACGATCATTGTCTCATGTACTACTGTGGGATCACATCTCCAGGGTTGAGGGTTCGAATCCCACCTCATATCTGTTTACATGTTCTTCCTGTGCTTGTTGGGTTTCCTTCATGTACTCTGGTTTCCTCCCATAGTCCAAAGACATACGGTCTGATAGAGTGCAGAGTCTGATAACTGGCATTTCCAAAAGTCCCCATAGCGTGTGTGTGAGTGAGTGTGTGTACTTGTGTGCCCTGTGATGAATAGGCACCCAGTACAGGGTGTACCCTCGAGTCCCCTGGGATAAGTTCCAGGTCTTCTGTGACTCTGTAAAGGATAAGTGGTGTAGAGAATGAGTGAGTGAGAGTGTCTCATGTTCTGGCGCATCTTACTGACCCTTCCACTGATTCATCTCTCTCTCTCTCTCTCTCTCTCTCTCTCTCTCTCTTTATCTACCTCAGTGGTGAATGAAGTACACACACACACACACACACACACACACACACACACACACACACACACACACAGAGTAGAGATACTGGAGGTAAAATATAACTCTAGTAAAAGTAGAAGCCCTCCATTTACATTTTCACTTGAGTAAAAGCACAAAAGTACTTGCATTCAAATCTACCTAAGTACACGAGAACAAAAATACAAAAAAAGAAAAAATCTAAATACTTTTTTAACCAAATATCCTAGATATTAGTCTCTGTCTGAATATTAATCAGTGTTTCATGTGTAACAGATGTACTGAGACACTGGATTGCTTGATTGTAACAGTATGGTCACAGCCTGTGGAAGCTAAAATGCTAGAAATGTTAATGTCAGTTGGCTAAAGTAGAATTCTATTACGTACACCTGCCAACTGTTTTCAAATCTTCAGCTGCATACAAAACTGTTTTCTATATAGATATTATATACCCAAGTCCTATTGTTAACATTGAATGTTTATAGTTTCACTATATAAGAGCATTCCGCTGAAAGGCTTTGGTGAACAAGCTAGCACGCTAATGGAAACAGCTTCGAGTGATGACTACTGTTGTGTTGCGGTGTACTACCGCCTCACTGCTCAATAGGTACCAGTTACTTAGCTAACTATCAAGCAAGGCACAAGATTTAGACCTGGTAATGACTGATTAATTTAAAAGACATATACAATGAAAGATACCGCTCCTGCATGCTAACATTAGATTATCCATGAAAGAAATCGACCACTAGTTTGCTCAGATTGAACAGAGCATTATGGAGGCAGGGAGAGAAAGCTTTTGAAAATGAATCTAGGTAGATATTAATAGGTGCAACAAAAAGGTCAAAGTCAATCAGTCAAAATAAAGTGTGTGCTGTACCCTGATTAGAGTCTCTTTTTTTTCACCACCAAAGTAAGAAAGAACAGTAGAGGTTGCAAAACGTACAGTAGAGTACAAAGTATAATCTTTTGCTTAAAAAAAAAAGAATAGTGGAGTAGAAGTAAAAAGTAAAAATCTTCCATAATAAAAATATGTAAGTAAAGTACAGGTGATTAAAAGTAATAACTTAAGGAGAGTGAATTATTATATTTACTTCATTGCAGATTACCTTTACTGATCTGTCTTTCTGCTTATCCATCTACCTATCTAGTGTTGATTGAAAGTTTCTGAATCCTTTTAAATGGTCTATTTTTACATAAATGTGGCTCAAATTGTTCAAAAATTCCTGAAGTTGATCAAGAGAAACTAATTAAACAAATAAGGCTAAACAAATAATATACCTGGTCATTTACTGTATGTATTAAGAGAAATCTGAACCTACCTTATTTTTCCGGATTCTTCATAACAACTGAGAACGTTTTGAAGTTCTGGACATTGCTTTAAAGCAGTTTAATGAACACTGTCCATGTTGGTTACTCCAGCTCTCCAGGGGTTCAGCTATTATTGGCTGTATTTTTAGTTATTTTGAGGGCACAATACATTTACACTGCTATACAAACGTTACACTGACTACTTTTCATTGTGTCAAAGAGTTATTCCTGCAGTGTTGTCCTATGAAAAGATATAACTAAATATTTGCAGAGATGTGAGGGGTGTACTCACTTTCGTGTCTTACTGTAGATGATGACAAGTGAGTGAAAGAGGATTTTGACTGAGTTTTCCAAGGTACTCCTTGTAAACAAATTCACAATGGACATATCTCAGCAACCAGACGTGATATACAGTAGTAATAGATCTGGTATCAAAATGGAGCTTATTGAACCACAATATCTGAAAGGAATCTGAAAATATACATAAGTCAAATCACCCAAAAGGTGACTTAAAACCTGATTTTCTGCAAAGGGTTACAACATCTCCAACTAAACATTTCTGATCAGTCCTGCACATTTGATTTTTAGCAAACTGTAGATGGTCCGCAATGTTCTTTTTGGAAACCAGTGACTTTCTCTTTGCAACCCTGTCATGCACACCATTATTTTCCAGGGCTTTATTGATGGGGCTGAAGCCTATCCCAGGGCACAGGGCAGGGTACACTTTGCTTCAAAGTTATCCAGGGTTCCTTGGTGACCTCTTGGACTATTACATGCTACGACATTTGATATTGGAGTGTTCTTTGTTGGGTTTCAATCACCACAGTACATACCTGTCCATTCATCTATCCATTTATCTAGCTATCTCTCTCTTTGCAAACCAATCTACCTACCTGTCCACCCATCTCTCAACATTCATCATTTATCTATCTATATACGGTGGATATAAAAGGTCTGCACACTCATGTTAAAAAGCAGATTGTTGTGGTCTAAAAGGGAAGGTAAATCATTAAATCTTTTTTCACCTTAAATGTGATATAGATATACATTTTCATTGAAAAAAAACAAAACAAATAAAAAATCTTGTGAAAGAAAAGAGAAAGGAAAAAACTGTTGAGTTCAAAAAACTGTGTACTCCCACTTATCATGGATCTTGTGCCTGTGCCCTGAATGAAGCAATCACATTCAAGTTCAAAAGTAATTAATATGGAAATATAACAGTGCCAAAATTCCTCAAAGCAAAATAGCATGTTGAATTACTGTACATGAATTGATTAAAAACTTGTTGGAATTAATTTGAATTTTTTTTGCATTACAATTTGTGATCTGAATAGGAAAAAAAATCCCTAAAGCATTTATAATGCTTATAATTTTGGCACTGCAATTTATTGTGGTTGTGTATTTCAAAAGAACCTAAGTAAATTGCTGGTCGAAAATATCTTGGATTGGTAAAAAAAACAAAAAAACATCCTCGTTATTTTTCAACCTGAAATATTCATGCTGCCAAAATTCAGGTATTAAAATTCAGGTCAACAAAATTCGAAAAGAAAGAATTCAGGTCTTCATATCTGGGATATCATAGGAAGAGCAATGGATTGCCGATTGCTGCTGAACATTAAGGTATGCTCCCTTCTCCCTGCTCCCTGTGCAGTCTACCTTGCAGAACTTCTTGTCGATCAGAACGCAGAACATCTAACTAACTGGCTGGGTTGCCAGTTGAGCTGAAAAAAAAAAAAAAACTCCCGTTGTACATTAAAATACCCCCTTGCCACAGATCCCTCAACATAATCGTTATCTTCCAAGCAAAGCTGTTTCGCTTTTTCATTCAAAGGCAGTAATGATGGTTTTCCTTTTCCCTGCGCTCTGTAATGCAAATACAGCTTGTTCAGTAACAAGATGGGATTCATTTCCTTTACTTCTGTAGCTAATTTCTGTACATGATATTCCGGAAGCAGTCAAGCAGGCACGGATTAATAAATCGACACCAGAGTACTGCAGATGTCTTTTTGACTCTATGCTCAGCCGGATCCAGCAGGTTCTAAAGACTTCATACTGAATATTGATTGTCGTAGAGCAATTGCATTACAAATAACAAATTATTCTTGTAACTGTATCTTATTAACAAGATGTCATTAAAACGTTACATTTCGCTTGTGTCTACCACTGTACTATACTCACTTTTTTCTTTATTACAATGTTGTTACTGTTACCTTTGTTTTTAAGCAATATAAATTTGGAAAAGTGTCAACAGCATGTTTGTTGTTGTTGCTGTTGAGGAAATTAATCCCATCTAGTTATTGAACGTGACTGTTTTGGTTCTGGGGCTTCCGTCTTGGACAGCAGCCTTTTAGTTCATGACGATGTGGGCAGTAAGTGTATATTTCCATTGTAAATCTGATGGAAAATCTATATTTCTTCTAAATGAATGTTTGTATCTGCAGTATATGCTGAGTTTAAGACAATTTTGTTTTTGTTTTTTACAATTTTAAATCAATTTCCCTAACTAACACCAACTCTTCGAGATATGTCAAAGTTTTCTGACAAGGAAGGGAATACAACAATGCAGCTTAACACATTTTGTAGCTGTGTGTAAAACACATTTATGTGCCCATCTATGGAAATCTGTCTGAAAAAATAAATGGATACATTTTTAACACGTTTGTTGTCTTCCTATAAGATACTTTCAAGAAAACTTAATGATATTTCATGGAGTAGGAATGTAAAGTTAAATGTAACTTTAAAACTTTAAAACTTTAAAACTTTCTGCAAAGATCACATTACGTGGACTAGATGGACAAAAGTCCTAATCCTCAAACCCATATGTGCCTATTGAACATCACTTTCCAGATCTTAGTCTCCTTTTGCTGTTGTAATAACCTCCATTCTTCTGGGAAGACTTAGGGTGTTGCTCTGGAGATCTGTGTTGCGTTTATATATTAATCACTTTGGATAGTTGCCAGCAACATCAGCTTTAACAATACACATGTGCTTATTTAACTATATAAAAACGTTCAAATGGGGGTGAGTCAGAGGATGAGAAAGGAAGGAAGCTGGGAGTAGGCCTGACGTAAAGAAGTGCAAATTTTAATGTTCTTATTAACGACTGACAACCATGGGAGACACACATTTACATATGTCTAGCAAAGATTGAAGAATGAGGGATGAACATTACTTCAACTAAGAAAAAAACCTAAAGAATACTTCAGTCTAAATTACAATAAAGAAAGAAAGGCACTTTTCACATTTATGATCAAGAAAGTTTCAGCTGTGAAGGATTAAATTGTTGCTGCCAAACTGACCTTTGACTGCCTCTGTCTCACTCACTCTCTCTCACTCATCATCTTGTAGCACTTTATTCTGTACAGGGGGCCTGGAGCCTATCCCAGGAGATTTAGGGCACGAGGTGAGGTACACACACACACACACACACACACACACGCATACATTTTGAGAAACACTACGGGACATTTGGGAACACCAATTAGCCTAATCTACATGTCTTTGGACTGTAGCACGTGGAGAACATGAAAACTGCATGCACAGTCCCCAAGGCAGGAATCGAACACATGAGGTGGAATGCTATAGTGCTAACCACTAAGCCACTAAGCCAAAGAGTTTGACAGGAAAAATATCTAAGTGACAGTCTGTCTTTATGTCCATCAGTCAGCTGTGTGTGTGTGTGTGTGTGTGTGTGTGTGTGTGTGTGTGTGTGTGTGTGTGTGTGTGTGTGTGTGTGTGTGTGTGTGTGTGTGTGTTTTGTTGTTGTTGCACGTTTGCAAAGTTGATGACCCTAGATCAGGCAAGTTTGCTGGATGAAGAAGTCTGGGGTGCAGTTGGTGTTGCAACTCATCCCATGTTCAGTGGAGTCAGGTTAGGTCAGGGTTCTGTTCAGGTAACTATAGTTCTTTGATGCCAACCTTGGCATACTATTTCTTTTCGGTCGCCAATCTATGCAGAGAGCATAGGCATGGTGGAACATGTTTAGCTTCAGTGAAATGAAGTGAGTGTAATGCTTTAACATACAAGGACATTCTATGTACAGTATAAGGACATTCATGTGTAGGTTAGGTCCTGGAATGCATGTGACGGTCAGTTAGGTAGATACACTTAAATTAAAAGGTAATTAATACTCAACAGTATTGAGTACTGTTAACTTAAATAATTACAATTAGTTATTAGTAAATTAATAGATATTTATGAGTATTTTCTAACCTTTCGGTATTTATGAGTTTGTAGAAATTACACTTTTCAAGTGTAATTTGATATTTTAAGTAACTGTAAGTACTTAAGTAACAATAACTGTTACTTTAAAGATTACAACTTATAATCTTTCAGCCTAGCGATTTTGTGCCTGATGTCACCAGGACATTTTTCGTTTAATGGTAGGTGTAAAACCTGTGCCAAGCTTGTCTACGGACTACTGTGGCAACCCATTGCCAGGGGCAGCCGAAAGACCAACAACAATTTATTTAATTTGCAACAACTAAAGAAATTATAATTGCTATTAAAGAGTATGAGTTATTGAGTATGGCTACTCAATCACGCAAGTAAAGAATGATTAACATGAATGAGTACAACAAGCTAAAATACTGATAGTTCTGTTTACATAGAATTGGAAACATCATTACTTAAAAATGTTATGTAACTGATTACCTCAAATTTTTTGGGTTTTGCCAACTTATTTAGACAAGGGTTTATATGGACAAAAATATTTAGGAGAACCTTTTAATTATTAAATTCAGATGTTTCAATCAGACCCCTTATCCTCAGTCAAGGGCAATCTTATTGCTTCAGCATACCAAGACATCTTGAACAATGCTATGTTTCCAACTTTGTGACAACAATTTGAGGAAGGCCCATTTCTACTCTTTATAGCAAGGTCTGTAAAGACATGGTTTGACAAGTCCGGTGTCAACCCCATGAGCGAACTGGAATGGAGATAGCGAGTCAGGCCTTCTCGTCCAACATAAATGCTCTACAGAATGAAGAGTTCTCACAGAAACACTACAAAATGTTATGGAGAGCCTTTCAAGAAGAGTGGAAGCTGTTATAACTGCAAAAGGGGGACCAACTCCATATTGAAGTATATGTATTTGGCTACAAGGTGGAGGCACAGCGGTTTAGTGGTTAGCTCTATTGCCTTGCGCCTTCAGGATTTGGGGTTTGATTCCCGCCTTAGGTCTATGTGCATGGAGTTTGCATGTTCTCCCTGTGCTTGGTGGGTTTCCTTTGGGTGCTCTGCTTTCCTCCCACAGTCTAAAGACATGCAGGTTAGGCTAATTGGTGTTCCTAAGTTGCCTGTAATGTGTGTGCCATGCGATGGATTGGCACCCCATCCAGGATGTACCCAACCTCCAGGTTACTGGAAAAAGCGGTATAGACGAAGGGTGAGTGAGTGACTGACTGAGTCATTGCAGGCTTGACCAAATACTTTCGGTCCACATACTGTAGTAGTGTACTACTGGCCACGTAGTCTGTCAAGACATACAGACGGTGTGCCGGTTCCCGCCGCTAGTGGTCGCTGTGGCGCGCGCCAGGTCAGGAGGAGCGGAAGCGGAGGAAGTGGCAGAGCGGATCAGATCAGTGGGATGAGCGAGTGTGTTATGTGTTTGTGTGTGTATGAGTGTGTGCGTGCGACCTGAAGAGGCGAGCGAGAGCCGCTTGCGCGAGACCACATAGGACAGAGAGCAGCAGCAGCAGCAGCACCACCACGCGCGCGCGCTTCGGCTGACTTTGGGAAATGAGCCGCGGCGCGTGAGGGCCATTATGCGCGCGCAGCGTGATCCGGGATGGAGGCGCCGTTAATGCTGGGGAGGGGGGGCGCCGGAGGAGCCGCGAGCTTCGCCCTCAGCGCCGTCGTGCTCCTGCTGTCGGTCAGGGGCTCCCGGGCTCAGAAAGGTAACACCGCGCTCGGGCTTCTTCCTCGCATTTCTTTCTTCATGAGTGTGACTGGAACTTTCTCGGAGAGGATCCAGACGCGCAGAGCTCCCCCTCCTCCCCCTGTGTTTGGACGGGTCGGTGGTTCCGACGGTGTGTTATGCTGGGTTTCACACCCGAGCCAGAGACCTGCTGAATACCTCCTTACATGGGCTGCTCTCTCTCTCTCTCTCTCGCTCTCTGAGTCTCTCGCATCCCAAATATGTAGCTGTGTAGCGCACCGGTGGGGCAGAAGTTTTTACCCCAGATCTCGTGCGTCTGTTGTTTTTGTGTAGTTTCAGGTGGTCGCTAAGAGGAGGAGGAGGAGGGGGTTGTGTGGGGGGTTCGTACCATTTGAGCTCAGCTGTAGGGGGGAGGGCAAAGACAGTAAACACTGCAACTGTCGATGCTAAACACACACACACACACACCGGTCATTTTTCCGCCTTTATTGTTTTTTCCCTCTTTCTCCAGACATTTTTGTGTGATGTGAGCATGCTGACCAAGGTCACCCACTTTGGTGAATCATGGCATTCACATAAGCCAAAAAAAAAAAAAAGCAGCCGGAAATCCTTTTACGATAATATAATAGCCAAACAGGCCAAAGTTTTATTTTGAATAAATAAATGAAATATTCACTATACTTTCACAGGTGGCTATAGAGCTACACTGATCAGCCATAACATTATGACCACCCGCCTACTATTGAACCCCCCATTTACCACGATAACGGTAATGACCTTCGTGATGTGACGCCTTTCTATTGGATTCAGCATTAACCTGCAGTAGCGCTTTCTATTCGATCGGACTACACGGGCCTGCCCTCGCTCCCCATGTGCATGTTGACCCCCTTGCCAGTTCACCGGTTTTCCATCCTAGGATCACTTTTATTATGTCTTGACCACTGCAGACCAGGAACATCCTGTAAGAACTGCGGTTTTGGATTTGCTCTGATCCAGTCTTCAAGCTGGCACAATTTGGAAGTGGATGTGCTATATTAGACTGTAAGTGAACCTTATTTCCTGAAGTTGGATGTGTTGGAAGCAGAAAAATTTGGGCAAACGGCGAAGGATTTGAGTATTGTTTATTGAGGGCCGAATTGTGATCGCTGGAGGACCTGGTCAGAGCAATTCCAAAACTGCAGGTCTTGTGCGATGTTCCTGATCTGCATTGGTGAAAACAAGCCAAAGATGGTGCAAGGAATTAAAACCGGCCAATCGGCAGCAGGGACATGGACAGCCAGGCTTATTGATGCATGTGAGGAATGAAGGCTGGCCGGTGTAGTCTGGTCCAAAATAAGATCTATAGCTCTAATTGCTGAAAAGGCTGATGCTTCTTCCCGTAGAAACGTGTCAGAACACACAGCACATCACTGTTTTGGTGGCAAAAGGAGGAATGACTCAATATTAGACAGGTGGTCATAATGTTATGACCTTACAATCCTGTGTGAACTGTGACGTGTGGTGTGATGATAAAACGCGATGAAGTCAGTAATGAAGAGTTAAAATCCATTGCTGCTCAAACTGTCTGACTCACAGAAACTAACAAAATTTACTGTAATACTAAATGTTCTGTACCTCGGTTTCATGTGGATGTACTTGTGTATGCCTTAGATGATATTAAATCAATGTCGCAGGTATCATGGTGTCCTGGTAGGAACTGTGGGGGGAAAAAAACACAGTATGAGTGATATGTTCATTTAGTGCTCCCAAACTCTAATTTACATTTACAGCATCCGGTATTTCTCCAACCTTGGAAGACTCGGGTCACCTTGAAAACACCCCAAATAGCATGCTATGTAGCAGGGACGAGCAAACAACCGGGCATCCTATGATACTAATTGTTCAAGATACCTAGGCGCCGATTTGATTTTTATTTGATGCGATTTTATACATATTATGAGTCGATATTTTTTATGTATTTGTTTATTTCAGGTTTTGTTACAATTCTAAACAAACTTGGCAAATAATTATGTTTTACTACACAGCATTGTGTGCACCACTTGAAGGATTTTATAAGAATTGCAGCATGTTACCACCACAAATTCAAACATGTATAAATGAAAAGATAATTAAATAAATCGATTTTACAGTCAGTGTAGTGATGCATGAATTACTACAAAAAAGAATCATAAGTCTACTATGTAGTGTACCATAGTACTGTCATAGCGAGGGTTTGATATTGTGACATATTTTGTGCATAAAACAGCAAAGAATTGTGTGTGTGTGTGTGTGTGTGTGTGTGTGTGTGTGTGTGTGTGTGTGAGAGAGAGAGAGAGAGAGAGAAAAAGACGGATGAGATATATAGTGTGTGCTGTAATTTGCTAAGAACTTGGATAAGAGTTAAGGATGTTTTTGCTTTTGGGGGGTCTGGAGGTTGTCCAGTATGGGTTACGCAACAGCAAGAGAGGATTCATTCGGGGTTTTAACGGGTGACAAGCTCTGTGTGTGTCTGTGTGTGTGTGTCTGTGTGTGTGTGTCTGTGTGTGTGTGTGTGTGTGTGTCTGTGTGTGTGTGTGTCTGTGTGTGTGTGTGTCTGTGTGTGTGTGTCTGTGTGTGTGTCTGTGTGTGTGTGTGTGTGTGTAGGAATAGAGCAGATAATGGTAGAGCCATTTAAAAAGTGCTCATGTTGCACTAAATGTCCCACACGGACCTGAGTGTTGCTGTGATGACTGGATGTCTAGCGGTAAAAAGACACTAACATTCGATACGAGGCTCTTTAGAGCCCGAAGCCTTACTCACCGTAACACCTTCTTTTCAGCTGGTGTTATAATCTGTTTAATGCGCAGCTCCTCTGGTCATGATCTGCCTTCCCTTTACTGTCCCGCTACTTCCCTGTTTTTTGTTTTCTAGGATTTTCCAGTCAAATGAGTGTGTGTACAGATATTTCAGTACCACTTTATTTATAAACTGTCTATAAAGACTTCATAACGCCTGAGTGACAACAAACTAGAACTGATCTGTTATGGGCATTTTGTCACTAGCTATGTTTACACGGACAACATTTATCCCTAATTCGTAATTTTTTAAATCATTCCGTTTTGAGATTCACATGCACAACACATTTAATCACAATATAACTTTTATGACCTGCGCAAAATTGTTCTAAGCATTTCATATGCTGGGAATATAACGTAAGAAGAAGAAATATGTTTTTCCGTCTTTGAGGTTAGGTTAGGCTTGCTTTTTTTTTTTTTTTAATCTTGCTTTCTTCATTATGGTTTGTTACACGAATTCAGTCTCATCTATGATTGGCTCGGTACTTCACATTTATCCAACCAGTTTCTTTTCCAGAATGGATGAAAATCCAAAGTTAGCACATACGGCTCTCACTGATCAGAAATGGAAGCTAAATTTCCTTCCTGGAGACTCGTCAAGTCACATGATGTCACCTTGATGTGGGGCAAATGTGCAGAACGAATATATTTATTTTGATAAGAGAAAAACAATCAGATTAAATGTTAACATGGATGGACACCCGATTATTAAAGTTTTAAACTGAGGGGCAGCCACCGATTCTGAAAAATTAAGCCGACGTGGCCAAAACATACAATGCCTCAAATGTCCACTAGGGGCTGGCTCCAAAAGCGAGTCAATCCCCACAGAGCCCCGTTTTAAGATGCACAACTTTATAACAGAAATAAATGTTTGCTAGCCTGGGACGAAAACAAGGTTTTGGATCTCCATAGCTAGGTTTCCAATTCATTGAAGGATTTTCATGCAACTTATCAGTTAAAAGTCTGCATGATTAGAGGGTTGATTTGAAAGGCAACTGCATTGCAGATGTCAAACCGCCAGCTGTCATCACATTAGCTAATCAGCTAACTGGAGGTAGTTTAATGCTGTGGTTTAACTTACCACAAGAAATGACATTGGACGATGTCTATGTGTATGATGTACTGTAAGTAATGTTATCATATAAATTAGCAATAACCCCATTAGCACTTTGACTTAGTTAGGTAGGTAGGTGGGTTCCAACTAATAGCCAGGCACCGTCGTCCTCCCGTATGCTTATTTATGGATTAATTAGGGTTTAGATGGAGTGAGCTCCTGCGAAGGTGCTGACACCCAGAGCTCTCACAGACGAGCTCTTTAGAAAACTTATCGCTTTGTCCAGTTCTTATACACTTGATGGTTTAAGGCACCGTTCTCATTCAGACCAAAATGTATTCCTTCTGGATCATTATTTAATTGCTATAGAAAATCTAAAGAACGGGTTGTTCTTGTTCCTATTGCGTTTTCTCAACTGGCACAAGCTTGTCATATACTCCTGAATCCGTAGCCTGGATGACAGCGATGGGCAGATTGTCTGTCTGCTTTTTGTATTCGTTTTCTTCTACTTATAGTTCAGTAGACAAGCAAATCTAAAAAAAAAAAAAAAAAAAACCTTGCTTATTTGCTTTCACTAACAAAGACATATTTTTTCTCAGTTTATCTGTGCTCCTCTTATATCTGTTAGTGATTTTAGTGACTGGCATGCTCTACTTGTTCCCGAACCCCACAGCCCCTGCAGCACACATCGAGCAAGGACATGATCTTGCCTCACTATGACTATTTTTACTAAATGGATTAATTAGCCTTCATGGTTGACAGACAGTGATGGAGACACACACAGGGAGGTGGAAATGTGAAAATAAAGACGTGAGGAAAGAACGCCATGGCTCATGGCCAAAATATTAACCCAAGACTCAAGGGCATGAACGTGACATGCTACATCGAGACGTTATCTGGAGAGGATTATGGAGTCTTTCCTTTCTTTGGAAAGTACTGAGAGAAAACAACCTGGCTCTTTCTTCTTAGTTTGCACTTAAATCCACTTAGTTTAATTGGCTTTCTGCTTGAACAAAATGTCAGTGTGGGTTAAGTAATATATTTATGATGTCCTTTTTCATGCTCAGTTATGTTGAATGTTCTTATAAATCCTTCCAACACGGGGTTAGTTTGATTTTTGTTTAGAGGTACAAGATCAGGCCTCCGAGTGGCGCAGTGGTTAAAGCGCTCACCCTATCATCCGGAGATCGCTAGTTCGAATCCCGGGTGGTGCTGTAACCTCTCGCAGTCGGAGGTCTAGAGAGAGCTGATTGGCTGAGCTCTTTCAGAGGGGAGGGGTGAGAGGTACATAGTGCTCTGACATTAATAACAGCTCTGTGAGCGGATAGCGCTGTCCTCCGAGTGTGTTACGCCGCCCCCAACGGTGCGCGAGCGAGCAGTTCGAAAAGATGTTACGAACAGGCTGTAGTTCTGCTTCCAGTTCGATCACAGAAGTAGCTTCTTAAAAAATAGACACTGATAGACCCAGTGACACCAATATTCACAAGTATATATAATATCTTAACTGTGTAAGTGAATGTATATTCAAAGGAAATGTCCAAAGTCCGGTATATTGTATATGTGTGCGTGTTGGGGTCCGGGAGAAATGAGTCTTCACCGGTTTCAATGAATCAGTCCGGGAGCGCGATGATAGAAAATGACTGTCCTGTAAAGCTGTCCCGATGGTGAATAATTAAGATTATGGAAAATCCTCAACAAAACAGATTTCACACTCTAAGAAAGTAGAAAACAGCTCTGAGACAAAATGGCAATTGAGGTGTAAAGGCGCAGAGACAACACTGTTACATTCCCTTTTTGAGATTCCGTAGCTTAGGCGCAGTTACGAGATTAAGTCGAGTGCATTGGTATGCTTTCAATTGTATATTCGTGTCAAAGGTGTATAAAACTCACTATGTCGGACTTAAGAACAAATCAGACTTATGAACACGCTCCCGGAATGGAACTCGTTTGTAAATTGGGGACGACCTGTATACTGTACAGCGGATGATTTAAACTTTCATGTCTACTCTTGAGCTTTACTCAAACCTAACGGGCATCTTTTAGTAGAAGGCAGGAGGAGATCAATTAGGTGATTATATCATGATTCTTTTGTATTGCCACACTGACTACAAAATTGATTTAAAAAAAATATATATATATATTATAGAGAAGCTGTAACATTCAAGCAAATATATATATATATATATATATATATATATATATATATATATATATATATATATATATATATATATATATATATATATATATATTTATATATATATATATATATATATATATATATATATATATATATATATATACATATGCGCTTGAATGTTACAGCTTCTCTATAATCCTACTACAATAAAGATTGAATCTCCACCTAGGTACAGTGTAACCTCGGATTGCGAGTAACGTGGTTTACGAGTGTTCCGCAAACCGAGCAAAGATTTTTAATAAATTTTTAGTCGGAAACCGAGCAAGTATTAGTTTACGAGCGCCGAGTATCATGTATCACGCATTCGACTCTTATTTTGACACCGAGCGTCATGATTTGGTTTACGAGTGTTTTGTAACACAAGCCCACTTCCGGAACGAATTATGCTCGTAATCCAAGGTTCCACTGTATTGTGATAATATTGTATCGGGAGGTCTTTGGTGATTCCCGTCCCTAGTATGAATAAACAGATACACGTGTTAGATATTGTTTATGACGTATGTATGTGTGTGTTGCAGGCGACGGCTGTGGGCACACGGTGCTCGGCGCAGGAAGCGGCAGCCTGGCGTCCCTGGGCTACCCTCTCTTTTACCCTGCACACTCTGTGTGCGAGTGGGAGATTAGTGAGAGCGCCGGACACACACTCCTGCTGCGCGTGGCGGACCTCGACATTGATACACACAACTGCCAGGTGTCCTACCTCCGGCTGTTCGATGGTATCGGGGCACACAGGACAGAGATAGGTGAGTGGAGGGGAGGGGTTTTTGTTCTAACAGCTTTCACACCTCATCTACAGCTGTGTATTCACAAGTTAGTGTGCACGTGTGTGAGCTTGCAGATAGAAGACGAAGGGGGGGGGGATCGTGTGACTTCACCGGCGTTTTCTCATTAGGGCCTCTCGAGAACGATTAACCCCAAAGTCAGGTTTGTTTTGATCACAATTGCTCAGCGCTCGGGAACAGTAGGAAGGCACTCGAGAGCATCACTCTTGACATTTTTTTCCCCTGTAATATCAATTATATTAAGCATAGTTTAAAAGTTAACTTCTTCTCTTGTGTTTAATGGTGGCTCACAAACCAAGTGGGTGCATACCGCCACCTGCTGTATCGGGGAGAGAGAACGCAAGAACGGAACAAGCTTGAATTGGTTCTGTTGAAGGAGTGTCATGATCAGTAATGTATCTGTATTGCAGTAAAGTGATACAAAAACTCGCGCTTACATTCCTTCTTAAAGCAATTTGCATGATATCACCAATGTTACTCATATCACTAATGCATTTATATTTAAAACATTGGCAAATTAGTAAACATTGACTCTAAGCATTTCTCCTCTTCTTCCAAGTCTCTGTTTTACAATAAAAGCTGTCTGTTCTCTACAAAGTGCGAAATGCATTAAAGGGTCAAATCTTTTTTGACCTGCTGCAGCACGTAAGGGATTTTAAGAGTGTGCTGGATTTTCCGCAGCATTGCTTTCAGACAAAATGGTTTTGAAAGCTGGTGCACAATATAGTGAAGTGTAGAGATGGGGAATAAACCAATTCAGTGATGTCTCGTGATAAATAAATTTTATGCATACACGCACGAGGGTGAGTCAAACATGATTAATAATAAGTTATCTGTATTATTTAGAATTTATTTTACTTAACTTTTAGAAAAGACAAATATATATGACTTTTGAACTTTTTCTTAGTCTGCAATTGAGTCTGTTTCCGGTTTCTACTCTGGATGAATCCACGTCTCAGTAATGATTCTGTTTAAGAAACTTTCACCTTCCTCAGAGTATCGGTCCAAATTTACTTTTCAGATATCCGAAACGCTTCTGTTTATGCTCTTGTAAGTTGTTTTGACACCACAAAAAACAAATCACTGCATGTTGCTCTCCTTTCCTGCAAATCACAAGTGGGACGTCCATTTTTGCTCACACCGGTGATGTAGTACGTTCACACCTGCACAGCAGGAACTGGGTGGACGGAAAGCACTGATGAGATGTTTTATTCCAACCGAAGTGCGTGCCATCGCGTCATCTCAGAAGCAGGTCTTTTGTTCTCCGAGATCTAGCGGCTCTGGCGCACAAACTCAAAAATAATCCACTCATTCATTAAACTAGCAAAGTGGATTTGCCGAAGAAGCTGTCCAGATTTATCCGATTAGAGACATCCAGATGCCATCAGAGTCAATTGGAACATCTCCTTAAAAGTGGACGCCCCGTAGTGTCCCTATTGATTCGTATTATATTCGTTCCTCAGACACGTCTGTGGTGTCCGTCGATAAATCGCGCATCGAACGTCTGGCTAGGGTGTATGAAGCTTTTAAAGCTTTCTGCATGCCTCCGTTCGCAAGACGTCTCTTCTCAGGAATGGTGCTCTGAACATGGTTTCGCCAAGAGCACCCAGTTCTTTGTTAGTCTTAAAAAGGGACACGCGCGCTGTTGTTTTTAGCTTGCTCTGAATCATAATCCTGCCGTCTGCTTCATCCAGGAGCACTTAATCAGTGGATCAGATCCAGATTCTCAATAAACCGCATAGCACCAGGCTTAGCGAGCCATTCTCACTTCCTGTCTCCTTTCTGTGTGTGTGTGTGTGTGTGCAGTGAAGTTCTGTCACGGAGACGTGAGAGGTCCGAGGGAGGTGAATTCGTCTAGCCATCAGGTCACGGTGCAGTTCATGAGCGGCCCACTCAGCCACGGGCGCGGCTTCTTCCTCTCCTACGCCAGCAGCCAACAGCCAGGTAAACACGCTTTCAGAGCTCTGACTCACACCTCACGCTCCAGACACACCACACGCTGTGTTACATCGAGTTCTGTGAAGGATGTAACAAACCCGGTCTGCTTTGTTAGACAGTTTTTTATATGCCTTTCCTCCCAACACAGAGCCAGGTATGATTCAGACAACGAGCCGACGGTTTCCAAAAGCGACCTACGTTTTCCAGAGGTTTGAGGGCGAGAGGTTACGTAATCAGATGTAGGAGTTTTGATAATGGCATAAAAGTAATAAAAAAAAGAAAGAAAGAAAAACTGCACACTTTTTTATTTTGAGTTTGAGAAGATATTTAATCATCCAAAATCAAAGACATCACCGTAGACCGAAGTGTTTTTTGCTTTTAGCTGGTGTAGTTACAGTGGACCTTAAAGCATGAAAGAATTGCAGTGATCTCAGTCATAAGTCATAGGAGTCAGGTTTGCTGTTGCGTCCTAAAAACGAAACCGAACACAAGCTCCTTTTCTCACTCCCCATTTTCCAGCAATGTTCAGTGCCTTCATCGGTGAGAGATCCAATGCAGGAGTAGGAGAGACAGGAAAAGTTTGACTCAGAGTTGCAGAATGCAGAACGCAATAAAGAGCACGATGGCTCTCAGCATGAAAGTCAAAACTCTAGAAACTGATCTGTACAGATCAGCCGAGGTGTGAGAACCGCGCGGACTAAAACGCCTAAAGTGCCGCTGCATCCCCGTCTTTAGGTGGAGATGAAACAAGGCATAATGCTGCGATCCTGGTGGCGTGTCAGGGATAATTAGCAGGTTGTAATGACGTGTGAAGTAGAAAAACTAAGCATTGATGTCTCAAAGTCTCAAAGCATGTTCTTTAAATCCATGTTTAAAGCTACAGGCCTGAGTGGGTGTTGGTGCTGTTGTACTAGAATGAACTTCACACATTAGTGAGTATAATAGGGAGTAACTTGAGCAACAAGCTTAGCTGGTTAAGACCTTAATGCAGATGATTCAAAACAATGATTATGTATTATTGTGATTATGCTACAGTATTCTACCTGGACAAAAAAAAAAAAAAACAATGCACCTCCGAGTGGCGCAGTGGTAAAGCGCTCGCCCTATCATCCAGAGATCGCCAGTTCGAATCCCGGTTGATGTTGATGTGAGAGGCTGTAACCTCTCGCAGCCGGAGGTCTAGAGAGAGCTGATTGGCCGAGCTCTCTCAGAGGGGAGGGATGAGAGGTACTTAGTGCTCCCACATTAATCACGGCTCTACAGCCAGTCAGGGGCGTCTGTGAGCTCGCGCAAGAGGAAGGAGCGGATAGCGCTGGCCTCCGAGTGTGTTACTCCGCCCCCAATGGTGTGTGAGCGAGCAGTTCAAAAAGATGCGGTCGGCTGGCGTCACGTGGTTCGGAGGAACCGCGTGATAGTCTTCTGCCCTCCTGACAGAGTGGTAGTGGTATGTGAAGCCCCCTAGTGACGGGGAGGAATTGGACACGACTAAATTAGAGAGAAAATCGGGGACAAATCCAAAAATTAAGAAACATTGCACCGTGTAAGATTTTGTACAATCACCTTTAGCTTTGATTACGATGTATAGAGTCCTGAGCCATGGGGGAGGACAAAATCTGAAGACCTGATAACCCGGTCATTCATTACATTCACGTTATCAGCTGACTTCATTTTATAGCCATATAACTTTGCTGAGTTCAGACCCGAACAACGGAAGCAACCTTGGATCACAACACTGCCTCCACAGGCCTGTACAGTGTGCACCGTGCATTGCTTCATCCGCCTCTCTTCTTACCCTGATGTGCCTATCGCTCTGAAACAGGGTCACTCTGGACTCAGACTCGTTTCCATTGCTTAAAAAAGTTGAATCTTTATGCTCTCTGGAAAATGTAAGCCTTTTTTTCTGATCAGTCTCACTTGCAAGTGGTTTGGACACAAATTCTTTGAGCTCTTATCACATTGTATGTGTGTGTGTGTGTGTGTGTGTATGGAAACTTTCACTGTTAAACGTAGCTGTGATTTCTACTACCCCCTATCCTTCCTTCCAGGTTTTCTAATGTACTGGACAGTTCTTAACCCAATTCTAGTCATTTCAATTCTCCTTAGTGTCCTAGGCCCCAGGTACAGCCCAATAATTCATCCCTTCTGAAACATTGACTTTTTTTCCCCCCCCCTTACTGGCAATATGATGTACGTTAACAGTTTAAGTACTTTGTCAGTATTTTAACTGATTTAAACCTGTACCACAAGACTATCATTTAGGAGTAGTAGTGTTCGCAGTTCACATGGCCATTTGACATCACTCTGGAAACAGATGGTAGTTGAAAAGCCTGCGGATGTTTTAGATGACTTTCACTGGCTGTAGGTGGGGAAATTGCAACTTGCATTTCCACCTCAAGTGCAACATTAATCGCTCTGGCATCTATGGAACAAAAAGAAACAAAAGAAGTTTAAATTTAGTTCCAAAAAGTAAACTCGGAATGTAATGATGAAATAATTCTTATACAGCGTTATGAGCCGCATATTAATTCTAAATTTTGATCTGCAAAAGTAAGGTTTCTTTTGATGTTGCAAGCTTTTAAAAGTTACCAAGATACCAAGATCATTTTATTTTAATGAGTTATGAGTCATGGCGACAAAATGACTTGCTCGTGATGTCACTGAGCGTAGCTGAAACCGAGCTGATTTCGCTGCAGAAGAACTCCAGCATGGACTAAGCTTTAGAGCAGGTGAATAAGTGCGCTTAGTGGTCTGCTCTGGTTATCTTTCACCCGAGATCAGGGACAGGTTTAGAGCTTTTAGCACAGGTGGAATAAAACAGTGGCCGAATATACGATGCGAAGTTGTTTTGAGTGTGCCCTGTGATGGATTGGTGCCCTGTCCAGGGTGTACCCTGCCATGTGCCCTAAGTCTCCTGGGATAGGCTCCAGGCCCCCCGTGACCCTGAATACAGGATTAAGCGGTATAGATGATGAGTGAGTAAGTAGTTCTGAATGACATTTGAACCTTGTATGAAAATGTATTAATAAGCAGCATGCGAGAAGCAACCGTCCTGTGATTGTTTGTGCAGTGTATCACCGAGGAGCCATGCTTCATTCCCGACGTTACGTCTGCAACGAAATCGAAGCCAATTTGCCTCGAGGCAAAACATGACCAGAGTTACATCAGTGTCCATTCGGAGCAATACGTATGCACCATCGTTATGCGTCGATTTCGTCACACACGGCCACGGCGTCTATACGAAAACAAATCCTCTGGCCCTGATCGCAGAACATAAGAAATATGATGCGTTTTCAATTTTGGCCCGATACTCAGAATCAGGTTGCTGTGTTCCCAGGATCTATTCACAAAACCCATGAGGGGAAAAAACAAAAGAACACCGTGGGCGTTATTAACAGGCGTGTGAAATTGTGCGATGAAATAAAATCACAACTGCATTTCTGTTTATATTACAGCGAACTGGAAACAGGGCCTGTTGGCAGGGACTCCGTGTCTGTGTGTGCATAAGTGTATGTGTGTGTGTGAGCGTGTGTTCGCTTGAGACTGCACCTCTCGCGAGGTTGGCGTAGGAGTTGCCATGGTGACGCCTTTGTGTGTTTGCACAGATGAGAGGGAGGGGCCTCATGTGCAACTGATTAAGGGGAGAGAAAAAGGGAGAACGTTTTTTTTTTCTTCTTTTTTTCCCTCCCCTGACTGGTTCTAACAGAAGTCATGATTGCATTAGTGTCGAAATAGTAAGATTTCTGCTGTGTGTGTGTTTGAGAGTGGGAGATTCTGAATGAAAGAAAGAAAGAAAGGAATAAAATCATGCTTTCTGCCTCTCCGTCCATCTCCAGAGACAGGGTGTGCTTGCGATGATGTATCACTTTGCAAATAGATTTAATAAAAGTTCTCTTAGACGAAAGGAAGTGATGTCATACCGTATCTGAAGGTTGCAGCGCCGGAACCCGAGGTGGAGAATAATGTTTGGAAGCAGACACAGAGCAGAGCAGCGGGAACGCGGGCGTCTGTGCGTTATCACCGCGCCTGCATATCGTCAGTGCCTGTCCAAACCGTCTAGACTGGTTTAAGTGGAAGAGTCTCAAATCATGTCTTTCATCCATTAGATGGTTCTGAGTAACAGACTGGTGAGTCATATACCGTACGTACACATGGACAGTAAAAGGAGCCGGAGTGTGCTCACCTGTCCCATCATGCAGAAAGAGGGAGGGGCTTGTGACAGACCGATAGCGGTCACAACCAGAATGATGGATCCTAAAAAAAAAATTGTTAATTGAGCTCGCCTTAGTTAGGGGGTTTGACAGCAGCGTGGTATTAACCATTCAGGAATTACAGGCTTTTTCATACACACACCCCTGTTCTGGAGAGGCTCATAAATAATTGAACGCAAGCAGTTGCCTGGCCAGCTGTGGCCTGTTCCCTCGTTACTCCCTGACTAATCAAGCTCGTTTACATCAATCAGACATAACATTATGACCACCCACTTAATATATCGAGTAGTTCCCTCTTTTGCGGCCAAAAAAAACAGCCCTGACCCTTCGAGATATGGACTACCACTAGACCTCTGAAGGGGTGGGTGGGTGCTGTGGTATCTGGCACCAAGCTGTCAGTAACAGATCCTTTAAGTCCTGTACTTGTTTGGACGAAACTTGTTTTTCTGAATACATCCCACAGATGTCCAGTTGAGATCTGGCGAATTTGGAGGCCGACTCAACACCTCAAAGGCATTGTTTGTTTTGTTCCTCAAGCCATTCTTGGTCTTGTGTCAGTGCATGTAGTCCTGCTGATAAAGGAGGTGTCCATCAGGGGGTGTTACTTCATCTTAGATATGTTTAGATAGGTGGTCAAAGTAACATCCACATGAACAGCAGGACCCAAGGGGTGTTCCAGCAGAACGTTGCCCAAAGCATCACACAGCTTCCACCAGCTCACTTTAATGTCCTAGTTCATCCCGGTGCCGTCTCTTTCCCAGGTACATAGATTACGGAAATCTCCAGGGAGCGCCCGATACGATATTATGACGATACCTAGATGCCGAGTCAATTTATGTTCTGTAACAAAAAAAAATTGTGAATGACCTTATTAAATATTACATTTCTTTCCCGATTAAAAAAAAATTTTTTTTACAAATGTACCCGTGAACCTTTAAGAAATGTTGTCAAAACTCTAAAGTTTGATGCCTTCGATTTAGTTGACGGTTTCACAACTGAACTGAACTGAACATAAGTAATTAAACGTAGCCCATTCCTTATAACATTAGTTTTCTCGCCTAAAAACAAGCACAGAATTAAACAATATAAACAAACTTACAAGAGATTAACATTTAACTTCAAATAAAATTCAATAAAAAGCATAGCACGTACCTCTAATATGTCATCCATTACATCATTAGTAAATAATTCACTCATTACATCACACACAGGATATAAATGTGTGAATTGCTTGAAACGCGTCTCAAAACTCAACCTGACCATGAGCGTGTGAGTCGAGCAGCCGCGGAAGCGCACGGCCACTAATGGTGCGTTCACACCGAAAATTCCGCTCTTGCCGCATTGCCGCCGACACAAATCGCCGCTCTGACATAGACGTATTTAAAGGGGCCGCAAAGCAATCAAGCTTGTTGATCTTGTGGAGACTGACCAAAATGTGGAAGAAAACAAGAAATTGATTGATAGAAGGAACTGCATTGTAGAAATAAACAAATTATAAACCATTGTATGGTGTGGCTTTTGTTCATTGTGAATTGCTAGTCTAATTTAATATATTTTTTTATTCTTATATATGTCTTTAATTAAAATAACGTTAATAATTAATAAACACTCGCTACCGCAATAATCAACCTCTCCTCCATTTTGCTTGGTAACTAATGTAGCCGGGACAAACGTTACAGCACTGCTTTCCGCGGAATCCTCTCAAGCGGAGGACCTCCCTTTTAATTGGTTGCCACTCAACCACGTCATAGCTCATTACCCTAAAGTTGAGCTGATTTCAACTCATAAAAACGCGTTACATAAAAAGGGCAGTCGTTGGGGCAATTAGTAAACATTTATGGTCAGCCTTACTAACATAAGCCCCGTCCAGACAAACACATTCCCTTCCATTAGTTAGATTATGCAATGTAAGGGATCGTTATTGGAATTAATCCATCAGTTTTTAATTCTGAATCAGTTCACATTTTTCAAATGATTTAGGCAAACCTATAAATGTTAAATAGGCTGAAGGTGACGACTTCCTTAAAAATGCAACAAAAAAAAAGCAAGAAAAAGAAACACTTGCACCTTTTATGCATACTCATGTTTTGCAGGATTATCGCTAATGCTCCTTGTGAGTTTATTTGCAGCTGATACACTACCAACACCTGCTGGACTGGAGTGCTGCACAGAAGATGGCAGGGGGGAAAAAATTATTATTTTGTACAAGAAATGACATTTAAACCAACACGAGTTACACAGCATTTTACTGCTTCTTTTAATAGCGTCTAATATATTTTCGTCTAATCTTAAAGTTTAGATCAAGTCCACAGTCTACCTGTGATTGACAGGTGGTTCACAGCTCTAATCTGCAGCTGCATGTGTGAATGTGAGAATCCCGGTCACTTTTCTGTCAAAGTCAAGACGTCAGCGTTACTAGCTTACACCTAGAAATAAATAGTGAAGACATTCGTGTAGTAGTGCAGTAGTGTAAGTCCTGCCTTCATGCTTAAGGATTGATTCTCATTTCAGGTTTAGTGAAGCTCTAAGCCATCATAAATGAGATTCTTGTAACTAATCATAATTTAGGAGGTGGGATTTGTCACGCATGTGCCCTGAATTCCGCTTTGTATACTGTAGTCGGAAATTCTGGAAATTATAAAGTTCACTTCGATTCCAATTAAACAGGTTCTTCAGTATGTATTTAGAGAAATGAGTTCAAATGACTATAATCCCACATATACTAAAGATAAACCTCAAGGAATGTTCTTTTAAGCATGAAAACATTTTTCCATAACAGCAGCTCTGACATGTAAATCGCAGGTTTATATTAATGCTCTCTTTATAGTTGCTATAGTAACGGCTCACACTGAGAGACTCGTCAATCCTCCACTTAGACTAAAAATCTGTGGATGAACAACATGCTGTTATTTCGCAGAAGTGTAAGCGTTGCTGTGGTGAAGTTTTCCCGGTGAGATGTTTGTTTAAAATGTAAAAGCTCAGTTACCACTTTAACAATTTTTGCCACAAATCACGACGACTCAGAGTTAGTCATACAGCAAGGTCATGGCTTATAAGCCGTGGTAAATCCTGGTGATTCACAGCTTGCCATTGCACAGGCTATGAATTTTTTGAGAAGCATTACAGCTTTTTAATAACTCGCAGGTCTACCCAAGGTCCGTCGTATGTTTCCGCAGGACTGTTTCTGGTCAATCGTAGTCAGCCTTCGGCATGGTTACGATGAATAGGAAGTCAAAATAAAAGTCTTTTGCAACTGAAAAGTATGTCCATTCATGCACTCACTACTTGGTCAGGGCTCCCTTAACATGAATTACTGCATGAATCCGTGCGGCATGTCATGGAGGAGATCAGCCTACAGCAGTCGGGAGGCGTTCGAGTCGATGGGTAAATTCACGGGGTGTACGTTTTGGATGTGGTTAGAAAAAATTTCTATTTTTATACTTTAAACCCTAAATATGCCCCCAAATCTGCTCCCAAAACGCTTTCATTTCATTTCATTTCAAACTTGGCTAAATACATTACCCATAAAAAATAAAAAGAATGTAAAGGTAAACCCGTATACTGTACAGTACTGTACTGCACTGCACTACTAGAATGTGAAATACAGATGTTACCACTGTATGTACTGTAATTCATGCACAAGCATTTTCTTTTGATATGCGCTGTCATTTTTTTTTGTGGTATAAGTCGGGGAAATACAGTAATAATTCACCATCTGTTGCTTTGTCTTCTCTCTATAGTACTAAAAATTGCATACAGTGTTATATTTTATATGGAAATTTAGCTGAGTTTATGTTAATATTTGTTACAAACTTGGTAAATTATATTGTTCTTAATAGTTTAGTATATATGTTTATATATGTATATATACAGTGGAACCTTGGATTACGAGCATAATTAGTTCCGGAAGTGGGATCGTATTCCAAAACACTCGTAAACCAAGTCATCATTTCCCATAAGAAAATTATTATTATTCGTTCCATTATTCGTTCCACAGCCCCAAAAAATAAATACATAAAAATAATTAATACAATCTATAAAATGAAAATAAAACAAATTAATCTGCACTTTACCTTTAAAAAAAGTACAAATAAATTCTGACAGATAAGTTTTTCTGTTGGTGCGCGCAGGCGCCGTGTGCGTGTATGGAATTGGCCCCTTCCCTCGCCTCGTTTTACACAGTAACACTCCTCCTCCCTCTCCCCACCTCACTTTTTAAGATTCACAACAAGCGCATAAACACAGCGGAAACACGATTTTAACGGAAAAAAGCGAGACTGGCGAGGTGAGAGAGTGGCTCGGTGTCAAAAGAAGAGTCGCATGTGTGAAGTATGATACTCGGCGCTCGTAAACTAATACTTGCTCGGTTTCCGAATAAAAAATTATGAAAAATCTTTGCTCGGTTTGCGGAACACTCGTAAACCACGTTACTCGCAATCCGTGGTTCCCCTGTATATATAGGTTTTCGTGAAATTGCGGGGGGGTTCTGCAATTAATTAGTTACAGTACGTTCTAAGGAAAAATCCACACACTCTGAAATGTGACTTTTGCGGAGGTCAACTGTAGTGCCGACCTGGTTGCTTTGATAGCAGCCTCCAACTCGTTTGTATTGTTTGGTCGGATGTTTCTTCCTCTACATAATAGGCCACTGATTCTCTATGGGGGTCAGGTCAGGTGAGTAGGCAGGCCAGTCGAGCCCAGTAATATCATGGGCAGCAAACCAGTTAGTGGTATTTTTACAAGTTCTGCTGGAAAAGGAACTCCGAGTCTCCATAAAGCTTGTCAGCAGGTAGAAGTGTCTCCTGGTAGACGGCAGTGCTGACAGTGCAGCAGACGACATGGCACATTAAATCATCACCAACTGTGGAAACTTCACACCGGACTTGGATTCTGTGCCTCTCCTCTCTGCCTCTGGACTCTGGGACCTGGATTTCCAAATGATACTTTTATTTGAAAAGAGTAATTTGGTCGAATGAGCAACAGTTATGTTCTTAGTCCAGGTAAAGTGATTCTGATGATTTCTGTTTCTAGCTCAGGAATGACTTCATGCAAATTTCTCCTAGATGCTGAATTTTTGATTTTCATGAACTATAAGCCATAATTATTACAATTGAAACAAAAAAGGCTTTAAATATTGCACTTCATTATGTGTAATAAATATAGAACATGAGAGTTTTTATTTTTATAATTAAATAATGAAAAATAAATAACTTTTCCATAATATATTTTTTTTAAGTGCACTGCAAAAACTAAACTGGAACTAAACTGTTCTAGAATGAAGTGCTGTAGAATTGTTGGAGTGTATGTTGGAATCAGATTCTACACAAATACAGTCATTTTGACACACTCACGCGCACACACACACACACACACATCAAATAAGAGTCCAGACAGCTTGGTACATCTGTGTGTGTGTGTGTGTGTGTGTGTGTGTGTGTGTGTGTGTGTGTGTGTGTTTACATGTACATTAGTGTGTCTTGTGTTCTAATTATGACGAACCGTTTTTTGCTTGTGGCCTTGGTGGGGTGCCGACTCATTTCTTTTCCAGGAAACTAAAGGGAGATATAAAGAACCTGCTCATAAGAGTGTGTGTGTGCATTTGTGCGCTCTTGCATGTGTGTGTTGTGAGAAAGAGAGAGGAAGAGATCCTCTTGCAGATGAGTCAGGATGACAGCAGCCGACAGTGCCAGGCTGTGCGTTTTGAGTAATGGACTGTATTGCACCACACACTACCACAAGATACATCTTGCCTTCCTGTCACACACACACACAGACGCACACACATGCATATTTCCTGCCTTTTTGTGGATGTTATTATTGATCGATGAAACCCAACACACAGCCGATTCACATTACTTCATTACAGTGAGAGGGGAAGACGTGTAGAATACATAAGTAACGTTTGAAGGTTAGAAACCACATACGCGCACTCACACACACACACACACACACACACACACACACACACACGCAGGGATCAATAATTTCACCACAGCAACATGCTGAACACCGTTCTATCTGTAGGAGAGAGAATTAATGAGCAGCACAGAGAGCTCAGTATGAAGTGTTGCCAGATTTAATAGAATCCCTGATATTTGAGTTTTTTAAATTGCACTTTGTACAGGACTAAAAAAATGGCCTGGGCTTGTAGAAGTAATCTATCTTTGATGTTTATTTTTTTTTACAGGGATTAGTGAGTAACAAATACTCATGCTTAACAATCCACCTTTAATTCTATCAAATAGCACATTTATTTCCTTTAAATTGTGTATAAATCGCTTAATTGTTGTGTGCGTGTTTATATATTACAGCACAGAGAAATCTCTCTCCCCCCCATACCTAGCTTGTTAGTAAGCATGAGTCAGTGTGCAGGGTCAGCCTCGCTCAAGCAGACAGCAGTGGCAGCTTGGTGGTCCTAGGGCTTGAACCCCTGACCTTCCATTGAGTGACCCAGAGCTTTAACCTTTTAGCCTCCACCGCTGCTGTGTACCTAAAGGTATGTGGACAGCTGATCATCACACCCATGTGTGGTTCTTCCCCAAAGCACACAAAGGAAGCACACAGTCGTCCAGAATGTCTTTGTAAACTTTGCACATTGCCATTTCCCCTTTACTCGAGATAATCGACTCGAACCTTCTCACGGTCCAACATAGAGACGGGAAAAATCTGTTCAGTTATGAATCGTGATTCTTTTGTGTGGTGATTCACATATCACCACACCAACACCAAAATAGATTTTATAAAAACATTTTTTATTTTACATTTATAATAGAGATGAACCAGCTGTAACCAGAATTGGCTGGTTTTCCGGTTTGGTTGGTTGTGACCCGTGATCAGATGATATAAATGATTTTGTACCGAGCGCAGAAGCTTTATAGTGACGCAACAGAAACACGTTTTTATTACAGATCTGCCTTTTTCTTTAAACTCTCTGACTGAATTAGTCTTAAGCTCACTCATTACACACGCTTACACCAGTCTCAAAACACAGCGAGCGCTAATTAGCCGGGAATTGCTTTCGTTAGAAGCCCCGCTTAACCCGAGCACTCAGTGTCCAGTGGAGTTTTGAGATTTTGGAGGCATTTCTTTATAATCCTACAGGTTTTGAACTATTTGTACATTTTCATGACGTGTGGTACTAGTGAATTAATTGCCAAGTTTGTTTAGAAATAGCGATTATTAATGTAAAACATTAAGTTCTTTTTAAGCCTGCACTTGGTTTGTAAGTTGGAAAACTAATACTATAATGAATGGGCTACGTTTAATTACTCATTAAACTTTTTCTAAAGGCTTAAATTTGTCATAAAGTCGGGAAAATTGTCTGATTCGAAAGTAAATTTTTTTTTTTTTTTGGATTTTTCCCCGATTTTCTCCCTAATTTAGTCGTGTCCAATTCCTCCCCGTCACTAGGGGGCTCCCACATTAAGGCTACTACTACCACTCAGCCGGGAGGGCCGAAGACTATCACGTGTTTCCTCCGAACCACGTGACGCCAGCCGACCGCATCTTTTCGAACTGCTCGCTCGCGCACCGTTGGGGACGGCGTAACACACTCGGAGGACAGCGCTATCCGCTCCCTCCGCTGCGCGAGCTCACAGACGCCCCTGACTGGCTGTAGAGCCGTGATTAATATCGGAGCACTATGTACCTCTCATCCCTCCCCTCTGAGAGAGCTCGGCCAATCAGCTCTCTCTAGACCTCCGGCTGCGAGAGGTTACAGCACCACCCGGGATTCGAACTAGCGATCTCCGGATGATAGGGCGAGCGCTTTAACCACTGCGCCACTCGGAGGCCCCGAAAGTACATTTTTGAACCAGCCCTAATCTCTAGCAAATACGAGGGGCGTTCAAGTCAAGTCTTTGTTTACAATTGTATTTACAATAGTGTTGTGACTGATATTTGTAGCATCTACATTGAAATTTATATCTTCTTCAACCTGGAGTCGTTTATTGATTTATTTTTTAAATCTAGCCTCCTTCAAATAAAGATGCATTTTGTATCTTCACATCTGAAGTTTGCACTCAGTATTTCTATTTTGATTAAAGAAATGTTCAGCCACAACATGGATTCAGTAAGCAATAGGTGTGTATCTTGTGTACACAAGACTGAGCTAACAGTTATTCAGCAGCTCGTTCTGGAGGTAATTGATATCTGAGCTCTGGCGACTCTGTTGTGAGGTCTGAGAATAGACTGTAAATGATTTGTTTTTCTCTTCTCTCTGCAGATCTGATCTCGTGTTTGGAGAAAGGGAACAATTTTACTGAAGCTGAGTTCAGGTACACTTTGTTGAACTATTTGCACGCGTTCACTTTCATGTGTGTGTGTATACGCAGGCAGAGAAATGTGCATGTCTGTGTATTTCTTGTGTTTTGCAGTAAGTTCTGTCCTGCCGGGTGTCTGACTGATTTCGGCGTGGTGTCCGGGACCATACCCCACGGATACAGAGATGTACGTGCACTGGCTTGTACACACACACACACACACACACACACACACACACACACACACACACACACACACACACACACACACATATATATAAGAACATGCAAACCACAACAAAAGCCCTTTGATTCAAGCTGTTCCTCTTGTTCTTACTGTCTCTGGGTGATGACCTCATCCTGTCTTGGCTGTACACTGGAGCATTAGCAGTCCCATGCTTATGACCTCATGACAGGCGCGGCTGACCGTTTACAACATCGGTCTGGAGCTGGGAAAGGAGGATTGTTTGCACAGATGCCAGGGTCCGGTTTTCTCGTACTCACGAGTATGAGGATCTGACGATACTCCGGGTACACGACACACTTTTAGTAACGAGGGATACGGATGAGGTTCTTTTGGTTAACAGCTAGCTTTATATTTTAAATAGGTGCTGTTTGGAAACAGTTTGCTGAACACTAAAGGCACTGTTGTAGTGTAGTCTTGTGTAGAAACAAATATCTGTTTACGGGTTTAATAGTGCAAGATTTGACTTTTTTATTTCTGGACGAATTGAGATTAAAATATTGGCTTTCATAAAAAAAGAAAAAAAAAAAAAGAATAACAAAAAAAAACCTAACATTTTTAGTTAGTGGTGGTGTTTTTTTTTTTTTTTTGGTCCACTTAAAAAAAAAAAGTTTTTTTTTAAACTAACCACAACATGACTTAAAAATAGGAGTTTGTCCTGAAACTTTCCGTTTGCGAACTGTTACACCCCTAACACCTTCTTTCCTACTCAAATGGTAATTTTTTCAAAATTTCACTTTCAACCCATTTCAGTCAAAGATTCCTCAAATCCTTTATGAAGTAACACTCTATGTGACCTACAAACACTGACTGAGCTTTAAATACTAGTGTTAAAAAATATTATAATAATTCATTTATTCAATTTTTTTGTTAATTTTTTTTTTATTAGATTTGATGGAATTTAAAACCTTCAATCAACAAACATTTTAATTGTAATTTCCTTACCGCAAATCAGGAACCATATTAATCCTGAAATGGATTCTGAATTTACAGACCGAGTCGTACGTCCACTGAAATGACGCGTCAAATAGCGGCCCTCCGTGTGTCGCAGTGGTAGAGTGTTTGCCCTGTCATCCGGAGATCCCCGATTCGGAGTTCGAATCCCGGGTGATGCTGTAACCTCCCACAGCCGGAGGTCTAGAGAGAGCTGATTGGCCGAGTTCTCTCAGAGGGGAGGGATGAGAGGTACTTAGTGCTTCCAGATTAATCACGGCTCTACAGCCAACCAGGGGCGTCATGCAAGCGGAAGGAGCAGATAGCGCTGTTCTCCGAGTGTGTTACGCCGCCCACAACAGTGCGTGAGTGAGAGGTTTGAAAAGATGCGGTCGGCTGGCGTCACGTGGTTCGGAGGAAACGCGTGATAGTCTTCGGCCCTCCTGGCTGAGTGGTAGTAGTAGCCTTAATGTGGAGCCCCCTAGTGACGGAGAGGTAACACGACTAAATTAGGGAGAAAATCCGGGGGGGGAAAGGGGGGAATTAGCACCCCGAGTACCTTCAGCTCAGTTTTGATCTAGTTCTTGTTTTCGAATGTCAAGCAATGCAGTGATTCAGAGAGGACAGACTGACCTCATCGTACCACTTTTCTCCTGAGTCTTGTGTGAGTCTGCATGAGCTGTATATGCGAGTCTCTATGGGAGATGTTAGGTCAGCGTTTGGCCGATCGGTTTTGTGAATCGGACCAGCTGACGGCAGATGATTACTTCGTCGTCCTGTTCGGCTCTCGTAGACGCTGAGTATCGCGGGCCGTGTGTACGCCAGAGCACGTGTGCGATTTTGTGCTAGCCTGCCGGGCATGTGTGCAGCTCAGCAGCTGGACCTGGCAGCGTTTTTGTTTTGCCAGGAGGAAGTGGTGCATGTTTTGCGGTGCGCATGGGTGTGTGTGTTGAGAGTCTGCCTGCCGTCTGTGGTCGGCCTGCGGTGGAGAGCGAAAGTGGGAGAGAAATGTCAGTTTTCAAACAGACAGCTCTCTTAATTCCAGTGCTAGTTTGGCAGCGCCTGTGGGAACTCTGTGTGTGTGTTACCATCTGCCTGCCATGCTGCGTTTTAGCGATCATGTGTGTGGCACTGTAATTAAAGCCAAACCCACAGCGACTCTTTAATGACACACACTGCTACAGTATTTCATATCACCAACAACAGTGTGTCATTGTGGAATTGCTCCCAGTGACATCATCAGTCAATTCATGTCTCTTGTGGCTTATGGCTCATTTAGTCAGCATCAACCATTTCAATCTTGTGTTCGCTCGCGCTCTCTCTCTCTCTCTCTCTCTCTCTCTCTCTTTCACGGAAGGACATTACATAACAAATATAAATAAAGCTGCTGTCTCACCAAATTGCAATTTTCTCTGCTATTCCTCATGCAGTAGCTCTGTCTCTTGAACACTTGTAGCATGAGTGATGTGTTTATAGATCGAAGTAAGTTTTGTGTATCAGTATATCAGGCTATTTATTTTGAAGCAATTTGTTCTACAGGCAAACATCCAAAATGGGCAGAGCCACCAGACAGCAATACTAAGTTTCTATGATGGCCGTTCAGGTCAAACTGGGACTTTTGATTGTGACGAATAACAGAACAAGTGCGAGAGTAAAGTTTTCTCCTTATGCCAGAGCCACGATCAAATCAGACTGTCTGTTTCATGTCGTGGAGTGAGGTCAGGACTGTATAGGGGGACATGGCAAGAATTTGCAGCTGAGTTCCTGTAATGTACATGATTAATGAAATGTTCGTGATTGATTGCGTGTACAGTTCACACAGACCGATGCGTCTCTTCCACATGTTGGCGACGCGTTATCTGAGATTTTCAAGGATCCGGTGTGGAACAACAGGAACGACTGCACTGGTCTCCAAGCCACCACAGTCAGGCTCATCATTCACAGACATAAGATAAGACAATGAAACTTTATTAATCCTGGAGGAAATTCTTGAACATTCTTGACATACCGTATGGCCCTCTTTAAAACGTTTGCACCATTCATATGTTTGAATTTCACCATTGCACCATTCATATGTGTCACTGTGGTTGAAGTCTGCTTCTGTCAATCGGTTTTACACATTCATTCAAACATTCTTCCTATTGTGTTTTAGTAAACTTATAAACTATAAATAGTTATAATCGGTGTGCCTTTTCAGGTTGGATTGTAGAAGTAAATGGACACAGTTGGTAAACAGTCAACTTATCAATGAGACTGAATCCAGTTGATGCAAAGGGTTCTTTCAGGTTTTGTGCTCATTCTGGGATTTGAACCTTCATTAATGCAGAGGTTCTGAGCCAGAAGTGCTCTGGTTTTTAAATGTGTATGCCATCTCCTTCCCATTTCCGGTCCTATATTGATCTATCCCAGTGGTCTGGATCCACAAATAGTAAAGTATTGTAACGGACAGAACTGTAGAAGTGCATTTCATGCTTGAAAAGACGAGTCCGTACTTCAGTCACTTCAGATTTCTAAATGAGCTTCTGCATCAATACATGTGATGTTTCTCAATCACAAGGTTTCACAGTGCTCCAAAAATATTTACCCCATAGTGATTATTTCTTTTTTTATTTCAAGAGATCAACTATATTACTCCTGCTCTCCAAGAAAAAATATTGCTCTCAAAATTATTTTGAACTATTTCCAAATTAAAGTCTAAATATTGCTTATTTTGTAAATATTCACTCACTAGAGTCATTACTTAAGCTCTAGCATTTACATTTCCCCTCTCTATTTCTCTCAATTTAAATCATAACTATAGATAGCACTTTATTATGCCACATGTTTCATCTTAAGCCATCAGATTTTGGTTTGGGCCATATCAATAACACAAACCTTTTTGTTCACGTGAGCAATTCCTTTGTCAAGATTCTTTGTGATTGAGATCTTTGAGAGCAGGTTCTCCATGAAAATTCACTTGTCCTTCATTCATTTTGCCATTGAGCGCAACAGGATTTACGTTTTCTTTCTGATCCCAGAGCATGATGCTACCACTAGCATTCTCGTGTGTGTGTGTGTGAAGCTAAAGTACGAGGAGAGGAGGAATGAGCCCCTCCCCTCTTCTCGTATTACACAGTAACCCTTCCTCTTCTCTTATTTGAGTTTCTCCCATACGCACACTAACGTAAACACTGTTTTATCTGGAAAATAAACAAGAAATCTCTCTAATGACACTCGAGTGAGCGCAGACTAACGATCACTGCTGTAAAGTAAAAATAAAACAAATGAACCTGCACTTTACTAAAGAATTATGACAGAGCAGGGTTTCCGTTAGAGAGAGAGAGAGAGAGAGAGTGTGTGTGTGTGTGTGTGTGTGTGTGTGTGTGTGTGTGTGTGTGTGTGTGTGTGTGTGTGTGTGTGCACACTGATGTTGATTATACCAGTAAGAGCACTAAGTCTGAGACGATTACCCACAATTCCGCAGCACAAGAGAGAGAGAGAGAGACAAAACGTTGGCTCAGTTGTGATCACGTGATGCTCAGCGCCAAAACAAAAAATGCATGCGTGATGCATGATACTTGCTACTCGTAAACCAAGACTTGTTTGTTTTTCAGGTCAAAATGTATTAAACATCTTTGCTCGTCTTGCGGAACACTCGCAAACTGCGTCACTCGCAATCCGAGGTTCCACTATATATACAATGTTTTCAGTGTGTAAGAATGTATAAAATGTTTAAAGTCCGGGATATTGTATGTGTGTACATGTGGTGGTGCGGGAGAAATGAGTCGTCTTCACCGGTTTCAATGAATCAGTCCTGTAAACCGGTCCTGATGTTGAAGTTTGCAAAATCCCCAACAAAACAGGGTTTTAAAGGTGCAGAGAACATTTTACTGTGAGATTTATTTCCTAATGAGCAATTACAGTTTTTGCCCACATGATGGCAGTGTGAGGGAAGGGGACAGGTTTAGGCTAGTGGATTGGTATGCTTTACATTGTATATTCATGTCAAAGGCGCATAAGGCTCATTTTGTCAGATTTAAGAACAAACCAGACTTACAAACATGCTCCCGGAACGGAACTCGTTCGTAAGTTGGGGACTACCTGTGTAGTTAAACATCCCAGTGCTGTCGTGCTCTGTAGCAGCACTCATGGAATGCCTCTCGTCCAATCAGCTTACTCAGTCACAACTAATAGTTTTATAAGGTCACTTGATAGGTGTATGCATTTATTCCTCCCACTTCTCAAGCACCACTGCCACAAACCAGTTTAAATGTCTAATTATATTTAGCTTTAAACAAGTAGCTACTGATTTAAACATTAAAATGTTACTGTAGTCATCACTTGTTAGCCATGTTAGCTTCTTATCAAGACCACTGTCAGCCAGGAACTCTATAAAGCTTTCATGATTAACCTTTATCTATACCCATATTATTTTCTTTAATTTATATATAAACCTGACTTTAAATGGTAAAATATGTGTGCTTGTGTCTAGTCCTCGTCTCTGTGTCTGGCTGGTATCCATGCCGGTGTCGTGTCGAACACGCTAGGAGGCCGTGTCAGCGTAGTGAGCAGTACAGGCATCCCGCACTATGACAGCACACTGGCCAACAACGTCACATCTGTAGGGTGAGTATCCACTGGTTTATTACAGACAGCCGTTCATTCTCTTTTGCCTTCACGCTTCCCACTCGCTGCCTTTTTCCAAGTGGCTCTATATATCCTAGGTGCAACATTTTTACTCCTTCTTTGTCCTTGTGTTCTCCTGCATTATCAGTGAACAGACAAATTGATTGATTTCCGTAGTCGAGCCTTCAATCTCCATGTTTATCTCTCTCTCTCTCTCTCTCCAGAGGAAACCTCTCCCCCAGTCTCTTCACCTTTAGAACCAGCGGTAAGTCTGCCCGGGCTATCAGAGCACGTCCTGGGCCCCTTTCATTACTAAGCCTGCACAATATATTGCCCTTTTTTTTCTTTTGGGAGGGAGAAAGGGGGGGGGGAGGGGGTTGTTGAAATATATGATTCATAATATGCAAATGAGCCCTTGAATAAACAGCTACAATAATTTATCGTGTCCTGTAAGCGTCCTGACCAGCATAAGTCATTTTAGGTACAGCTTTACAGGATCCAATAAATCGAAATAATTCTGGTCTGTCTTTAACCTGATCACATCTCCGGTGCGTCCGTAATAAACCGAAGGTTTATCACAATAGCAATCCGTCACGATATAATGACAATTTGATGTGTTGTCCAGCTGTGCAGCTGCACTGATAACTCCTACCGAGTTATCTGTCTGTTTCTGTACACTCGAGTGTGTATTCCTCTGTGAAGAGATCGGGCAGGGGTATGCACAATCACTGGCCTCCGCTCAAGAGACTTGAAGCACTCAACCTCTTACTGTAACATCTAACAACGTCAGAGACGGTTAGTTTCTAAAAAAAAACATTCAGCTCCTTTATATTCCTAGCGCATGCGGAATTCCCTCTTCACTACAGAATATAGGTTTATTGACAACGGGGTACAATTCAGACCTGCCAATCTTTCGCATTTTGCATCTGAGCTCTGCATTTTAACATCGGAGTATGTGGTCGATGAAGATTCTCAGTCGTCCAAGTGAAATTGTCTGGAGGTTGAGTCATGTCTGGTGGACCGCTTTTTGTAGGATTGAAACGTTTCTCTACTCGTCAAAGTAGCTATTTCAGTCTGAGAAAGGATATTTGAGTATGCTGGAACACAAACACAACAAAGTATACCAATTAAGAAATGTTTTTTTAAAGGGATACTCTGCCGAAAATCAGAATTGACATGCACACAAGTACAGTGGAACCTTGGATTACGAGTATAATTTGTTCCGGAATCGGGCTCGTATTCCAAAGCACTCGGAAACCAAATTGAATTTCTTTGCTCTTGACATTTTCCTCGAAATATCAATAATGTTAGGAATAGCACGAAGGATAACTTCCGTGTTCACTTCTTCTCTTTGTATTTAATGGTGGCTTGCAAACCAACTAGTTGCATACTGTTACCTGCCGTATCGGAGGCTGACTTGCGCCATCATTAAACCCAGCTCTCAAATCCTTCATGAAAATTCTCTTATCGACTGAGACAAAGAGGATTCGAGAGCTGGGTTCAGCGACGGCGCAAACGCATCGTTTGTGACAGAGACAATGTTGAGTAGTAGCACCTTTCTATAGAGGAAAAGGTACTCCACCAACATGTGCAATTTGAATGACCCAGTTAATAAAAATAATGGGGTATGCCGACTTTTGCTTTAGCTTTCATACTTCAAATATGTAGCGGGTCGAGGAAAAAATAAGACGGAAAACTTTAGAGCTATTGAATCGAATTGATTTGGAAAATCACAGTGCTCGAAAAACAAATCGCATCAACAGTCTGTCTTCGATTCACAGCTCTAATGGGAAAACTATTTTCACGGTCTCTACAAGGGACATTAGACAAGTAATTTGTTAAAGGATTATATAGAATATCTTTTTTTTTTTTTCACTGTGCTTAACCCCCAAGTCGAATTTGTTCATCCTAGAAATGAAGCTGTGTACAGTGGAAGGCCGGGTTACTTTATCTGATTTTTTATTTATTTTTTCATACAATAGAAGAGTGGTTAACCTTATTGATAACATGGGGAACACATCTGACTTATATATTGTTAGTACAAATCAGAACTACTAAAAAAAAAAAAAAAAAAAAAGTCGCACAGTTTAAAACTGGCTGAAACACTCTGTCTAACCTGCCAATAGCTCTCAGTCAGAGGAGTGTAGACAGGATGAGGTGTCTGTGGCGTAGTTTCACTCTGATGCTGACAATTTAAAAAAACTTGATATTCTGATGATGCTGATGATGGAGGCAAGTCATTTGCCAGTTTGCTGCTGGCACTGGAATGACGACGCCGGTGACTGACACTGACGTGGAGGAGAAAGGAATTTGTAAATGGGAGCTGCCTTACATTTATTCCCCGCAGAGAAGCACACACACATATCGTCAGAGTCAACAATATAGTCTGAGTGAGAGTGAATGCATTTTAAATAGTTTTTTTTTTTGGAATCGGGAATATAATGTTCACTTTTTCGTGCCAATAATTTTAGAGCTGGTCTAGGTATTTGTGAAATTGGCACATTTCTGTGTAGATTATGCTCTTATTGTATTACTTTGGTTGTTTCCAGGCTGCTACGGTACACTGGGTCTGGAGTCAGGGGTGATCAGTGATGCTCAGATCTCTGTCTCGTCTGTGTGGGAGTGGAGTCGTCACGGCGACAAGCCTTCGGTGTGGACGCCTTCGGGGGCGCGGCTTAAAAAACCCGGGCTTCCCTGGGCAGCTGCAAGCAGCGACACAAAGCAGTGGGTACAGGTGGACCTGAAGAAAAAGAAACGAGTAACAGGTGAGAGAAAGAAAGACAGGATGGTAGAAGTGAGAACATAAGAAAACAAGTCCGAAGTGATGGATGCTAAAAACCCGTCCGCTTTTCCTTATGTAGGAATCATCACCACTGGCTCCGCCTTACCTGATTACCAGTTTCATGTGTCAGCCTATCGGGTGCAGTACAGCACTGACGGACAGGACTGGACAGCCTATCAGGAAGCAGGCTCAAATCGAGACAAGGTATATAAATCTCCATGTGTGTGTGTTTAAATTCTGTACCAAATGTCGCGACTTTACAGACTGCGCGTTTCAGCAAATAGCATTAAGTGCACTCGCTCTTCATTAATAATGCATAGCCATCAGTTGGCAGAGAGCTTAACGAGGAGCTCATTGATTGGCTGCATTTAAGTGGAGGGTTGTAAACCATTGTTCTGGCAGTGATGTAATACTGTGCAGAGGGGGCCAATAGCATTGACTGAACCGGGGGGAATAAATGGTAAATCTATTCTGTCTTTTCTGTTTAAATCAACAATACAAATGGCTCGACTGCGTACCGACACGAAGTCATCGATTGCCCGACTGAAACAATGACGCTTAGTTGACTTGACTTTGCTTGAGGGCGAATATTTGCTACTCCTTGGCCACTGATCAAGCGTGTTCGTGACAGGTCTTCCAAGGAAATACCAACTACGTTCAGGAAGTCCGGAACAACTTCATCCCACCTATCGAAGCGCGCTTCATCAGAGTAACGCCTGTGCAGTGGCATCAGAGGATTGCACTAAAGATGGAGCTTCTTGGATGTCAAGTATCCGCAGGTTGGATTAATAGCACTTAGTCCGATTTAAGGGACAGGGATCAGATAAGACTGATTTCTCAACTGCCTTGTATTTCTATTCTTCAGCGAGTCCACGCATGTTCAATCCTGTACCTGGTAATCCCAAAAGGAACACCGTACCACCACTACAGGAGCGGACGACACACACGCCCAACGTCCGGAACACCACCGTACCTCCACACTCTCATAACGGTGAGAACGGTCCACCGTACCAGCGTGTCCGGGTTTCCCCAACACAAAGCTGTGTTCTCATTGTAAGGCAGTGATGTAATAAGTGCCCTGATGTTGCGCGTGTGTTCCAGAGGTGGCGCTAGTAGCCGTGTTGGTTCCCGTGCTGGTGATGGTGCTGACGGCTCCGGTGGCGCTGCTCGTGTGTGCGTGGCTGTGGAAGAGCAGGTCAGTTAGCCGACCATATCGGTTATATCAGGGTATATAAAGCATTGAAAGCACTAACGAGACTGATATGATGGCGAGCGGTGTGACAGCATCGTTTCGTTACTGTGATGTGTTACTTCTCAGCTTTAATAAAGGTGTCATTAGTTATGACACTGTCAAACCGTTTACACAATGAATTGCTGACTTGGGAATCAAAATCTATTTTGAGCTGCTTCTGTTGCAAAATCGGAGAATGTTTTGTAGCAGCTGTTTAATTCCTCCTCCTTGTCATTTCGGCTTAAATATACGGGAGGGTACTAAAGTTTGCATACCTTTTTAGGACAAATTGTGAGAAATTTTGGCGGGAATACGTAATATAATTTATTTTTAATGACCCCTTATGTTACTGTATGTTAAGGTATTTCAGAATGCAATTTATCTACAAAATGAAAATGTCCTCCATCCTGCGATATACAGAGTCAGCCAAAAAAAGTTACATACTACACTGCGGATACTTGTTTTGACAGCGAGCGTCACTCTCTCACCTTTTTCCACACTAATTCTAATTCCACACACACACCGCGTCTGCGCGCACCAACGGAAGCACTTATCTGTCGGGATTTATTTGTACTTTTTTTTAAAAGGTAAAGTGCAGATTAATTTGTTTTATTTTCATTTTATAGATTGTATTGTATTACATTTTATGTATTTATTTTTTGGGGCTGTGGAACGAATAATTTGGGTTTTCATTATTTCTTATGGGAAATGATGATTTGGTTTACGAGTGTTTTGGAACACGAGCCCACTTCCGAACGAATTATGGTTCCACTGTACTATTTATTTTGCTGAAGTGTGTATATTTTTTTTGTCTGACTCTTGTTAATATATATTATAGCGATAATCATCATCATGTTTCGTTTCGCTAATATTTAAAAAGATGTACTTAGTCCCATGACTTGGGATCATTATAATATTTGAGGAAATAAAGGATAATAAAGCAGAAAATAAAGGAGCACTAGTCTGAATCACAATAACATTTGTCACATTCACAGTGTATATGACTGTTTGTGACCTAAAATAGAAAGATAGAATAGAAATATTTCACTAGAATAAAAAGAAAATTTCACTAGAAGAATACAATTAAACTAGAGACGGAATTTCAATTCAATTCAATTTTTATTTATATAGAGTTTTTAACAGTGGTCATTGTCTCAAAGCAGCTTCACAAAATGAAAAATTTGAATTTATGGCATTTCCCATAAAAAATAAAATTCATTTAAAACAACTTATAATGAAGATTATACATGCAGATGTAGATTGATTATACATATTTTACAGTTTATCTACAAGATAAAAATGCCCTCCATCCTGAAATCTCTTAACATACAGTAACATAAGGGGTCATTAAAAAATTATATTAACTAAGAATTCCTGCCAAAATAATACATTTCACAAACATTTCGTACAATTTGTCCTAAGTGTATGTAAACATTTGTGCCCAGCCTTATATTTATTCCAAAAGGAAGAGGAATTAAGCAGCTGCTACAAAAGTAGATTTTGATTCCTTGTGTACAAACGTTACAAATAAAATTGAATTAAAATAGAAATATGTCATGAGATATAAATTACATTCTGAATGTGCAAAAGTGTAACTATGAACTGAGAGGTATAAAAATGTATAGGTATAAAAATGGCATCTGGTCTGTGGGTATGACGGCGGCCGTGTGATTGACACACGAAGTATGAAATGAAATGATGTGTGTGACATCATCAGCAATGTTATTGTCCATGTTCCAAAGTGGCTTGTTTATGTGTAAAAACAAGGAATGTGTAACATCATGAGCCGTGTGCAAATGGCCAGCGTGGTGAGTAATGTGTGCTCCCTCATGACCCTGGTGTATAAGCAGGAATGTAGGGTGTGTGTGTGCGTGTGTGTTTATAGTGTGAATGAAACAAAAGCAAATCCAAATCCGTTCAGTCCTTTGTGGTGTTCTGGTTGAAGGCCCGAATAGCCTGCGTGAAGATGTCTGTCTGTGTTGGCCTTCAGGGAGTGGAAGCGCTTTTCCTGACTGCAACAGAGAGAGCAGTTCATTGTTGGGGTGACTGAGGTCCTTCACCATCATCCTGGCCTTGGTCCAGCACCGCTTGCTGTAGATTGAGCGCAGTTCAGGGAGCTCGGTGCAGATAATGCGCTCTGCTCATTTCACAACCCTCTGTAGAGCTCGTCAGGTTGTGATGAAGTCTGTACTTAAAAAAAAAAAAAAAAAAAATCAACTCCTATTTATTTTATCCCAGTTTTCTACCTCATTTAGTTGTAGGCATTTCTTACCTTTTTCCAACCGCTGCTCACTCAGCGAACGCCGTAACTCTTTCAGAGTGAAGCGCTTCAGCGTCAGCGCACAGATGGCTATGATTGTCCAGTGTCGCTATGATTGATTTGTGAGTGTGTGCATGTCATCCATCCGCCTGTCCTGTCTACTGATGGCATCACCCGGGAATCAAACCTGCGATCTCATAGGAGCCCCAAATGATGCTTTTAATTATAGTGGACTTCATAGGACATCTGTGTGAAAGATGCCGATCATGTGATTGAGCATCATATTTATTTTGCACATTTATGCTCCGGAAAGTATTTAATGAGCCTTATGTACATGCACAGAATTTAACAAGTTTTAAAAAATCCAGTTTAATAAGGTAAAGACTGGGGAAAGAAAAGCTCTGATGCATGAGAACACCGGCGGTAATATAGTGAACTGGTGTCATGTTGGATCACTGAGATCTAGTTCAGATGTCATGTTGCGAGGGCAAAGCAGGGATTCAGCTAACAGGGATGTGAAGTGATTATGGAAATGTTAAAGGGGAGAACCCGAGTGTGTATCATTTACAGTACAGGAGCGGTGCACTGTCCAGCTAAGTTACAGATTTAACTAACGTTACTTTATTATTATTATTATTATTCTTTTAAAGGAAAAGTCCCGAAGTGACGTACGACCTTCCACACTGGGATCGCACAGGTACTGTTCACACCTACTGTACTGGCTGAGGTGCGTAAGGTTTACGTGTACATACAGTCTGCTAACACTCAATTATCTTGATTTGGTGTGTGTGTGTGTGTTTTTATTAGTGTGGTGGAAGAGCATGAAGCAGCTGCTGCCGTCTAAGCTGGACGGCGAGGAGTGCGTGCGCTACAGCGCCACCGCGCGAGCCGAGCACCAGAGGCCGCGTGTAGAACCTGCAGGTACACGAACATTTCACTGGATTGCGCGGTCATCCTTTTTGTTAGCTTGTCCATAACATGTTCAACCGATCTCTTTTAGAATATGCTCAGCCTTTGGTAAGCGGTACCATGGCCTCTCTGGGTCAGAGGTCGACATTTAAGCCTGAAGAAGGAGCCGACCCCGAGTACGACGCCCCTTTGACCCCTGAGCAATATCACGCCTATGCTGAACCGCTCCCCGCATCTGGAACGGAGTACGCCATTCCCATCACCATCGACAGGGCCAATCACATGTCGGGAGGCACGCTGCCTTTCCGAGGGCGGGGATTAGTGGCGCGGACGGACAGCGACCATTCAGGGAGCTCCATGTACGACACGCCGAAAAGCACGTCTGACCAAACGGTGTGTCCGGACGGCCAGATATACCAGGTGCCTCAGCATTCCAACAGCACACCGTGCCAGGAGATAGACTGACCAAAAACTGAAAAGCGCGTGGCGCTCGAGCCCGATTTCGAACTTCCGATTCCGTGATGGACTCGGGACAAGTGTGCATGTCTGGAAGTGCATGTTTGTTTGTGCTTAGAGCTGTATGTGCAGACGTCAGAGTTTCTAGTCTCCTCAGTATGCCATAGCAGTCCTATCACTGAAGCAGGGTAGGTAGGGAGGCTGTTACACTACTGGTTTAGGTTGTGTGTGTGTGTGTGTGTGTGTTCGTGAATGTTCTCTGATGTTAAACTGTGAGTCCCTGCACATTTGCTTTCATGCTGAGAGGAATCAGTCTTACTCACAGGCTCTATTTCACAACTTGGTGCATGCTCATGGTGGGTTACACTGTTTTTGTTTTGTTTTTTTGTTTTTTTACCTGTATCAAAAGTGAAACAGTATTTTTGTTTTCTTCTCTTTTTTCGCTTGGGTTCTTCTGTCATTACAGAGGGTATTTTGTATCTTCCATTGAAAAGTGCTTCAGAGATTCCTGGTTCATTAATAACCTCTACATTTAGGTTATTAGCTTGTGGGGGAAAAAGTCTACATTTAAAATCGTTCTCATCAACGTTTATGCAAAAGCATCTTTTTTTTGTTTGTTTTGTTTTGTTTGTTTTGTTTTTTAGTCAGCTCTCACACCTCAAAAACCTGTCACTGTTCAGAAAAATAAATAAATATGTATATATATATTTTTTTCATATTACTTTCCTGCTGAGATATGACAGCTATGTGGAGCGCCAACCCCACTAGCAGATCGTGCCTAAAATCTCCAGCGCTCATGGATGCACTGTTGTCATAGATACACTGTTGCCTTGGGGGCGCCTTGCCGAATGTGACAATTTCGTGCTGAATGAAAATAAAGCACGACATAAAGATGCCACCACGCTTGCCATTAAGTAAGTACACCCGACTTTGTCCTGGAACGCAGATAAACTACGATGCGCTCTAATAAGCAGCGTCCGGTTCTGATATCAGACCCTGAGATGTACGTCGTAGTGTGATTTACTGCGAGAGCATCGAACCAGGCCACAGAGCGTAAAGAGTCTGTTTTATGGTACTAACACGTCCTTGTTCAGTTTCAACGTTAACCAGAGCAGAAGCGCCATCACTGAGACACCCATCATAGTGTGTGTATGTGTGTGTGAATGATCTTTTTCAGCGTCTGGTTCATTATACACAAATTTGGATGGTGTCGATGCGACTGTTTCTTTGTCTGTCATGTGCACTGTAGTCATAATTATGGGTGTGTGTGTGTGTGTGTGGATGTCTGTCTGCTATTCACTGTAAGGGGTTTCTGAATTAAGGTTCGTACTGTAGAGTGACTGTAAAGAATGACTGTATAGAAAATTGCAAAGTTTTAATAAAAATATGATTACAGATTGTGGTGTGAGAGATTATGTACTGTACAGTTATGTAAGCATCGCTGAGCAATATAATATACACCGATGCCTGATAAAGATTCAGTTACTTGTCACATGTACCTTGTAGCACAGTGAAATTCTCCCTCCTAAGCCTCCTAATCACAGGGAGAATCATGCAAACACACACGCAGACCCCAGGTGATCATCACTGTCACTGTGCCGCCTCTTGCTTTAAAAGAAAAAGAAAGAAAAAGAAAGAAATTTAAATACATATGTCTAGTCAGCAAATTGTGGAAATTTTAACTATGGCGCTGAGACACCCACTCATATCAGAAGGTCCCTATGAGGCCTGAGTAAAGTATAAAGTATAAAACTTTCTCCTGCCTGAAAACAGATCTGAGACACTATTCATTAAAACAATGTTTAGCACAGCAATACAGCTGCACTTTAGCCAAAGTCATGTTTCACTGCCTGAACCGAGGTCATGTTTCAGCCGACCTCTACTGGAGAGAAGCAGGAACTTAAAGCTGGGCCTTTGATGACGGGGCACTTATCGTGTGCTACATACAGCGGTGTAATACTGCAGAGCACTTTTCAGAAACATCCAGCACAGGCTAGCTGCTTAAACGATTAAAAGAAAAAGAAGAAGAAAAAAAAAAAAGGTTTATTTTCTTGGCTTGATTTTATAACATGGCATATGGCATCGTTGACACTGTGGCCAACCTTAAATATCACATTTCCCTCCTGTAGGACAAAAAAAAAAAAAACGGTCCCATTCCAGAAGAGTCGAATTATGAGCCTGCATCACACTGGAATTGGGTTTAGGATCGTCTAACCTGGACGGGTTTGTGCAACTGTAGAGCACTTCAAAAATAAAGCATCATAAAACTTAACAGTAGAAATGAAAGGTATTGTTTATTAGTGAATGTAAGATCATTTCCACACACACTCGATTTAATGAGAGTTTTAAAGGATTACACAGAAGAAGAAAAACAAAACGAGTTCAATCAGGAAAAAAAGGCTTAAATTTTATAATAGTGAGCATAAAGAGTGGACTTTGGAGTGGACCGAAGCGAAGGGTTCGTCAGGGGAAGGAAGGAAGCACATGAAGCGATGCACCCATCATGCATTGTGGTTCAGTACAACTGTGTCGTGTAATGCACAGTACAAGCCTCTGGAGGCAGTGTTATGATCTGGGGTTACTTCAGTTACACAAATTGTGAAAGAGGTGGTTCTGGGAGAGTAAGAAATCATTTTCACACTTTTTTTGGGGGGGGGGGGTCCAGGCACGCACTCTAACTATGTCATACTTAATTAGATAACGATCTACAGTCCAACAGTAAACAGTATCGGCGTTACAGTAATGTATAAACGGTTCAGTGCATGGCTGACACATTACACGCATCCATATTCAGAATAATGATCTAAACGAATATCTTTGGGCTCCGTTCGTTTGGATTGCGTCGACCTTCCATAATCATGTACGTCATCCGCCATCTGCTCGATCACTCCTCCATGTTCTTGCCGTCTCGGCCCACCTTGACGTACACCACAGTCAGAGCGACGGCCGCCACGAAGATCGCTCCGCCGCTCACCAGGTACGCGATGGGCAGGAAGAGATTGGGACCGCCGAACCAGGTCAACGTGGTCAGCACGATTTCCTTCCTGCCCTGGAAGTACTGGACAGGGTAATCTGGGAGAGTTAAGGACCCAATTCGCGGAGACAGGAAACGTACATACAGTATATACGGCATCCATCGGAAAACAGACATGCATAATGGTGCACGGAATGACTTTTACAGTCGGCAACACCGAGTGTTAGATTAATGATTTATGTAGTGCATGAGTGTGTTCAAATATTTAAGATTATTCTTTTATTCACTGAGAGAATTCACCGCCTGGAGCAAACACCCACATCGCTTATAAACAAAAGGAAAACAAAAAACAGCATCCTGCTGCCTGACTAATATCGTTCGGTCTCGTCTGCCTCGTGAATTACAGGCTGCATGGGAAATATAGACGAGGAGTAAAACACGGTGAGGGCTTGGAGATAATATCGGGAAAAGAATTAATGATGGGATTGTGTTGATGCGTTACTGTTCTCAGGTTACAGAGCTCATTATTTCTCAATACCAGCACGTCCTGAAGTGCTTCATTCCCCCTGCATACCGCAGCACATGCAATGCTTTTGATTTATTAAAGATCATCATTCATACTTTTTTATAATAACATAAATGCATACCTGTTATTACTCACACTATTGACCTTTTGCATGATTTCACAACGTCTGTCCCGCCCCTCTCCGTTCACATTGTCGTCCTAAACACCGCTTTGTCTCCTTGGTAGCTGCTTCTAAGCCTACAGCTTCATCTTCTATACTGCTTATCCTATATACAGGAAGCCTGGAGTGTATCCCAGGAAACTTTGCGCACAAGGTTGGGTACAACTGGACAGGGTGCCGATGCATCCTGCATCACATCGCACAATCACACACACACACACAGGACGGGCAATTTGGGAACGCCATTGAGTCTAATCTGCATGTCTTTGGACTTTTGGAGGAAACTTTTGGAGGAGAGTCTGGAGGTAACCCACCAAGCATGGGGAGAACGTGTAAACCCGACGCACAAGGCGAGAATCGAACCCTTGATCAGGGAAGAATTGTGGCATTTTCATTTTTTTTATTTTTTTTCCCCCGATTTTCTCCCTAATTGAGTCGTGTCCAATTCCTCCCCGTCACTAGGGGGCTCCCACATTAAGGCTACTACTACCACTCAGCCGGGAGGGCCGAAGACTATCACGTGTTTCCTCCGAACCATGTGATGCCAACCAACCGCATCTTTTCGAACTGCTCGCTCACGCACCATTGGGGGCGGCGTAAACACACTCGGAGGACAGCGCTATCCGCTCCTTCCTCTTGCGCGAGCTCACAGACGCCCCTGACTGGCTGTAGAGCCGTGATTAATGTCGGAGCACTAAGTACCTCTCATCCCTCCCCTCTGAGAGAGCTCGGCCAATCAGCTCTCTCTAGAGACCTCCGGCTGCGAGAGGTTACAGCATCACCCGGGATTCGACCTGGCGATCTCCGGATGATAGGGCGAGCGTTTAACCACTGCGCCACTCGGAGGCCTTGGCATTGTCATTTTATGCTATTTGAGATTCGACCTCAGAACAGTTAGCTGTAACAGTTGGCATGGTGGCTTAGTGGTTAGCACCGTCGCCTTGCACCTCCAGGGCCCGGGTTCGATTCCTGGCCAGGCGTGCATGTTCAGTTTGCATGTTCTCCCCGTGCGTGCTGGGTTTCTTCCTGGTACGCCGATTTCCTCCTACAGTCCAAAAACATGCAGATTGGCATTCCCAAGTTGCTGTAGTGTGTGTGCGTGCCCTGCAATGGATTGGCACCCTGTCCAGGGAGTACCCCGCCTCGTGCCCGGGATGGATAGGCTCCAGGCCCCCTGTGACCCTGTGTAAAGGATTAAGTGGTATAGACGGTGAGTGAGTGAGTTGGTTAGAATTTAAAAGCTTGAAACGTTACCTACACATCTTTTTATAAAGCATAAAGCAAAGCTTGATCAACCCCTTCTGTCCAAGCCGTCTTATTATTATTAGGATACTGTAGGCGATGCGGACGCTGTAGTTGCCGGCAGGGAGGCCGCTGGAGAAGGGGGCGTGAGCACGGTTGAGAATGCCGTAGAGCTTTTTGAAGTTGGGGAAGGCCGCTTCTCTCATCCACACGATCAGATCATCGTTGATGAAGCCGTTGTTGTTGGCATCAGTGCGGTCGAGTTCATACACCGGACGCTGCCAGTACAGAGGCTGAGCCGTACCTGAGACGACACGAGTGTATGAGCTGATAAGAAATGTACTGTATATGTGTGTGTGTGTGTGAGAATGTGTGTGTGAGAATGTGTGTGTGTGCGTGTGTGAGAATGTGTGCATGTGTGTGTGTGTGAGAGAATGTGTGCATGTGTGCATGTGTGTGTGTGTGTGTGTGTGTGTGCGTGTGTGAGAGAATGTGTGCGTGTGTGTGTGTGTGTGAGAGAATGTGTGTGTGAGAATGTGTGTGTGAGAATGTGTGTGTGTGCGTGTGAGAATGTGTGTGTGTGCGCGTGTGTGTGCGTGAGAATGTGTGTGTGTGTGTGTGTGTGTGTGTGCGCGTGAGAATGTGTGTGTGCGTGGTCTTACATACCTTGGAAGGCTTGCTGGAGCGTCGAGTTGGATTTGGGATTGTGAAACTTGACGTTTTTGTCCGTGTACCAGGTGATGCCCTTCCTGAGGAGGGGAATTATTTCTACATTGCCCTCAGACAGATGGTACAACGTAAACGAATCTAAGAGCCAAAATAATCGGAACAAACAAATGTAAACAAGTCTTAACTTTTAATTAGAAAACTTGGTACGATGTAGGAATTGAACAATATATATATTTTTTGTTCACTAAGAAAGTAGAAAGGAATGCATGTCAAGGAGACGATGCGTGGGAGGAAATACAGCTCTAACACAACAACACAATATGGAATGACTGACGCATGGCACACACCGACAGATTCTTATCTTTAATTACGGTTTAAACAATATTCTCTCCAGAGAGATCAAATATTTTTAGTCTTAGTGTTAAAGTAAAATTCAAATGCGCCTGAAGATCTTTGGTCTTAGATCGACGGTAGATCGCTCTGGAAGAAAACTCTAACATCTGTCTATTCGTTAAAGATTTAATAATAAACATGATTTTATTCAATTCTTCCTTAGTTCGATTTTAAAGCCATTTAAACAAAACAAATTTAAATAAGATAATGATTTTTTAAAAAAAAGTAAAATATTTAGTTGTTACACGCTCCTAGAAATCAACAGTTCGTTAAATAGTTAATAAAAAATAAAATGCTTCTACTAGCATTTCTTATAGGGAGCTATTAAAGAGTAAACATGCACACTGTACTATTGGATCTAAAATAATAACCTCTTCCTATAATTTTGGTTAACTGCTTTTCAAGTTTAGCCTTCCCACCAGGAAAACTAATATAATATACTAATGTTCTCTTAATTCTCTCCTGGTTTGTTGTTTTTCAGAACTGTTTATACACAGGAACCACTATGAAGGCACATTATATATATATTTTTTTTTCTTAAAAAAAAAAAAAAGAAAAAGAAAAGAAAAAGGTTTGCTAAAATGTGGGAATTAATTGCAAAATCTCACGTGCACAAATTAACAAAAACATAGAAACGAATTTTAACATGTTCGAACAATAAAGCAAAATGGGGGAGCACATATTTATGCACGCATACATTAACCAAAACATGAGAATTTACTGCATCTTGTGCACGAATTGATCAAAAAACATGGGAATCTATTGTAGCTTGTACATTAGTTAATCGAAAATGTGGCAATTAATTGTATCTTGTAAACAAATTAACCAAATGTTAAAAGGGATTGTGGCGGCACGGTGGTGTGGTGGTCAGCACTGTCACCTTGCACCTCCAGGGTTCGGGTTTGAGTCCCGTCTCTGTGTGCATGGAGTTTGCATGTTCTCCCCGTGCTTGGTGGGTTTCCTCCCACAGGCCAAAGACATGCAGGTTAGGTTAATTGGAGTTCCCAAATTGGTTGTAGTGTGTGTGTGTGTGTGTGTGCCCTGCGATGGATTGGCACCCTGTCCAGGATGTACCCCGCCATGTGCCCTAAGTCTCCTGGGATAGCCTCCAGACCCCCCGTGACCCTGAATACAGGATTAAGCGGTATAGATGATGAGTGAGTAAAACGAATTGTATCACATTCGCGCAAATTAACTGACATGAATTGTATCATGTTGGAACGATTTAACCAAAATATGAGAATGAATGCTATATCAGGAACATGGAAATAAATCACAAAATCAACGATGATGTTCAAAGTAACTAAAATGTGGATAAAATTCATTCATTCATTCATTCACTCCTCATCTTTAACCCTTATCCTGTATACAGGGTCGCAGGGGGCCTGGCGCCCATCTCAGGGGACTCAGGGCCCGAGGCGGGGTACAATCGATCGCAGGACACACACACTCATCCACTACAAGCAATTTGGGAACACCGATTATCCTAATCTGCATGTCCTCGTCCTGTGGGAGGAAACATGCGGAGGTCATGTAAACTCCACGCACACAGACCCCGAGGTGAGCCTGGCGGTCGGTGCGAGACCACAGTGCTAAGCACTAAGCCACCGTGCTGCCTCAAACGATATCATGATGATTAGGTTTCACTAACAGTGGCAACGTACAGGTTAAAACGAATGCACTTAAAGCTTATTATATTCACATTTCAGTCTACAAAATGGGTGATAATGTCATCGCAACACCACATCGCTTATTATTTTCCTACGACTTCTCACTGGTGTGTTTTATTCCGTCAGCCTTATACCAGGACACTGTAGCTACTACAATACTAGCGTGTTGCATCATCATCATCATCATCATCATCGCCAGAAATGAATCTTACCGTTAAACATGCTGTTAGCCACGGCACCACAGGGGGCGATAGGCACGCCATTTGTATCATAAGCAAACGGCAAACAGTATGAACTGGGGGCCTGCAGGAGACAAGGCAAACAACTCAATCTAATTACCAGCCTTAATAGACACGACTGAAAAGATGAGAACAAAGGGACAGCGAGGAAAGAAAGACGATCGACGGTGGACTCGGACCCGAGGAGACGCATCCGAAAGAGGACTAATAAGAAAAAACGCTCTAGATCAAAGAACAATTCTTGAAGGCAAGCGAATAAAGCTGCAGGAAAAGGAGAGACAGAGACAAACAGAGACAGCGGGACATGGAGCACCTTCAGGCTATTCTTCCTCCCGACCAGCTGGGCGTCATCGCGGGAGTCCATGTACCTGCGCAGGTTCTGGTGGAAATTAATCAGGCCATAGTAGAAAAAGACGTCCCCCTGAGAGACAGACAGCACAACCACATCAGCTTTGTTTTCCTTTCTTTTTTTCTTCTCCCTATCTCTCTATCCGACAGGTGTTCGAAAGAACAACAAGAAGCAAGAGGGTATATCAGCCAAAAACCTGGTACACTCACTTCCAGCGAGATAACTTCCTCGTGATAATTGATGAATCCTCATTGGGATTCCATAACTGTTGCAAGCGAATTGATGAAGCTTGGCGTCAACTAGTGTGAAAGGTTCACACTGCCGAGCACGAGATGCGCAGCAAGCGAATAATATTAACATGCTAAATTAAACCACATTGTAGATGTAGAAGCCCTCGTGGCATTGTAGCAGGATAAGAATGATAATGCGCTGCGAGACAGGTTTTTTTTTTTTTTTTTTTGGATTTTTTCCCCGATTTTCTCCCTAATTTAGTCGTGTCCAATTCCTCCCCGTCACTAGGGGGCTCCCACATTAAGGCTACTACTACCACTCAGCCGGGAGGGCCGAAGACTATCACGTGTTTCCTCCGAACCACGTGACGCCAGCCGACCGCATCTTTTCGAACTGCGCGCTCGCACCGTTGGGGACGGCGTAACACACTCGGAGGACAGCGCTATCCGCTCCCTCCGCTGCGCGAGCTCACAGACGCCCCTGACTGGCTGTAGAGCCGTGATTAATGTCGGAGCACTATGTACCTCTCATCCCTCCCCTCTGAGAGAGCTCGGCCAATCAGCTCTCTCTAGACCTCCGGCTGCGAGAGGTTACAGCACCACCCGGGATTCGAACTAGCGATCTCCGGATGATAGGGCGAGCGCTTTACCCACTGCGCCACTCGGAGGCCAGCGAGACAGGTTTTAAGGTTTTTCCTGGGTTGTGCATGAATGACGAACAGAAAGAAAAAAAAAAAAAAAGGATGGTAACGATGTTCAGGCGAATTCTGGAAGACTCCTTAAATAAGAGTAACGGACAAGCATAGAGAAAAGATTACAATTAGTTTTATTTTTGCACTAGATACACACACACACACACACACACACGCTGATGCTTTATGCACTGGTGCGCAGTCATGCTGGAACAGGAAGGGGCCTCCATGAACTGTTCCCACACAGTTGGGAGCATGAAATTGTCCAAAATGTCTTGGTATGAGGAAGCATTAAGAGTTCCTTTCACTGGAACCAAGGGGCCGAGCCCAACTCCTGAAAAACAGCCCCACACCCGTTCTAACATGACAGCGCACCGGTGCACAAAGCAAAGTCCATAAACACATGGATGAGCGAGTCCGGTGTGGAAGAACTTGACCGAGTCCCGACCCCAACACCTTTGCGGATGACTTAGAGCGGAGACTGCGAGCCAGAGGAGTTAAAGCTGTTACAGCTGCAAAGGGGGCGGGGCCAACGCCATATTAGACTCTATGGATTAAGAATCGGATGCTACTCAAGTTCATATGCATGTGAAGGCAGGCGAGCGGATACTTTTGGTAATATAGTGTAGCTAGTTTTTCTTTTCTTTGCTTGATGCAGCCCAATAATCTGGCACTTCTAAAATGGTGCCCTTTTTTTTAGCCAGGCAGTGTAAATTCATACATCTTTCTTAGCAGGTTTGGCCTTGGATGGACTTTTGTTCTCATCTACTACATCGTTGCAAGAAGAAAAAAAAAAAAGAAAAGAAAAAAGTTGTTTTGTTCACAGAATTGTTGTGGCTAGAATGAAGAAGCCACAGAAGTGTACAGTATATTACCCCTGAAGAGGTGAGAAAGTCAAGCTCTGCTCAGCGAAAAAAGAAATCCATCAAGATTCCATTTTGAGATAACAGCATTAAAGTCAAGTTCAGGCAACAACTGTATCGCAAACAGCTGGTGAAGACCACACGATACGCCGCTTCATCCCCAAAATCCTTTTACAATAAGCGCACACGTACTGTACATACACACACAAACACATACCAGGAAGGTCTTTGGGATGCTGAAGTTGACGTCACATTCACACGGGACAGTGGCGTTGGTGGCATATTTGCGCATCTCCAAGCAGTGGCCACACGTACCAGCGTCTGTATAGTCAACCTAGAACACAAAATGGTACAAAAGATAATAATCAATTTTTTTTTTATATTCATACGAGCGATGGTGTCAATACGTCAGACTTGACCCCAGTGACCGGCTTGGGCGGTCCAGACCCTCTTCAAACGCTAAGCTTTCCTATAAGCGTCACTGCAGTTGCTGCGTAATTAAAAGGAAAGCACCAGAAAAAATTATATTCTTGGAAGGAACTGCAAAAGGTTAGCAATGAACCGACAGTACAAGAATGAATTATAAAAAGAACTTTGTCCATCACTGAAACTGTTCAAATATGAATGATGCAGTCACTCACCGAGTAAAGGGTTCAAACGTGTTAAAAAAAAAAAAAAAAAAACATCTCTGTGATATTAAAGCGCTGTAATATAAATAAAGGGATGGTTCATTCCCCATCCCCCACCAAAATGCTGTCTTAAAGCAAAACTGTAGTGCATATGAGAACACAACCATTCTGTACTGTAGGTCTCGGTCATTATAACTTTTTCTGCTCTACACACCGACCGTGAAGTTTGTCACCCAGAAAGCGAGTACAGTGTAAGTAATTGGGGTCATATTCCACGGAGACTCATATGGAGCTTCTGCAGTACCACTGAGCTACATCCAGTTCAGGTATCTTTCAGAGTTACCGTGTATTTACTACAAACGTGAGCCTGTTCGTTCATGAGAAATAGCAGGAACTAGTCACAGAGCAGGAAAACTTATAACAAGGAAGACCTACGGTTATGTAATGGTAAGATGCACATCAGTTTTTTTTTTATTTAAGGCAGACTAGACAAATTGCTTGTCGCCTCGCACCTCCGGGTTCCGGTTCGATTCCTGGGCCTTTCTGCATGGAGTCTGTATGTTCTCTGTGTGCTTGGTGGGTTTCCACTGAGTACTCAGGGTCCCTCTAACAGTCAGAGGATATGCAGATTAGGCCAACTGACATTTCCAAATTGCCCATAGAGAGAGAGAGAGAGTGTGTGTAGGTGTGTGTGCCCTGTGATGGATTGGCACTCTGTCCAGGGTACCAATCTCCTAGGATAGAGGTGTGTGTACCCCTAAGTCTCCTAGGAAAGACTTCAGGACGGCCCGCAACCCTGAATACCGGACATGCAGATTATGTTTTGTATCCTCAATACAAACGGGATACAGCGGTATAGATGATGATAGATGAAGCACAGACACATACACTACAACAATTTGGGAATTAACCTAATCTGCATGTGTTTAGACTGTGGGAGGAAGCTGTTCCAGGCATGGGGACAACACGCGTGCAGACCCGAGGTGGGAATCAAACCCGGATCCTGGTGGTGCACGACGACAGAGTCCTGGAGTATTGATAGCAATTGTGAAAACTGCTAAATGAAATAAGATCGATTTTGCATGCATTTCCTTGCTAATTGCCTTCTTTGAGCTAATTAAAAATGCTAGATAGATCAGTAGAGCATGCCACTGCAATATCCAGAAGCAGCATGCATGTGTGTGTGTGTATTAATATAATGAGCTGCGAGTGGTTTATTGGTTGAGTATGGCGGGCAACAATCTGAGTTATTCTTTGGTTTATAAAATTGTGAAAATGTATCATGTGGACCTAATAAACTGTGTCCTTGTATAAAAATAATTGAAGCAATTATGTGAGAAGTTTATCAATTTCCTTCCAAAACTCAGCTCTTGAGATTCTGGTCCATGGTGATTTCATTAGTGAATCTTCCATGCTATCGAGTCTCTGGGCTAGCTCAGTTTTGAAGGCATTGGACTACGGCTCAGAAAGTCCCAGTTTCAAATCCCATGACTGCCAAGTTGTCCCTGTTGGGCCCTTGAGCAAGGCCCTTAACCCTCAACTTCTCACATGCATAATGAAATACAAATGTCACCTGCAATGAAAATGCACGTCTCGAAGATGTTCTTTGGATTGGATTCAGATCCAGTGACTAGGGAGGCGAGTGAATTACCTGTTCCTCATCAGTCCAGGCTTGTTTTTCTAGTCATCAGATTCAATTCTCTTTAGTCCTTATTCTCTCGTCTGACAGAACTGGAAGCCGATGTGTGATCTGCTCTTGTATCTCATTTGCCTTAAGGTTTGAAGTGTTGTGCATTCTGACATGCTTTTCTGTTCATCACACGTGTAGCCTTTTAGTCAACTCAAACCAGTGTGGAGATTCTCCACTGCCTTCTCTCATCAGTAAGCCATTTCCATCATCAGCCCTGCACACGGGATGTTTCGATCTTTACTGCGCTATTCTGAATAAACCCCAGAGACTGCTGTCTGGGAAGATTCTCAGTCATCCAGGTGAGGTTATCTGAGATGTCATGTCATGTCAACTGGACTTCTTTCTTGTTCAGTAGACACGTTCCACTAGTCATCCGAGTAGATTCTTCAGTCGGAAGTAGTAGTAGTAGTAGTAGTAGTAGTAGTAGTAGTAGTAGTAGTAGTAGTAGTGAAATGTGTCTAATGAACTAGAAAGAAGTCCAGCTGACACGACCCAACTTTCACATATCTAGAGACTGTCGTGCATTAAAAATTCAGGGGAGATCATCAGTCACAGAAAGATTCGAAACCTGCATGGTTTTATGCACCGCTCTGCTGACACATGATTGGCCGATTAGAGAATATGTATGAACGTATATGCGTAAGGGTTTCCTAATAACACAAGCTACACAGATCAGCAGAGCATGCCACTGCAATATCCAGAAGCAGCATGCGTGTGTGTGTGTGTGTGTGTGTATTAATATAATGAGCTGCGAGTGGGTTATTGGTTAAATATGGAGGATAAAATCATGGCAACAACCTGATGTACTTTGCTGGAGCTTTTCTTGTGTTTCTAACATTGTGAAAATGTATCATATGGACCTAATAAACTGTGTCCTTGTACTGAAAGGGAAAAAAAAAAATCTTGATTGCTTCAATTGTACTGAAAATTCTCCTTCCTTTCATGGGTAGAAATGTAATGTTTAACCACACAAACTACAGCGGCCAAAACAGAAAGCATTAGGGGTGCAGTTTCGCTCACAATCAGCTTCTGAGGTGAGAGCAGTGCACAAAATGAAAATGGAAGAGGAAAATAACTGAAATAATAAGGAATTTAAAGGGGAAAAAAATGACACACAGAAACCCGGAAGAGACGACTTTCTTACTTTCTAGTAACTCGCCTCCTTACAGCTTACCATTCAATTCACGATGGCCTTGTTTACACTAAACATTTTTGACGCATACACGTACACACACAGAGTAGCTCACCTTCACCTGGTGTGTGTTCTGTACTGTTATGAGGAGCCACACTCCCAGCAGCAAACACACTAGAGAGAGAGAGTAGAAGATGGGCAGCACGGTCTGGGGCATCAAGGAAGGAGACCACGCCGGCAGTCTTTGTTGTTTGAAGGCCGAGTTATCAGGTCTCCGGGCGAACGGCCCGGCTTTCACCTGCACCTTACCCATCGACACACACTTTCACACAAAGATCAGTCAAAATAAATAAAAAATACAGAGTCAAAAAAAAAAAAAAAAAAACCCCAAAAAACTGATTCTTCTGTCTCTTCCTGTATTCCGGTTTAATTCCCAGAGGCCCTTGCTTGTATGCATGTGAACCTTGGAACCTGTGTTACTTATTAACCTTACACACACACACCCTTCTCACCATTCTTCCTGTTACGACTGAACTGTTCCACATGCCAAAAAAACAGCTATATACAGCATCATCTTTGTGTGTGTGTGTGTGAAATATACACACAAACACATGTAAGAGGATGTTATGTTAATCCAGATTCCCTGCTGAGAGTATAAACTCATGATTCTCCTTGTGCAAGAAAAACAACCTTAAACATCAGTTGTCCAATCAGATGAGTTTATTTTTAGATCACTTTAACAGTGTGTGTGCTTCTATCATAAGCACACAGCCGGGTGTTACAAAGCACTCAAATAGAGAACAAGGCCTTACATAAATAAAAATTATAATAATGAAAAAAAAAACACCACCACACACACACAGATCAGAGATGTATTAGTCTGGACGCATTTGGGGAAAACACGAATAGCGCCGCAGATTTAGAACAGTCCTATTTTAACAGCTCCGTCTTGACACTTCTTGATGACGTCAGTCTCCAAAAGTTTCAGGAATTCGGTTTTTACCTGCAACACACAAACACACACGTCAACAAAAGAGCTTGTGAACCGAACAGCTATGTACAGTAGTTACTATTTCAGGGTTTTATGATGGCAGCTCCTGTCAGCCTCAAGCACTAACAAGTATGTGAGTTACATTCGTTTTCTCCAATGCTACTGTACAAGCAAGGTGTCTGTGTGTGTGTGTGTGCATGAAATAAACACATTACTGGTGCGTATCTAAACGTCTCAGGAAAAGAAAGAAAAAAGAAGGAAAAAAAAAAAGAAAACGCACAAAGCACAGTTCAAGAGGTGATCAGAGATCCCATGTATAAAGGTTTGTATGCGCTGGTGCAATAAGCTGCAATACAAAGTGATTCTGAGTTGACTGTAGAATTCAATATTCAAGAAATAGGCCGGGCGTTTTTAAACTTCTCTCCATATACCGCATCTGAGCTGTGTGTACGATTACTACAAAACGCATCATTTCAACGAACTGAAGATCCCTTTAAATCTATAAAGGCTTATGTAAAACACATACACTTATCGATTATTCGATCACATTTTCTTCACTGTAAATACGGCTCTAAATCTGAGGACCTCGTCCCTTCAGAGACGTCACGCTGATTATTTTGCATTCAAGTAGGTCAAACAAAACTTCAGAGGGAACCGGAATGAATTTTTTACTCAAGCTTGCTAGTGTACACAAGAACAGGCTTCCTCTCATGTCTTTCATCCTAAGACCAGAGTGTTGAATCCGCTAAATATTTATTACATTCAACGACTGCCTTTAGTCTTCCATTATAAAGGAGTGTTATATAACTATGCCTCTGTTCTTTTCTCGGAGCGACGTGCTCGTATTCTTTCCCCAAAATCATTCGGTGGACGGAGAACAGCTACAACAAAAGTAATAAACATGATCGTTTTGACTGAGGAGTGCGAGTTAAACCCCCGTGACTCGGAGGATGTGAGGCACAAAGGAGATGCGTGTTATTAATGCCGACATGGCTGCCCTGATTTAAATGGGTGATTTTGAACACTTCTTATAGAGAGACCGGTGACAAATTAAAGGAAAATCTGGTGTTTGTGTTACGTTGCTACATCCTAGACATGGTTTAATAATTTTTCCATTTTTCCTTTAAATATTTGTTTCATATACAGGACACAGTACTGTGCAAAAGTCTTAAGCGCCATATTATCTGTAGTACACTTTTTGTTATACAAATTTCTATTGTATGCATCATTATGTACCTAAAAATTCTAAATTAAAAGAACTAAAATTAATGAACAATTAATTGAATACTTGTAAAGAAAGCGACATATTACATGACAGACCAGTTTTTCAGATGGGCAAAAAAAAAAAAATCAATAATGTAGACTCCTGGGTTTTGCATGAAAATAGAAAGGAGCGAGTGTGACGAAGCTGCCAAAAGAACTCCAGCCTGCTCAGTAAAACCTAACAACTGTTTTACTTAGAATTCTGCACACATCTATATCGAACACTACCGCTTATGTTCACGCAAAGAGTTTCCACACCAAATATTAACCGTTTATTGTTTGTTATTACTAAGTGCTTTTTATTTTCTTTTAATGTAGAAATGTTTTCAAAAGCATAATTGCATATGGATGTTTCAAGACTTTTGCACAGTATTGTAAATAAAACAGCTGTTAGGTTTTACTGAGCCTGCTGGAAAATACGAGTTCTTTTGGTAACTTCGTCAGTTTTAGTGTATACAGCTTTGTAGGGAATGGTCTTGTACATAATAATGCAGACATCATAAACTTGTATAAAAAAAATGTGTACTACAGATAATATGGCGCCTAAGACTTAAGACTGGACAACTGCACAGTACTGTGTGTGTAATATATATATATATATATATATATATATATATATATATATATATATATATATATATATATATATATATAGGAGTTGGACCTGCGATTAGACGGTCCTCGATCCAAGATCTGATGCCGCCGGGCTGCCACTGTTGGATGCTTGATCTAGATCTTTCATCCCACAAGCGCTCGGATACGGATCGGCATTGAGCTGGCAACCTGACCCTGTAACTAACTGCCACATAAAGGAAGACTACATCCCCATCCATTCAGCACATCGGTGGACCATTTCACCTTAAACAATTTTAAACAGTTAGCTGCCCTTTATTGTGTCCTCACATAAGGGACACCTTCTACCAGGTTGTTGCTCATCTGTTTTTTTTAGCGGATGTGGCTTCGGAGTGACTGAAACAGCACATTTAAAGAAGATATTTGAGTATGAAAAATAACCACCCAATATCTGAGGGGTTTTCCAGCTTATCCGTATTGACAGATACATTTTGGTAGACGTACATTAACTTGTTTTTAAAAAATAAAAGAAAATAAAAAATGGGACTCGTAACTTATCCTGACTGATCACCTTTATCCTCTGCTGAAACATTCGGTCTCATCCAGGATGACAAAGTTCCCGTGTACAGAGCGCAAGCACTCACTGAACGGTTGAAAATGATGTAAAACTTCAGCCTTCACGGTCAGCAGATTTCAGCACAACTCCAGCCTTGAACGGGAAACAATACATTCCACTTGGATGCACTGCATAAGCTAGAAACTAGAATACATTTGATGGTAATGATTTGTTTACAGGCATTCGTTAGTGACCAGTCAAAGAATTTGACGAGTTTTACAGACTCCTACACGTTCTGTCCAAATGTATACGGACAACTGACGGTCGCACCCGTATACAGGCCTTCCCTCAAACTGCTCCCGGAGGCACCAAATTACTTGAAATGTATTACATTGCAATTTGTCTTTACTACAAAAGAGGGTCAAGTCCGCTCCAGCATGTCAAGGTGCAAACTATGTGCTTCATGGAGACATGAACTCGGGATGATTGCACAGAGCCCTGACCTCGAGCGCACTGAACACCTCAGGGATAAACTAGAAGGCTAAGTGTACACAGTGCCTGACCTCAGTAATGCTCTTGCGGCCGAATGAGCACAGATCCACACCCGCAGCTCCAGATGACCGGAGGCTTCTATGAGGGGCGTTCAAGTCAAACAGGGACTTCCTGTGTATCAAGGCGTGAAATCGATTGACATTGAGACTTCAAGCACGGTAAAATGTTGAGACTCTTAGACGCAGTGAAACATTTCGATGGTGCAAACCGAGTCTTGCTGCAGTGGAACGCCTGATCCTTAAAAAAAACGGTGGATAACTAACAATGGCATTTCCACATTTGGGCCATTAAAGAGTTCCAGGGAGACCGGTGTTTCAAACGTGAAGCAGAATACCTTAATGGTATTCAAGCACTAGTGAAACACTGGAATAAGTGCATTAGTGTACAAGGGGACTATATAGAGAAATTAATTTTTTTGAGTGCCCGTTGCATAAGAGCAAAACTCTTCAACGCCAACTTCTTTAACATGAACATCTTATTATATCACTGTAATGACCCACATAGTATAGGTTTCAATGTACTCTGAAACTTTATGGCATTTGTCTCCTTGACAATTCTTCACTTAAAATGAAATTTTATACAATATATGTTTTTATACGCTTGTCCTTAAAAGCTTTGTGTGTGTGCGTGTGTCCGAGTGAGTGGTACCTCCGGTATGTCCACCATCCGCCTCTGTTTCTGGTCTCTGTAGTTCCAGTCGAGTACGAGGTATCTCAATCCCTGCAGGCTCAATCCGTCTATAAGTCGAGAGGTCAAAACAGCTACTTCAATATCATCACGGAAATCACTCAATTAAATGTAAAAGCGCTCTCGCCAAATGTCAGGGACTTTTAAAGCGTGCGTGTGCGCTGACCTTTCTCTAACAGGGTGTTCAGTCTGCCAGGAGTACCCACGCCGATGTGAGACACGCTTTTACTCAGCAGCTTCACCTGATCCTCGGCTTTGATGTGCTTGGCGAAGAGTTTCAGCACTTTGGCTTCACCTTTAAATGTAGTCAGCTGCCTTGAAAGACAACAGGCAAAACAACGAGCGAACGTCAAGCAGACATTTCCACGCGACTCAAACTCGAAACTGATTTAAAGGAAAGGAAAAGTTGGGCTACTGACTTGATGAGTTCGATGGTTCGGAGGGCGGAGCCGCAGACGATGAGCAGGACGACGGAGCGCGTCTGTGTGTGCTGTTTTTGTACTTTAGCCCACTTGGGACAAACTAAACAAGAAAGGATAAAAAAAAAAAAAAGAAAAAACAGGATTTAATAAGTGAATAATGAACAAGCACTGCTTCTGACAGGGAATGCTCTTGAGTTTTCAAGTTCAACTGTGCTATTAAGTGCTTCATCTTTCCGAACACATACTGCGTATTACGCACCTTCTTTGAGGTAGGACGACAAGCTGTGCGTGAGGTCGTTACTCATTAGGAAACATGACTCTGAAATTAAAAGAAGCACACGTAAGCGCTTTTAAACGGTGTAGCATGCAGCCGAGGCAGGTTTGCTGAGGTGAACGGGGTGCGACTGACTGACCCGGCAGATTGAGCTCATCCTGTTCAATAACGGACCGCGTGACGCTGAAATGGCTCTGCATCAGGCTCCTCAGGTCAGCCGGACAGCCGGGTGCAGGCTCCGATGTCGCCAACACGTCTGTGATAGTCTTCTTCTGAGGATGAGAGACGGATCGATGATTACAAGGCATGACTAAACACCACCGTATCGCAGCACACATCCAGAAGCTTTATTATCGTTCTTTAATATAATCGTTATCGCAGACCGGTCCACTAAAAGCACTGCGGAGTGAATATATAACTCATAGGATGCTGTATTTATAGCCAAAGCACCGCCAATTACTGGTAAAATACATCACTGGTGCTTTACAGTCCATATCTGTGGGTCGGGGTGTGCGGTCGTCAACGGACATAAATAAAAGACCAGTAGAAAAATCCCCACCCAGTCTGAAAGTCAGTTTCTGTTTCTACTGTGGTTGAGAAAAATTACAAAATCAATTTGGATTCGAGTCAGATAACTGATTATTGCTGAACTCCTGCACATATAGTCGTTGGGCTGTGGAGAGTGAGCGCATGCACACAAAAGCACACACATTCACTCGAATCAATCACTTTACTGCAAAAAGGATGTGAGATTAGATGAATTACAAAATACAGATTTAAACTCGGCGGCATGGTGACATAGTGGTGGGTCTGTGTGCTTGGAGATCACATGTTCTTGGTGGGTTTCCTCTCACAGTCCAAAGACATGCAGATTAGATTGATTGCCGTTACCAAATTGCCTATTGTGTGTGTGTGTGCGCGCCCAGTGATGGACTGGTAAATCTCCTAGGATAGGCTCCAGTCCCCTGTGACTCTGTACACTGTATAAAACTGTATAGAAACTGAATGAATGAATGAATGAATGAATATTTAAATGCATATATAATATTCCATTAGCACAGGTTGACTGAAACGGAAAACGAATCATGTGACCTGTCCAATTTGGGTGATCCTGTGTCCAAGACAGCCACAGCCAGCCTCATGTTTTGGGTGACGGAAGTGTAACCTTCAACTTGTGACAAGATGTGCATTCTGAGAAACTTTGCTCAGCATGGGTGTACAGAGTGATTATCTGATTTGCCTTCCTGTCGGCTCACACCAGTTTAGACATCCTCGTCCGATCTCTTTCATCAACAAGGCGGCAGAAATGTCGCTCGCTGGAGGTTTTTCTTTTTTCTCATCAATCAGTTTAAACGAAAGAGACGTGCATAAACATCGAAGGTTCTGACATTCACAGACAAACCCGACTATGCCGCAATCACTAAGATCGCATTTTCCCACCCTCATGTTTTGTGACTTTCACTTTTAACCCATGTGATACAGAGTGCCTGATCACATGACTGAGCAGGTGTACCTAATAAAGTGGCCAGCATTACTGTACCCAATTGCAACCATTTGATGTGTAAAATCAATATGCACAGCCGTAATGCAGTAGTTTCCACTGTAAGTCGTGTGAGGCACTATATCCAGAGAACGGTGTGGCAGAAGATCAGATTCGACTCTCAAAAACAGTGTCTTTTGATATTTACTTAACAAAAGGAAAACATGCTCCGCACTAAAATTAAAACCTCCTGCCTTCCACATTTCCCAAGTCTTGAGGTGAAGCGCTGATCGAGACGTGCCACTGTTCTCGCTACTCGCTGAGGTTTTCTCTCTTTCACTCTTATCTTTTTTCCCCATTCTAATAGCTAACAATAGCAGTCTTGACATGTGAACGTCTTCACTCTGCACTCCTACGCTAACGTCACCTCCAGTATGCGCGCACACACCCACACACCAGTCTGTACCGCGGGAGACTCTGTTGCTGACGGAGGGTAAAAGCACTTTCACTGGTGCTATTAGTCCCATGTTTTAAGCAGTTCTTTTACAACAGCCTTTCATGAGGAAACTAGTGATGTGTCATTAGTGAACAAGCTGACGGTTAAACAGAAACGCGAGGTTGTTTTATTTTTTCTCGATACTTGTTCTCATTCCTGCTCGATAACCTCTTAAGATGCTTCCATGGAAACCTCTAATTAACATCCGAGCTGTTCGTTCTGTGCTGAACGCTGAGGTGCGAGTTCGTCTCTTAGATGCATGTTTGAAACAAATACAATAACAATATTATACAATCAGTTAATCAGGAGAAATGCGGGTTTGCTCGCAGAACGAGTCATAATAACCTTGGAAGCAATGCTTCTGCTTTTTGTATAACCTTGCTGATTTAATTCCGTTTTATAAAACACAACAAGAAGGGAATGTTCTTCAGTTAATTAGACAGAAAAGAAAGGGTTTACAAAACCATTTAATTCAATCGCTAATCAAAAATCACACTTTGCCTGGTTTAAAAAAAGCAAAAACATTTTTTATGGCAACGTGCCATAAGTGAGCCTCGGGAGTCGACTCTGAGAGCGAGCCGAGTCAAATGATCTGACTCGCTGGAATTCACCTGCAGTTATTTTTGCTCACAAGTGACTTAACACAATGATTGATTTACTCGAAACAGCTCTGAATTCACCGTCTCACGAAGCCGTGAAAATCTTGACAGTTAGATTAATTCTGTATTTCAGGAAGCGTTGCATCTGAATACAGCATCGTGAATTTGGATTTACCTTTCGTCTTTTCTTGGGCTTTTTGTCCTCTTTTTTGTCTTCTGGATGGGTTTTCTCTTTTGCAACGAAGCATTCTTTCTGTAAATAAAATGACACAAAGATAAAACATGTCTACATTAACACTACATGTAGTGTTACCACATTAACACTGGTTATCAATTATACACCAGCAATCTGGTGACAGGGTCATGGGCACCCAAGACTCATGTATGCCAGTGGGGACCAAAGGCCCGTCCGATCCGATCCCACAGAAAAGCCGATGCAGCACAAACTGCAGGAAAAATGTTCATGCCAGCGACGAAAGAAAGGTATCAGAGCACCCAGTGATTCACAGCCTGCAAGACGCGGGGCTCATCAGGCAGGGAGCCCAAGGCTGCCAATGCAGCATGCATGGTAGGCTGACTGGCATGTGCAATTATTGTCTCATGTAATGGACTGGCATCCTGTTCAGGGTGTACCCCACTTCATTCCCCAAGGTCCCTGGGATAGGCTCCAGGCTTCCTGTGACCAGGAACAGGATGAGCGCTATGGAGAGTTTACGTGTTCGAGTAAAAACGTGAACGAAATTTGTAACCCTAGAGCAGAATGTACTATTATTACTATTACTTCCTTTAATCATTATTAATTGTGTACTTCTTTCACTCAGTGCCATTTGTACACATGACTAGAATTATACTGACTCAGTCCCGGTTTGTCCTCCTTACTATCTCTGTATCTTGTCATCGATGCATCTCAATACGTCAATTTGCTTTACCTGCACGGTCTTCTTTTTCTTCGCCTTGTCTGCCGCCTGTGTTTTAAGCTTTCTCTTCTTTGTTACTTTCTCCTTAGGCTTTTCTGTTTCCTCCGGCGTGTCGTGTGCTTCCTCCTCCGCCGATCCACCTGGCAAAGACAAACCGCTCACTCAGTAAAGCTGTCCGGGGAAAAAAAAACATGGCTCCTTTATCAACATGGGAAAGATAAGAGGATAGATGAATGAAATGGAGACAAATGTGTGAAATCAGCCAACGGTGATAAACAGTTGTAGCTACACGTCTAGAAACACCATGTGTATTGAACCTGAAAGAGGATGCAAGTTTATTTTGCCCCCATGCGCATACCCTGGATTTGCATTTGATGGCTGGAAAAGCTCTGAATCTACAATTAGACACTACGTCTGTGCCACCAAACTATCTGGAAGGCATGCCAATAGATACTCGTTTGTTAATTAGTGTTTGCCTAAATGCAATTCAGGGCGCAAGAATAATGAAGGTTATACACAAGGCTGCATGATTTAATAATTTTTTTAAAAATTGCATCATCATTATTATTTTGACACATATTGCAATTTAAACTGCAATATTTGCCTAGTGAACAAACCATTTAGTATTCAGTCGCATTTATCGAGCCTAACAACAAATAACGGCACAAATGAACACATGAAGAGGATGTTTGCTTGTATTTATTTAGCGGCTCAAAACTTCTTTTAAAAAAGCAGCAAATATTTATTATTGACAAAGCATAAATCCAATGCATATAAATCAGTAATAAATCAAAGTTTTTTGCAATTAGATAATTGCTGTGGTCCATATTACCAATTTCTCATGCAATTAATAAATTGCTCAAGGATTAACTCAGCTCAAGTTACACAGGAACCTAAACATTGTGGAAGATCTTTGACCCTGTCTTTATCTAGGCTAACAGCAAATAATAGGACAAATTTAGGGGAGCCCCGATCAAGAGTTTTTGGGGCTGATCATCGTCCCCTGCTCACAGAAATCATAATCAGTCGATATCGATTAACTATAATAGCCAGTGCTTGGTTAAAAAGCTAAAAGTTTCCATCCCTTAACTAGCACTAAGGGCACCAACATTCTTATCTATAATGCGGCTGTCCTACTATACACACACTCATTATAACATGCAGCACATGGAACAAGTCTGCGTCAATGAATAACAAATCGAAACTCTGCGCGAATGTTTTAAATTAACACCTACATCAATCACTTTGTATTTGGTGAGCCAATCATGGCTACTCATTAGTAAGCAGTGAGGGCAGGCATTTCTTTATAAATATTAGAATTTCTGCATTTCTAAGAGACAGACTTTTCCTCTTATCATCCAGAGTGTGTGCAGCTGTGCTGAATAGTCATGAGAAATACAAGATTTAGCTGCTGCCTTTTCAGATAACTTTTCTTACTCAAATTATCCATGCTGAGTTCTTCTTAACTGGCGAATAAGGTTTGTTGCGGTAAAGTTTTTGGTAGGCGTTCCCCCACATGGTTTTGTTTTGGGGGGAAAAAAAAAAGAATATTGCAAATTGAACATCTTTTAAGAAAACTTGGTAATACTCCCAGACTGGCGACGACATGTTGATGTGGCAGTCGACTCATGTATTTTGCGTCAATAATGAGATGAGAGACAACCAATCTGTAAAATTAAGCGATAATTGGGTGAAACCGATTGAAGCACCCTTAGACAAATGATCTCATTAAGGGGGTGTTTGACGATATTTATCCATCACCTTAAAAGTATTTATTAAAAAAATGATAATAATCCTTAAATTATTGACAAACTTGACATAAATTCCTGACTATGTGTATATTCAGGAATTTCATTTAGTATCAATAAAGATCTATCAATCAAAAATTGCAGCCTTTTGCAATTAAATAACCGCACAGGTCCATCGCGCCTAGGTCAATCACGTGACCTAGACGGCAGCATGGCTTTCAGTGATGTATAGAAAGATTTTAAATGTAGTCCCGATTGCCTCTGCCAGAAGGTTACAACTTTTGGTAAATCATGGTTCAATCTTCTAGCAGAATAAAGATGATACAACATGTTTCATAAATCCACGTTGTTGGTGTCAGTCTTTCGACAGCTCCTGTCGAGGGGTCGCCACAGCTGATCCACACACAGCTTGATAAGGTTTTACACCGGATGCCCTTTCTGATGCATCCCTCCCATTTTTTCCAGGCATGGGACCGGCACTGTATCCAATGACTGTGGACTGGGGGCATTGGGTGGGAACTGGACCCGGTTCTTCCACATGGCAAGCGAGAAACCTACCACTGAGCCACCAATGCCCTCAGAAAAGACAAAATGGTAAAAAAGGAGCAAAAACTGAAGACACGAGAAGTAAAAAATAAAATACAAGACGTACATTAAAGATGAGAGAAGGGAAAATGTTGGAAGAAAAAAAATAATCAAAGACAAGAAAATCAAAGAGACAAAAAAAGCAAAAGTCAAAAAGAATAAAAGAAAATTGAAGAAGAGAAATAAAAATAGGAGCCCTGAGATGAGATAAAAGAGAAGACATAGTATGTAAGAGTAAGAAGAGAGAAAAATATTTTAAAAGAGAATAGAAGATGCTAGAAGGCCTGAGAAAAGAAGAGAAGATGTGAGAAGAGAAGTGAAGTGAGAGGAAAAGAAGAGGAATCCATATAAAATGGGTTAATGCGCACAAAATCAAGCTTTTGGCCTCCTGACCAAACCGTTATAGAAAACCTGTGCCATGAAGTGAAGACAAGTCGAGAAGACGAGAAGTGTGAAGGATCTGAAGGGATCTCAAATCAAATTCAAATTCAACTTTCGGCACATACACAATATGATATGCAGTGAAATGTTTCAACAACCTAAAAATGTAAAGAAAAATAGAATTTTCTAGGTAAAGAATATAAAATAATATAATAATAATAAAAAGGAAACATTCTAAATAAGGAATATAAAACATGAATATAAATATAATTAAAATAAATTACAGTATAGAAGAAGTAATTTTAAAAAATGAGAGAAAAAAAAAAACAGAATTGAGATGAAACTGAAGTGGAAATGTCCAGTCATGAGCAAAGCAGCATAACCGTGTGCAAAGTATGTGCAAATGAGTTCAATCTGGTTCAGATTCTGTGTTTCAAAATACACTTGATCAAACTTTAGAGAATGAAAACCAATCATGTCAGCACACTGTATGTTTAAAGCTTTGTATGCGCCTGAGCATCACATTTCAGACTGAGGCACTTCTTACTGCTGTTAGAGCCTCCAGTCTTCTGGGAAGGTTTTCCACAAAGTCCCAGAGCCAGCCTGTGGGGATTCCTCATTCAGCCACAAGAGGATTACTGGGTCAGGCACTGAGCTCATGATTAAACTACTTAACTGCAAAGACACATTTCCAAGGTGACGAATAATTATGAAGCTGTCTGTAGATACTACCACCACCCATCAAGCAAACTTCAATTCCCATGATGCCTTTCGAGAACGCACGTGTAGGTCGGAAAGTAGCAACGCGGTGATATTTTGGTGAGTTTAACCAGCTGTTCTTGGTTTAAAAAACCACATATACTCGTAAATCTGTTATAATTTCACAAGTTGCCATAGTGAGAAAAGAGAAAAAAGCCACAATATTTATTTAGCGTTACATTTTATCTCTGAAAAGCGTCCAACTTTACCACTAACGTTACCTGCAGCTCTACACATGGAACAACCAACCTGCTTTCTGCTTAGCATAAACAATAATAAATGTAAACAACACCACTTTATATTTATAATCAGAAGAAAGTTGTGTATTTACAAAAACACACCTAAATCCTCGTCTCGAGCCCACCACTCGTCGCCTAGATCGTCTCCCATGGCTTCACGGAAATGGGTTTCAATTTCACAACCGCAGTTTCGACATCGCATCGAGAGCTGCCAGGCAGTACTAACGCACATATTCACTCATAAAAAATATATTTAACTTAATATAAACGCGCATGTAAAAGGAAAATATAACCAACTATTTAGAAAGAGCTTTAAGAAAAAAATCATAAAAAGAAGTAACGAATCTACCGATATCTTACTAAACTTACTAAAGGCTGAAACGGCTGGTTTTCAAATCCCTCCCTTCTCCCTTTAGAAGTGCTCTACATAAAGCATGACGTACAGCTGTCTGCGCCCTGTGTACTGCATTATACATTTTAAAGAAGTTTATTTGGGCGCGAAATAAATAAATAAATAAGCTAGTGAGTTTTTCCATACTGAAGAAAGAGTTTGTTCGGGATGTTCAGGGTTGCGGCACTAGGGGGCGCTGACTTCTTTGGGTCTTGCTTGGAGAGCTCTTTGTGACAAGAAAATATGGGATTGGGACAGTGAGCAGATAAATAAATAATGAAGTAAATAAATATATAAATTGAAAAAGGCTTTTTAAAAGCCTAACATTTATATGAGGTTCAAACACACGGAACACCTTCGCATCAAAAGGTTTCATCAAAACAGACTGAGTAAAAGTCTCTTCAGTCTTTCTCATCCTAGACTTTATATCAGTATTACTATTTTCATCATCATCGTCATCTTGAAGGCAACATATTATAAGATAATAGGTCATACCACACAAATGGTGGGAAGCGTTTCCAAAATCAGTTAAATTAACATAACATACACATTGCGTGTATATTTTCAGAATATGTATAAATACAGAAAATAGTATGTACTTTCAATTATAATGTACATTTTCTTACTTTAATGTTCAATATTTAATTGTAGCATTATTTTTTTAAGGCCAAGTTCAAGGAAATGTCTGGTCGCTTTAATCAAACAGCAAAATAAGACTATAGACCTTGGTCAGACTGATTTATCATGTATTTATCTTATATTTCATGAAATAAATCCGATTCACACTAACAATAACATTAACAATATTTTATAAAATAAGTTAAACACTAAAATCATGAAGTAATGATAAGTAAATAATTTATTTATAATTAATAATATGAATTAAATAACATAGCCCCAAACTATGTCATTAGACAAATGCAAAAAGTATGTAAGTATGTATTTTTTCATTTGTTTAGAAATGTCACAATTTATTTAGCAATTTTATGTGAAGCTTTTAAGTCAGTCATTGGTGTTACCCATTTTATAACTACTACTGTTACAATAATTGGGCAAAAACTGATTATATCTAATAATTAATTCATTTGGACGTGTAGGTTTTGTAAGTAATTACGATTGTCCTTGGTGTTACCATCATTGGTTTTACCAGAAATAGAAGTACCACCAGTTATTAAAAAATTAAAATGCATTAAGCGCTACTTTTTGTGGTTTCATAAAGTTTTTAAGAATGTTATTGCTTTTAAAGAAGTTCTAGGTGTGAAAGAAAAAAAAATACATTTCAGTATTTTCATTTTTTATGACACAAACTCCAACTTTCCTTTAGAATGACTGCAAAATGATGTCTCTTTGATTAACCTAATAAAATATTGTATTGATTAGGTTTTAAAAAAAGATTGTGTGTGAAATATTGTAGTATTATATAATTTTTTTTAGCCTTCATTCAGACTGTTTTTCACATAAAAATTATGCCATACAGGAACTTATCAAAATGATCTTGCTTGACTGAAGATATCTTCAAAAATATCTGGATCATTCTGTTAGGATGTCAGGACACTTTAGCTCTGATCTAAAGAACTGTCTCTGAGTGCTCTGGAGAGCTGGTTCCAAGTCTATCATCTCACTAACGGAGGGATGTTTAATTCCCTTCTCCCATCTGTATTCGCCTTTTTCACTCTCCATGCCCAATGACTTATTCATCACGAGCATGAATTAAAAATATTTCGATTTCCCTTTAACTAACAGCGCGATGGCGTAATCAGAGCTCATGTTTTTCCCTGATTTCTATGACACACAGTTTACTTCTGTATGCTTTTATAATGAAGCGTAGGTTCTTTTTTTTTTTCCTTCTCCCAAGCAATTATATATCTTGTAGGATCAGATGTATCTCCAGACCCTGTTAACACAGTGAATCAGATGTGGGTAACCCTGGCCATGAACTCTTTAGACTTTATCACCAGGATTCAGATGCTCCTGAAGAGTAGTAATAGGTCAATCAGAGGGGTCAAATTAATGATGGAGCTTAGGTCAGGTGCGATCTGGCTTTAGAGACAACGAATGACAGAAAGGGCAATTAGGATCGATATGATCAGAACTGACTTGTTTTAAGAGACCCACTCTGAGACTTTTTTGATAAGCTCAAGGCCAATGTGTGATATGTCTTCATTTCGCTCCTAAATTGCCTAACCTTTTTTTTTTTCTTTTTTCCCCTCCTCGCCTTTGCTCTGTAAGACAGGAAATTGAGGTTTTGGAGTCTCCTGCATTTCAAATGTAACATTTTACACGTGCCCATGTCCCATCAAACCTACCTATTCAGCCATAATTACTTTCATTCTCTCCCATTTCCTTTTTTTTTTTCCCCACACATCCGTTTCATTTCCTTCTCTTCTCAGAATTATTCATAATAACCTGCGCCTATATACTGTACATCGGCACTAAAATAGAATATGCATGTGTTTATATTAGTTATTAGAAACAGCCGCTGGCTGCAGTGTTCTGTGGACGAACAACAGGATTCAAAGGAGAAGAAGTGTGTGCTTTGATTTATACTGAACTTCAGTGTTATTTCCATGCTGAAGTTAAGCTTCTGCTGCCAGCTCAATCAAATCCGTCCGGCTCTGTCACTTCTTTGAGAAGGCACATGGGAGGGCAACGGGCATGAAATTATACCTCCAGTCTACTGCCTCTACTTCCTTCTTGCTTAAATTTACTCCTTCACATATGCTTTTTTATTTATTTATTTCTGCAACATAACCCATGTCACATTAGGAAGGTATTTTAGAACACTTAATTGTAGTATCTGCTGCAGGAATAATTTCACATAACATCAGGGTCAGTGGTTTCAGTTCCAGCAGTCTTGAGTTTACAGTGGAGAGAGATTTTTTGTAAAAATTCTTAAAATCCAGATGCTTGTGACTAAAGTCCCACTACATGTTTAATTTGTCCTTTTCTTATTACCAAGAATGATAGAGTTTAGCCGGTATACATATAGAGGGATAAAAGAGAAGTAGAAGAGTCACGAAGACAGAAATCAGTGTAAATGTTTTCACAAGATGCATACTGGCTTGAACATAAAATTAGAAGCTGTATTAACTAGGAGAGGAAACTTGTGGTCGAATGAAGAGGCGAATAAAAATAAAAATCCAATAGATCAGAACAGTCAGCATCTAGAGCACTGATTTTTTTTTTTTTTTTGTAACGCTGGCTGATGTTTCGAGTAAAGCTTGTTTGCTTTAGCTTAATATTAGACATAGAGGTCAGATCAATGTCCATCAATGGGATGAGAGATAAACTCCTATTTTGTTCCTTTCTATCTGATCCTGATCCTATCTCTCAGCCCTCCGTCACCCAACAGAAAATCAATATGGTCAAATCAGTCAGCGGGGGAATGGAGGAATAAAATCAGGTACCACATGATCAGATACAGGAAGCCTATGAGAAAGCAGGCTAATATAACTACATAAACTGTAGCGCTGGTGAGACTGTTAGCCTTCCGTTTCATGTTAATTCGGTTCTGCTTTAAAGTTGCACAAGGGGTTAAATTGGACAAGGAGTTAATTTTTTTTCATGCCTTTGGGTAAATGGTTTCGGGTTAAACTGAAATTGTATTCCAAGGCTTGAAGTTGTGTGGTTTCAAGGTTTCCAATTCAATTACATAACTATCGGTATCATTTCATCCAATTAGCTCTGTGAAACAGTTCACGGTGCAAAGAAAACCAGACAGAAGAGAAGAAATTGAAATCCTTTTTTTTTTTTTTAAACATAAAGCAGCACCTATTGTGATCTAAGAACATTCCAGTGCAACAGGATCTTATGGAGCCATTTGCATAAGTTGTAGTTTATGAGTATATAAGTTGTGCTTTATATTGGCCTAGAATCTAGCTATACATACAAGGCCTGGCCAAAAAGCAAAACAAAAAAAAAACAACTCTTTGCAAGTTTTTTTTTTTCTAGGCTTTTATTCAATCACCTGTACAAACCTCTGGAGACGGGTTTATGATCTGAAGTTTTCAGTTGGTCGGGTCTAGGCTCAGCACAGACAATAAAATGAAGTCAGCTGATGACCTGAATGTACTGAACGACCAGGGTACTTGATTTTATTCAATCATTTTATTTTATTTTATTTTATTCAATTTTATTCAATTCATTTATTTACCCTTGATTACAGCACACAATGTGATGGCCAGTTCATGTGTAAAAATGATTCCTCATGCTCCCAGAATCACTCTTTTTACTATTTGAGTCCTGGAATATGCCATCAGGGAAGAAAACGTCTATTAAAGTGATAATTTGGTCATTCAGTACATTCAAGTCATCAGCTGACTTCATTTTATTGCCAAATAATGTTTGGGAATAAAATGAGTCTAGACCTGACCAACTGAAGCAATCTCAGATCATAACACAGTCTCCAGACGCTTGTACAGTGGCCACTATGCATGATTGGTGCCTTGCTTCATGCTCTTCCCTTCTTGCCCTAACACACACATTGCTTTGGAATAGGGTCAATCTGAACTCGCATACATGTGCTTTATGCTTTCTAGCAAAATTATGCTTTTTTAAATTATTTTTTTGATAAGTTTCACTAACAGGTGGGTTTCTTATGGCTACACAGCTGTTTAGTTCCAATCCTGTAATTTCTCATCACATTGTGTGTGTATGGAAACACCTTCTTACTTTCACTATTAAACATAGCAATGGTTTCGACCATTGGGTTCTTTTTTTTTTTCTTTTTTTTTTGCCATGCAACTTCACCAAAAGTTTAAGTGATCACATGATATTTTTTCCCAGTCATATTTCTTCCACAAAAACCAGGTTATAATAAAGTGTTGACGTGTTTTTTATCGCAATAATTTTAAATATCTTTAAAAAGTTGTTTTTAAATCTCTTTATTTCCTTTGTTTGATGCCGCCAAATAATTTGACCCTTCTGAAATGGAGACTTTTTTGTCCAGACAATGTACAATTTACATTCTAATACTCAGAAAACATTCTCTGCTCTCTCTTTCTTCAAAGTCCTTCAGTCCTTGTTGCTTGGCTGCATTTGCTATCGGCATGGATTGGTTAAAAGCCCCTTACAGTCGTGTTTTGTGAAATTTGAATTTCAATGTGAAGAACTGCAACTGAAATGGATTGTGTCACCAAAAACCGAATTAAAATTTTTTTTTACACTTGATTGCTATGAAATTTGATTTCACAACACCATAACGTACAATTTTAATTTGATTTGCAAAATGTCACTTACTAATTCAAATAAAGCAATGAAAATTTAGATTGGATTGTAGTAGAATATTTCTTGTTCCAGAGGGTATATTAAATGAATAGCAAAAAGAAAGAAAGACATATGCAGGACCCAAGTATTTAAATAAGCAACAGGACCCCTTTCTACACCTAAAAGTGGAGACTGATCAATGATGTGTAGAATGTCAGATTCACCTTGACTTCATGGCTACCTGCACATCAAGCTGATGTTTGCTCAGTAGAATTCGCCCAAGCATGTGGCATGACATGATATCAGCTCGAAGCACCTCTTGTATTCCCGCTATTTGTCATGTACATACAAATGAGCCCATCATATTTAATCAAATAAATGTAACCCTATGGACAATTGAATTACCCTATTATAATTTTCTCAGATTTTTTTATTTCAAAATCTTTATACAGTGTTTGCAGTTTAAAACTGATCATTTCTGGAAATATGGAGCTCATTTGAAGATTTCATTATACAGCATATGTCAGGTCATGACACATATAATTAACATGAATTTTACACGAGGTGCCGTGTAGGTGGACCACAAGATTATTCTAAACACAAAATGTCTATAAGCCATGTAAGTTCTGGAACCAAGATTGACCTTTACCAAAGTGACAGAAAGGCCAAAGTGTGAGGAAAGAAAGGATCTGCTTATTATCCAGAACATACTCTCTCATCGGTCAAGCATGGCGGAGGTAGTAGTGTCATGACTTGGGCTTGCACGGCTGCTTCTGGAACGGGCTGGCTAATTATTTACAGAGAAAAACATCCAATCTAATTGGCAGGAACTTCATCATGCAGCAAGACAATGACCCAAAAAGAAACAACAACAACAACGGAAAAAAAACACACAGCAATCTCAAACAAGGTTTTAGACTTGCCAAATCATTAACCAGACCGTAATCCAATTGAGCATGCATTTCAACTAACAGAAGCTGTTGTACAAGCCTGGAAAATCATCACAAAAACAATATGAATAAGAAAATTCTGTCGTTAGCTTGATGCAGCTATTGGAAGAAAGTGTCGTGCAGAGTAATATATATCAAGAGTTATGTACTTTAATATTACCTATTCTTATACTTTTACTGAAAGCTGTTTATGTAAAAATCAGGAAATGAAAGCAAAAAATGGCAGAAATTGCCAATACTTTCAGAGTGGAACTGTAATTTTATGTTTAGGATTTGGCTTACACCATCAGATTTTCTGTATCTCAGATTGTATGTATACAGCCAGTTCAAAAGTTAATGCGCCCTCTTTTAATTCTATGTGAAAACATAATAAAACTCATCCAATCATAGCAGGTCGTAGTATTAGGAAAATACAGACCAGACCACACACTCAGTGTCAGTGTGTGTGTATTTAAGTGTGTGCCCTGCAATGCATTGGCACCCCATCTAGAATGTAACCTGTCTCATGCAGTAGGTCTGCCGGGATAGGCTCCAGGCTGCCTGTGACCCTGTATACAGGATAAAGCGGTATAGATGATGAAATAGGTGAGACGAACAGCAACATACAACTTTTTTCACCATGCCATTATATATTGAACAAAAATGAAGCCAAACAGAAAAAAAATGTGTGCAATACTACCGTAAATATCTCTTTCTTGGTTCCACATTATTTAAGAGGATAAGTTGCAGGTAGGTGCTGCTAATCATCAGCCCTGTATTAATTGTGCAGACCTCTATAAAAGCAGAAGTTTTGTCAGTTTGCTGGTTTGGAGAATTTAGGGATGTGTTTTAACACAATGATAAAAGGGAACGACATAAGCAATGGTCTTAGAGAAGCAATTGTTGTTCCAACTTTTAAACATGAGTGTATGCATTCTGTATGCTAATGGATACGTATGTAACTGTTCAGTTGTTATTATTTCCAGAGTCACTGAAATATTCTCTCATTCATTATGTTCTCGAAAGTAGACTGAATTGTGTCTCTGTAACCAAATATCTGGTCCCGTTTTAGCCCCCGGACTGAGACCTGCTTGGGAAACTGTGTTCAATGTGATGTAGATTTCTGTGTGTATCGCAACATGTGTCTTATTACAAAGCTTGCATTTCAATATGGCTTTTCTTCATAAATCATTTAAAACATGCTAAGCAAGCTCACAATATTAAATGCATAATATAACTGAATTATTATAGACCTAGGAGGTTGTGTTTTGTTTCTAAGAGCCATTATAAATACTGACAATTGTGGCTATTGGCAAATTACCCTGGCTCATAATAATTGCAGTTAACTGCAGGTTTGAACGCTAGTCTAGCCGTTTTTTTTTTCTTTCTTTTTCATAATAATAATAATAAAAAGAAAGATTTGAAGGCCTACAACTGAAGGCTTTAGCTCTCGGTGCTCAGAGGACCTCGTCATTCAAATTCAAATTCAGTCCCCAAACATTGTGTATCTTTTCAATCCCATTAGCTTTCATTCATTCGCCATATTAGCATCAATATTCAGTGGCTGAAAGATGTGGCCAGGGCTATGGATATCTCGTGAGACCAGATAACATTCATTCCAGACCTACACATTCTCTTTCACTGCCCTCGTTTGAAACGCTTCCAACAGTCTAATGCCTTGTATGTGATAACACTGGAATTGTGGATATCACATGTTTTGGGAATATGGCACTATTAGCTGTTTAAATTCAATATCAGGGCTGTGGGGATTTGAAAAGACCTTTGCAGATTTTTAAGGGCATTTGTTTAATGGCTTAATGAGGATTCTGAACTGCCTAAGTTCAGTAGCCCTTATTAATATATCACAGTGATCCAGGACAATCCTTGTATGATGAATGTAGTGCAAACAAAATGTGCTTTATAGGAATTCATATTAAAAAAAAAGAGAGAGAAAATAGAATATTTTGAGCAATGCTAAAAAATAAATACAGTATGTCGGAGCCGCATGGTTAGTAGGTTCTCATTTAATGCTCGTATCAGGGCTAATATATCCCAGTATGTGTGCTTATTAGAAATACACGCAGGGTGACATGTTTGTGCCATGGATTCGGATGTGATGTTGTCTCACAGCTCCAGGGTTGGAGGTTTGATTCTGTTTCCATGTTTCCGTGAGCTGTTTTCTCTGTGGGTTTCTTGATCAGCATAAAGTTCTTACTGAAAATTTGTGAATGAATGCATACAATCATCATATATCATGTGTAGCTGTTTTTTAAATTCTGGACCAATTATCTGGTGATTATGAGGGTTATAGCATACCGTCACGTTCAAAAGCTAGTACTATCTCCTTTAATTCCATGTGTTTTTGGATGAAAATATAATAAAGAAATTGTCTGATGATGGGGGGGGGGGGGGGGGGGGTCTTACTATCATACAAATGCCACCTGAGACGAAAGAAATACTACAGTAAGTACCTCCATGATCTAATAACTTGTAGGTCCGTCCACCTTTGGCACCAATAATTGAAGTAATCATTTCCGGTTTGACTTTATAAGTCTCTCACTTCATTGTGGAGGAAGTTTGGCCCATTCTTCTTTACAACATTGCTTTAGTTCATTATGGTTTTTGGGCATTCGCTTGTGCACAGCACCCTTAGGTTCCACTACACCATTTTAATTAGGTTGAGGTCTGGGCTTTGATTAGGGAGTTGCAAAAAATGTATTCTTTTCTTTTTCTATTTTGATGTAGCTTTACTGCTATCCTTAAGATCATTGTCCTGTTGCATGACCATATTGCCTCACATTTGCCTCTAGAAAACTTTGTTACACAGAAGAGTTCATAGTTAACTCAATGATCACATCGTAAATGATCATGCTTAACAGTGGCTATGTTTCTGCTGAAATGCAGTTTAGATTTCCACAAACATGGCGCTGGATATTAAGGCCAAACAATTCCACATTGGTCTCATCTGACATTGTCCCAGAAGCCTTGTGCTCAGTTCAGATGCAGTTTTGAGAACCTCAGACATGCTTCCATGACAGTAGAGACTTTCTCCTGACAACCCTTCCAAACAAACTGTACTTCAGTTCAGTCTTCTTCTAATTGTGCTGTCATGGACAGTTAACATGCTCAGTGAGACCCATAGGGTCTTTTATTGTATTTTTATTTGTATTTATTGTATTTCTCTGACCATTGTCGTTGGTCTGCCTGTGCTGCGACATCCACTCTTGAGAAGATTGGCAACTGTAGAATGTTGAATTTTGTTAACACCCACCTGAATGTTTCAAAGCAAAAAAAAATAAAAAATGGCAAAACTTCTGCCTCTATAGAACCACACCAGGTGTGCTTCTATAGACGCACACCTTCTGATGATCAATCAAGGGATGATGATTAGCAGCACCTGGCTGCAACTTACCCTCTTAAATTATGTAGAAGCAGTATGGGGTACTTAGTATTGAAAGTTTTTTTTTTTTTTACTTCATTTTTGTTAAATAAATGATTCAATTGTTAAAAAAAAGTAATTATAACCCCAGGCTACACTAATGCAATCATCCCAGCATTTCACTAGTGCTTGGATCCCAAAAAGGTAAAAATAAATTCCTCAGCTCACCGGAGCTATGATCAGACTGCTAGCTTCACATCTGAAACTCTGGCCTCCCAGGAACTCCTTTAATGGTCCAAATGTGGAAATGACTTGGAGCGAGGTCAGGACTGTACGGGTGAATGTGGCAATAACCCCCAGTCGAGTTCCTGTAATGTGCAAGAGGTGCTTGTGAAATCTGTCGCTTATCAAAGATCAGGCGTTCCACTTTGCAGTGAGCTCCGATCCACCACGGCCAGGATCGTCATTCACACACATTGAATCAGTTTTACACCATTCACGAGAAATTTCATCACAAGTCCTGGTTTTACTTCATATGGCTGATTTTATCCAGGTATATTTTATATACAGTATCTACAGTATATTGCATAACCATCAAACAAGATATCCAGTTGCCAATAGCTACCATGGCAACATGCAGCATATGCCTAGCAAAAACTGAGGTGAAGCATTGGGGAAGAGCTTTGGACATGCATGCTGAAACGAACAAAAAAAACAAACACTAATGAACACATCGATCTAAATAAGAAGGGTAACTTCCTCTCATATAAACATCACTCATCCAACTTATCAGACTAGCATGCTGGTAACAATGTATGAACATGAGCATATGAACATGGGAAACATCCAGTCTCCCCACTTTGGAAATGACATTATTCCAACCGGCGCGTTGCCCCTTGGGGTTATAGTTAAAATAAACTTGTTCTTCTGACTTTCCAAATCTGTATCAATCCCAAATCTCTGAAGTGATATGTAAACATTTTGCTCTGAGCTCTGCCCTTAGCAACATGCCGTCTGTTTATCTTTTTTTTTTTTTTTTAAAGAGTGCAGTGTTTGCACAGACTGTAGGAGAATGTGTTTTTCTTCGTACTAGTTTCAACCACATTCATGTATGTTTTAATATATAAACAAGTAAAATCACAATTTGAAAATTGTATTAAAATGTTAATAGGAATTAGTCAAGAAAAATCACCTAAAACTAGCCAGAACATTCATATAAGAGAAGTAGGTAATAAATTTTGTGTATATTATATAAATGTCTCAGAACGGTTAGGAACTGGTTGCTGAGTGGAATATTTTACCCAGCTCTCTGTAAGCATGCAGAGTGGACTGAGCACCGTGTCATTTGTCGCTCAAGCTCTAGCCCATGGCTGTCATGCGTGTCTGGTAGCCGATCGGTGCCAGTTCTGTTTAACAGTCAGAGTTTTAGCATTAGACACAGCAAAATATAGCAGTGGTACATGCTGGAATTGTTTAGGATGCGTCAGTGAGCCCCAGCTTACATACCTCAGTCTCAATCTCATTACCACGAATGTTTAGCTTTGGTTTCAATATAACAACAATAATTATGGTTAATAATGGTTTAAGACGAATAAGTGATTAATAGGTGGCACGGTGGCATAGTGGTTAGCACTGTCGCCTTGCACCTCTAAGATCCGGGTTTGATTCCCATCTCGGGGTCAGTGTGCATGAAGTTTGCATGTTCCACCCAGTGCTTGGTGGGTTTCTTCTGGGTTCTTCAGTTTCCTCTGACAGTCCAAAGACATGCAGAAAATTGCCTGTAGTGTGTAAATGAGCCTTGTGCCCGAGGTTTCCTGGGATATGCTCCAGACTTCCTGAGACCCTGTATATACAGTACTGTAGGATTAGCAGTATAGTAGATGAAGAAGAAACTAGTGCACTATGTACTGTAGGGCTTGTTACACACACCAAGTAGTGCCGTTATTCAGAGTTTAGAGAGGGATTTGATTTAGGATTCAGAATTGTGGAAAACACTGACAGTTTTGAGGTAATTCGGAACAACTGAACCGTAGTGTGGGTATAAATGTGGGAATGTTGACCAAAGCTCCTACCAGGGTCACAAAATGGAAATCGATACAATGGTAATCAGCGTTGGCCTCCCCGGATCCGTAGTTGGACTATAGAGGTCCCTAGATGGGTTCATGGAGCAGCGATTAATAAGATGTCACTTATCTTCAATCTTGAAGGAGTCAGGTGGTTCACGGCAAGCCGACGGTGTAGCCATGCTAGCCGATAGCCACCGCAGTATTGAATTTCAGTGCAGATTTTCAAGGTCTGCCACTACCTCATTTCATCAAGGAACATCAGTGAAGTCTATAAGATTATTCAAATTTTTCCATGTCAGACTTCCTAAAACAAATAATACACACAACACTTTGGAACGCTGTCTCATTATCGTAACTAAACAATGAAGATTTTAGTGGAAAAAGCATGCAGGTAAAATAAAAAAGGCAGAACAGAATCCTGTAGAGTTTGCAATTGGAGTCAGAGTTCCAGCAAGTTCAGTTGTGAGTATGATCCTCCCTGCTGTATTAAAAGTACAACATATTTTTGCTTTCCTGCTCTGACACATCGGATGCGCTGTTCATGATCGTGGCGGAGGTTTCCTCTATAGCATCCTCCCATCAGCTTTGCTCACCGTGGACTCATGAAAACTGCCATTCGCAAGTGAAAGATATGCCTTCGGATCCCAAGCTGTCACACAAGTCCGCTTAGTCACTAGATTGAGGATTCGAAGACGTGTCCTTGCACTGATCTCTGTAGAACACTCAGTCCTGGGGAGAGACACAGCTTGGCTGAAATGTTCACCCGACTCTAATCTGAACTTCATGTCTTCCAAAAAAAAAAAAAAAATTAAGTGTTTCGGTTGTGTAAGGTGCAATCTTTTTCTTTTTTTTTTTCCCAGAGTTTATTGAAATCCTTTGAACTCATGTCATATAGTATCACAGCATATTGCAATTTTGTTGGGAAGAGCAGAAAAACAGAAGTGTGTTGTTCTTTTAATACTGCAGGGAGGATCATTCTCACACCTGAACTTATTGGAATGCCGACTACAATTGCAAACTCTATAAGATACCGTTCTGCTTTTTCCTGCATGATTTTTTTTTTCATATATAAACTAAGAAACCTTATTACTGTATTTAGTAACAATGACGAGACAGCATTCCCAAGTGTTGTGTGCATTAGTTATTTTAAGAAGTCAGTCGTGCAAAAACCCAAATCAATTGATAGACTTCACCGATGGTCCTCGTTCTCCGATGAATAGATTTTCTCTCCAGTGATCACTGACACTGTTTATTTAGTCTCTTGTCCAGATTGCTCTTTAGCCCTCTGACCGCATATTGTGTCCGTATTGTTTTTAAAAACAACAGTGATCGCACTGGCTGTTACGGCACTTCTCTTGCTCTCGTGCTCTTGCTATCTGATCTCTGAGGTATATTTATAGGCCTATACATGGATTCCTTCTAGATACTAATTTGTGAAATTATAGCAAGGCGGCATGTGCTATAACATGTGAGGACACACACACACACACACACACACACACACACACACACACACACACACACACACACACACACACATCTCCATAATATAGACTGTGTGGGAGCTCAAATGATTGCAATTTGCTCCATTTGTGTGGCTATATGGGATTGGTTGACATAGAAGTGTTGATGATGGGGTGTAAGTGTTAGGTTCCGATGGACCCATCCACCCTGACGCCCTGATTATGGGTAATTTAGCCCTGCTGTACTGGCATGGGATCCTACCCACGCTGCCGGAGTGTGTGTGTGTGTGTGTGTGTGTGTGTGTGTGTGTGTGTGTGTGTGTGTGTGTGTAAGAATTAGCTAGTCACTGACTCTCCATCGCTATTACCATGGGAATAATTTGGATAGTAATTCTGCAACTCATAAATACACAAATTGACTTTGGTTTTGGGTGTAACGTCCCCAGAGCGCACCTGCGAGCTGTGTTTACCCTGTCCTCAGATGCAATTACAAAAGATTATATTAGCATTTTGTATATGTCACAGAAGGCCTGCACGAAAATAGTGATCATTTATCACTACGCAGCCAAATTAGAAGCAAAATAGTTTAATTGACCTTTACCATTGTATCATTGTAAACCAAAAATGCACAATAATTAAGGGTGTCTTTTATATGACAGTTTGCTTAATAGGGCTAGGTGTTGCAATCCCTGATGATTCAGCCCTGCGTTTGCCTTGGGCAGGGATGGAGATGTGTTGCTTTATTTTTTGGTGGGGTATGAGGTCCGTGTTCATGGTTGCCCAGTCTTGTTTTGGGCCGCAGGAGCCGAGGCTTTCTTCCTCTCTACCGCTGGCTGAGGGTTCTGAGGGTGGGCTCTGGGTTCAGGATTATTCTTGGGGCTGTACCTGGTTGATCTTTGGGCTTTCGTGATTCTCCTGCCGATGAGTAGTAGTGGTCAATGATGGACTCCTCTCAGGCACTTTTTCTTGCCCTGATTCATTTCTGATGTTATCATTGCAGTTAAAATACACAAAATGCAACCGGTCGCTAATGCTGTACAAATACTGTATGGGTGAAGGGAAAAACGAAGCAAACAGAAAATGTTACATTAAATGATGTTTTTGTGCCATTTACACTCCGAGTGCATTGTATTTACTTTCATCAGAGTTAAAGAAATGAGTAAGCTGTACCTGTGGTTAGTAGTTAGTATTTCTAGAAGATGGAATAATTATTGCACGGCTTCACGATCGCTTCAAATCTGCCCCCTATTAATTGAAGCTCTTTCTCGTACACACTTCGCCTGTGTTACGCCAGTACATCTGCTAATCTGTTAATAATTGTCTGTTATTGTACATTACTGATGCAGTAATGTGTTTTATATGAGACAAATGGGATCTCGGAACTCATTCTAATGAGTAATTCAGACACAGTCGTTCATGCCATGCCGGTTTCACTTTGATGTTGGTTTTATGATGCTTTTGAATACCAGAGTTGGTGACTTTCACTGCAAGTTTGCACAAAACAATGGGGAATATGGCCAGACTACATACTTGATGGCGACAAAGCCTGTTTTGGCACTTTTACAGAATCCTAAAGTCGCTTAGATTCAGTTTGTTCACTGTTTATTATCTGATTAGCAACCTCACTAATTTACAAGCCCCTGGATGTATATTGGAGTCATTCAGTTAAATGTAATGATATTGGGGGTTTGTATTGGTTCAAGCCCTTATTTAGGTTGATCCATGATTTGCACATGATTTACATAATTTTCATAAGCATCGGACCATTCAGTGCGCTCTCATGGTCAGTGCATGGGCTGGGAGTCATCTGCGGGGAAGCCGCTCCGGTAAAGAGATACATATTCCATCATAGGGTTAGAATAACTGATGGATTCGTAATCAGGACACTTTTCATTGAAACTGCGGTGACTCGCAGTGATTCTTATTTCTCGGGGACATGTGGACGTAAACTCCGTACGGAAAATGTCGGCACAGACGTTGATTTTTCTTTAATCTGTCACCTGTCTGCCACCTGGGTAGAAAAACAGACAGCTAGAAGACACGAATGTGGATTCCATTAAAAATCCACACTGAGTCACTGATGTGCCTCTAATGACATACTACACCCTGTGCACTATGCATACTATAGTGCACATGACTCTTATTCAAGTAATCACTATTGTGCCCTGTGTAGTGCATGCCTTGTGTAGAATAGTAACCTTCCAGGTCAAAAACAAAAAAAGGGTATTTGATACAGTATATATATATATATATATATATATATATATATATATACAGTATACATATCAAAACAAGGATCATGTTTCACTGTGTCTCAATTCATTCCTGGTTTGATATATAGTGCACTATTTGAGTGGAAGCCAGTTTTAGGTGTTGCACGCTGTTTTAAGCTGTTAAATGCTTTTAACACAATACACATGGCAAGACACAAAGGTTGCTTATGTAGTAAATCTTTTGTAAGCGATTTCATCCATCACCCAAAATCCCTGACTAAATTTGGCTTTGAAAACTGCCAGTGTTGCTTTATTTTTATTTACTATTATTTTTATTCCTCTCTCTCTGTCTCTCTCTCTTACACACACACACACACACACACACACACACACACACACACACACACACATATAGTACATGTGTACATATTTACACTTGAATGGTCCCAATTAGAAAAAAAAAATACATATTCATTTATTTATTTATTTGTAATCATTTATATATACAAAAAGCTTTTAATTAAAAACCCATTAAGGTTTCCTGTTGGTTACAAAGGTTATTCAGTAGTTCGATTTAGACGTAGGCACAGCGCGGGGGCAGGCACGCACATGGCTATTGTGTTATAGTTGTGACCTCGTCTAAAGCTTGGATACACACAATGTGTGTGTATTGGAGGCGCAGGGATGAGGATCAAGCGTTAAGAGCAGTGCTGACACTCTGCAATAAATCATTTATACAGCCTCCCTTCACACAGACTAGGCACTGCCAAGAGCCTTCAAACACATACATCATTTACCAGGCCTCTCTATATCAATAATGTGTACAGCCTCCATGTTAGGCAGAGAGCTCCTAAGCTGTGCTCAGATACTTCTGCATGTGTCCACACACACACACACACGCACGCACGCACGCACGCACGCATTGTATACATACTGATATTATGTACAGTATGGGGAGGGGGGAGGTACATGCGCTTCATCTACTGTAGTATGTGGCTCAAACTGATGCGCCTACAGCTACATATGCTGTCTTCAATGTGTGGTCACTGTGAGTATGAGGACACAAATTTCCACCATATGGACTGGAAGTGGGCTAGACATCATTATTGATGAAGTGCAAGCAGGGGATGGGCGAAAATGAAACGGAAAGAAAAGAAAAGAAAAAAGACTGAAAGAACACTGTTTAGTTGTCTTCTGGGATTTATTTTTTTGTTGTATTTTTATCATTGTGTGTATTTTCTTCTGATTACAAAAAAAAAGAGGCCAGAGCAATGACACAGAACAAAGAGTTTTTTTTTCTGTCTCCCATTCTCTCTCTCTCTCTCTCTCTCTCTCTCTCTATTTCCACATCTTGGCCTGTGGAGACTCTCACAAGCCTCCCAACTTTCGTTCAATAAAATATGCCGAGTCCTACTTTCCCCCCAGACGCAGGGAGCATTCATTGCTGCTTTCCGGCGCAATTCTTTCTGTTGCATTATAGGCCTCTGAGTGAACTCTCCTTTCATAAATACTGCATCATTTATTTAACATCTTATTTAGCCGAATGTTGCATTCTTGTCCTGTTGTCCATTAGCAGAGAACAATAAGTCTCCAACATAATGAAACACACACACACACACACACACACACACACACACACACACACACACACACATACACGCGAAATACTTGGGTCCACCCCTTTTCCGAGAGCATTAATCCTCATTTCGTGCCTAATGCGTCCAGGGATCAGATTCAATTTTGGGCGTTTTGGTTGGTTGGCACATGAGGCCTGGTCATACCCTCTGCCCATTAGCATGCCACTAGCTCGGGTTCAGAGCACAGAACAGTAAACACTGCTCACATAATGTGGAGCTTGAACTAGAACAGATTTTTGTGTTATACCTTAGTAGATCGTGCTTTGTAGCAATGGTAATAAATGCAGCTACAGTACATTGTCATTGTGGAAGGACACCAGCTCGGACTCGTACTTCACTGGCAGCGACGCGGATGGATTTATGTCATCTGCAGTTCTCAGCTTTGATATCACGTGAAAATAAAACAAGTTTTCCATCCTAGCAGCTGAATCTACTACTCTTAATAATGAAATATGTGAGCAGAATTTAACTCGGCGGTTTGTCCTTAAATAGGATAATTTTTTTTTTTAAATACAGTAGTGTCCAAAAGTAATAAAACAACATATGCCATGTTTTCTAGCTCTGCCTGTGCACCAAACACATGATGTCACTAATTAGTTCGAGCCTATCTGGGTGACGAGTTGTGCAAATTAGAATCAGCTGGTCTAGTTAATGAATGGAACAAATATGTGGCAGGAGTTTTACTTTCTGAAGCCAGGGTGTTCACCGCTGCACGACAAAAAAAAAAGTCTAAAGCATTGAGAATTCGAGGAAGAGAATAGTGAAATTCTGTAGCAGATTTCTGTCTGTACTTGCTCTTCAGGAAGCGGTCAAGCAGGCATGGGTCGAGCGAGTGACACCGGAGTACTGCAGACGTCTTTTTGACTCCGTGCCCCGCCGGATCCATCAGGTTTTAAAGCATAAAGGACTCCATACTACAGTAAATATTGATTGTTGTATAGCAATTTCATTTCTTAAAATAACAAATTATTCTTATTATCTTGATTGTTATTATTTTTAAAAAATGGGAATAAAACATTGCATTTTACATTTTTCTCAAATGAATTTTGAATCTAAAATGAACACTCAAATCTTTCATCTTCTTATACAGTTTAAGCCCTCACTCACTCTCACTCCTTTTCTATACCATTCCTCAGGGTTCTGGACCCTGTGGCAGGAGCCTAAGGGCACGAGGCTGGGTGCCAATCCATCCGTCTATGGACTATGAGAGGAAACCGGAGTACCCGCAGGAAACCCATCAAGCCTGGGAAGAACATGTAAGCTCCACAGACACAGACCTGAGGAGGGAATCGAACCCTCAACCCTGGAGGTGTAAGGTCACTCTGGTAACCCCTATGCCACTGTGCCCACAGCAGTCCAAACCCTGTTTAATCCACTTCAGATTAATCCTAACTGAGACTCGAACTAAACTAATTAGCTCATTTAAAGTGTACAACCAGTAAAGCCACATTTATATAAAAAGTGGGAATCCAGTGAGCATTGGAAATGTACTTGCATGAGTAACAATCAGCAGGATAAGTTCTAAACACGATTTGTAGAGGAGGAGGAGGAGGATTGGGGTGTGTGTAAGGCTTTCTGATATCGTGAGAACTTTCCCATGTTTCTATCTCGTACATGTCTCTTTGTTCTATGTCATATAACAACCTCCTCTCTGCACTTCCTCATTCCTTATATGGTAATACATTCATACTATGTCTAATTGGAATATAATCACTTACATAAAGCATAAATACTGTTTATTACTGACAATATCCAAAGACTCAGAAATGTCATGCATGTGTATGTTCCTCTCTCCTGGTTTGACGAGTCGAGCCGGCTGATAAGTGCATCGATGTGTAGTGGACATACAGTACCGAGCAATAATAATTCTTCTTCCTTTCATTCATTATTTTTAAACTTGAAACAGCGTGCTAGTGTAGCTTATAGTGTAGCTTACATAAATCCTTTACAAAAGTCGAACGCTATCCTTCATTTGATATTTTCTGATTTGTTTCCTTTGCACTTTAGACAGGAACCGGAGTCTGATTGGCCACCATGGCTAGGAACCTACAGTATAGTCAGCACAGACAACAGCAAATAATTTAGGAATCAGAGATGGGAGCAGTGAAATGCCTTATTTTAGGACAGAGCTGTACTAGTGATGGGAAGTTTGAATCATTTTAGTGACTCGCTTCTTAGAATCTCGTTCATCAAAATGAACGAATCTTTTTGTGAGTCAGTTAGTCCATTTTGTTCTTTTGACCAGAAATAAAATAAAATGTTAAATTTTCAATAAACAGACCCCCAACACGTCTACATACACAGATTTTGGCTATAGGTCCAGTAATGAAAATATTACAATGCAGCTAAGGACATAGTATGATAAACAGAATGATCAGCTCTCCTCTCAAATCTTCTAGTCTGAGTCGTTCATTCTTTTGAATCTACAGTATTGCACCGCGTAGCGTCTATGGGAGTCACGTGACAAAAGAATGAGCGACTCGGACCGAAGCCTCAAAGGTAACTACTCATTTCTGTTTCCTGTACATAACCTACGGAGGTTTTGCGATGCTCAGTAGAAAATGAATGAATCACTCTCCGAGACTACTCGTTCTTCTGAGTCACGTTAAAGATTCATTCAAAATGAACGACCCATCACTACTCTGTACCCCTGGCTGATCAAATGTGGCTTCAGAAACATGTACTGACATTCAGGGGCATCGACAAAATCGAGCAAAATACAGTTCAGTGCGACCTATGTGACATAGTCCTGCATCGTCCTTCCCTGAGACATTTTTTAAGAACGTCCTGAGCGAAGGCCACTAACCATCGACTTTTCCTGCAGCCTGATAGCAAAAGTAGGATTAGCTCATTTACTCAGCACTTTCTGCTTCATACAGAATATTAAAAATAGAATTCAGTCGAACGTCTGCCCTGAAAAAGCTTAGTGCATTGCAGTGTTTAAGTGTTTGTTTTACTGCTGGGAGCCCACAAGTGCATATCCGTGTAATTGCAGAGAAAGATTATATCGCAACCTTCCACGTTAGGAATGTGGTGGCTAGAAAAGTGTACAAAAGATATCAGACACTCTATAACCTGTAGGCCGAGCGCCGGAGGCAAAGACCATGCAGCACTAAGCTGTTACATAACTCCGCATAAGCAGTGCAACACACCAGCGAAAGTTACAGTGGAGCTCGGAATTAACCAGAACAATAGAAGAAGAAAAAAAACGCAAGCCAGGTTTTCTCGACGTGTCCGGATGCAGTGCGTGCGAGCTCGCGCGCTTCAAAGCACAATCGCCAAAATGGTGGGCAAAAGCAAGCTGCCATTTTTGTTGAGGGCGCAAACATCTTTTGGTTGCATGTTGTCTTCGCATAATTGACAACCCCCCAGTCTCCCAGGACACACCCCAATCCCTGGCCAAGGAAGCTGAATACTTGAATCTTTCTCATAATGAAAATCTATAATGGAAGATGAGGAGACAAATAATGAAGTATTGCATTTGTCAGTTATGTCTGAGGGATCGATAGTTTACAAATAGCTCGGATATTGACACCTAAACCATATGAACTCTGTATACATTATTTTGCTGTCATGCGGTTGCATTTTTCTTTTTTTCTTTTTTTTTTACGAACACACTTCTAAAGCTCTATAAATATAAAATGACCTGCGTCTTTAACTAGTGTCTCCGTTAATTCTTATTTTTTATTTATTATTATTATCGATGGCACGGTGGTGTAGTGCTTAGCACTGTGGCCTCACACCACCATTGTTCTCCCTGTGCTTGGTGGGTTTCCATCAGATACTCCAGTTTCCTCCCACAGTCCAAAGACATGCAGAGTAGGCTAACTGGCGTTTCCAAATTCCCCGTAGTGTGTGTGAGAGTGTGTGAGTGTGTCTGTGCCTGTATGCTGCAATGGATTGGCACCATATCCAGGGTGTACCCCGCCTCATGCAGCAAGTCCCCCGGGATAGGCTTCAGGCTTCCTGAGACTCTGTACAGGATAAGCGGCATAGAGAATGAGTGCGAGAGAGCGAGTATTATTCAAGGTCGTGATGAAAGTCTAACAGTAATAAGTCAATGAGGCTGGAATTGCGTTTTAGGCATTTCAGTCCTCGATTGTGTGGTTTCCCCGGTACTTCACGTGCAGCACGATGTATTCAAATCGACTGGAAGCATTGTCCTGATCCCTAATATACATAGAAACGAATCAAACCCAAATTCATATTCATATTACGGCATAAATCTCCATGTTTACGCACATGGATGTGTTTACAGTACTGTACGTGTGTATACATGTGCTTTGGTATTAAAGCCCAGGAGATGTACGTGACCCATTTTCTTCTGTGCTCTTCTACTAGACACACACGCACACATACTACACACACACATACACACGCAGCATAAAACACCAACGTCAGAGAGAAGGAAAGAGGGGGCGGATGACTATACACAGCCAATACTGCACTACGCACTCCTGATTCAAAAATCAATGCCTCATCTCTCCTCGCTAGTAGGCTGGACAGGTAATTGTCCATGCAACAGTAATAATTTGAATGATTCCAACATTTACTCCCTCGTGCATCTGTTCACGCGTGCACATTAGTAAACCTATAAAAAAATAATTATGAGCTATGGCGTGATCCCAAGACATAACTCTTCATTTTCACTTAAATACGCCATTGGGTATCCCTTTCTTAATAGATGCAAAAAAAAAATGTAAATAAAAAACAGACTGTTTTATACGTATACATAAAGCACTTTTCTGCTAATACACTTTAATATTACAGCACTGCATTGACTGCTGCAAATATGTATTCAATTACACGGCGAGTGTGTATCAGTGTTTATTTGTGCTCAGTAATTGAATAGCGTGGAGACTGCTGTTAATCGTATATGCACTAAATGTATGCGAGCACTGTCCATATAATTGGAAGTATAATGAATGAAGGTATGGACGTATTATGTTTAAGCGAATTAGAGACAGAGAGCAAGAGAGAGAGAGAGCTAAAACCCAAAGCATAAGGGAGCACTTGAAAGTAAAGCAGTCTCTAAGCTCTTTTTGGAGAGCATTAGCGTTACCTGATGAGTAGTAAAAGTCTGCATTTGTCATCCTGACACTCCTCTGGCCCCCTCTGAGGCAAGCTGCAGTTTAACGAGTAGCACTGATGGATTACTAGACCGCTACTATACAAACTCCAGCACGGCATATATAGCATAATGAACACATTCGTGCCTTCTGTTCTGCTTTACTTGTTTGTGTATTCAAATCTGTATTTGAGGAATCTGGATTTCTTTCATTTTGTAAAATAATTGTCCATGACAGCTTATGGTGTAAAAAATTCATACAATGAGTTGTTCAAAAAAGGCAATCAGGACTAAAGTAATACAGATCTCTGTTCCGTTTGATACAACATGCCTGAGATTTTTAATTACTCGTACTATTATTTAATTAGCCCTTTGGCAATGTGTGCTTTTCAATCATTTTTCTCTCTCTGCCCGCCGGTCACTGCCAAAGACCCAAACGTCCATCCATTATCTACAGTATAACACCTATCCTGTGTGGGGTCACGGGGGGCCTGGAACCTATCCCAGACAGCCTGGGGCACAAGGCAGGGTATAACCTGGATCACGGGGCACAAGCATCCACACACACCAAAACATGCACTACAGGCAAATTGAAAAAGTCAATCAGCCTACAATGCATGTCTTTGGAGTGTGTGAGTAAAACCTGAGTAACTGGAGGAAGTCCATCAAGCATGGAACTCACACACACACACACACACACACACACACACACACACACACACAAGCACAGAATGGAGCAGACATTCATCAAACCCCAACACTGGAGGTGCGAGGGTCGTTTTGTGGATTATTTCATTCCTGTGATATAGACTTAACAAATAGAAAATGTAAGCTTTTTACATTCATTTTTAACCGTTGCAAAACTCAATATACTGTATAACATGCAATATCCCAACAACAATCTAAACACAGTCATTCGAATGTTTTATTAATTTAGACCTTATTACTGCGTTAAATGCTTTTTCAGTTATTTAAGAAATAAAGAAAAAAAATTGGAAAAAAAAAACAGTCAGTAACAAGGTCTGTTGCCTGCACATACTGTGATGTTTTATTTCTCTTATACCTCAACAATTAACCAATGCTAACTTACTTTTTCTCCATTTATAATTACACTTAATTTTGTGAAACATCTTTGAAAGTGGTAAACCCAAACCATTATGCCCAATATTGTGTAGGTTTCCCTTGTGTATTTTCAGCAGCTTTGGTCCCCTGGGACATAACGGCACAGGACATGTCTGTCCCAGGGGCATTAGCGGCGGGTCCTTTGGGTCCCGTGGGTTACGGGGCAGGGCCTCCATGGATCGGACTTGTTTCCCTTGAATGCTCGATCAGATTTAAAGGGTCCAAAAAGATTTAGGGAATCTGGAGGATTGTTACAGCAGTCTGTGATGCTCTGAATGTTCTGATACCTTTCTGTCATGGCCAGCATTGATTGAGTTTTTTCAGTAAATTGTTCAACATTGGCTTTCCTGTGGGATCGGACCGGACAGGCAGGCCTTTGCTCCCTACAGGCATAGATGAGCCTTTGGCGTCCATGATTCTGTCACAAGAATTTAAAATAAAAATTCAAAATTAATGCTAATCAATTCACCCGCTGGTGGTGTTGTTGGTGTTCAGTTTACAGTATATTACAGCAGCTACTGTAGAAATAGTCACCAGCCTCTCTCTGTTTTTTTCTTGTCTTGTTACTTAGAAATCACAAAGTCTGCTCTACGTCCTGACGACTTTCTTAGACACTCACTCACTCACTTAATCACTCACTCATCATCTCTACCACTTCATCGTGTATTCAGGGTCACGGGGGCCTGGAGTCCATCCCAGGAGATTTGGGGCACGAGGCTGGGTACACCCTGGATGGGGTGCCAATCCCTCGCAGGGCACACACTATAAACTTGCTCATTCACACACTAGGGGAATGTAATTTGGGAAGGCCTATTCACCTAATCTGTATATCTTTGAACTATGGGAGGAAACCAGAGAGCCTGTAGGAAACCCACTAAGCACAGGAAGAACATGCAAAGTCCATGCACACAGACCTGAGGCAGGAATTAAACCCAGACCGTTTAGGTGCAAGGTGATGGTGCCAACCATTAAGCCATGGTGATGCCTTAAAGGCTTTCTCATGTTGGGGGAAAAAAAAAAAAACAGATTCACGTTTAAGTGCTGACACTGGAGACTCCTTGCGAAATTTGCCATCTCATAGAAATGTTAACACATCATCAACAAATACATGTTACATCCATCTATGTGGAGCGGGCACCATCCAGGTCCCTGTGGATGAGCTGTTACTATAGAAACAAAAATGTATTAGAACTAGTGTATTAATAGAGGATAAACCTGGGATTTGCCTTGCAGTTACAGGCAGAGCTGTCAGAGGAAATGAAACCACACAACTTGTAGGTGATTAGAACCCTTCACTGTATTAGATATCTGGGTGAGAAGAATTAGGAGATTTAAAAAAAAATCTGATTTGATGGCAAAACTGTAAAGAAACGAACAAGAAGTGACTAATTAAAAGTGAGGACAGACAGTTAATTACAGTTGAAATTAAGCTCTTAAGACAGAGCAGATATGAGAAACATGCTTTAATTACATTCTCATGATATTACCATTGATTTCGTTTACTTCCTAAAATAAATCATGAAGCACAGACTGTCCCGGGTCATATAATTATACGATCTAATGATATATCGACATGTGAGTTGGATCACTCCAGAAGGAGAGATACACCCTTAAACGCAGGGCTGTCTGTGGATGTGGTGGGAAAAGAGAAATTTACAATTTTATTCAATCTCGTGTCAGAGGAAATGATTTGTCATAATTATCTGTGTTATCACGAACATATAAGCTCAAATGGTTTCTTTAATGTTCTCTTCCATTCCATACTTTCTCTCTCTCTCTCTCATACACACACACACACACACACACACACACACACACACATATACAGTACATATCCACACACTCATACATCCACATGGCCTTTAACATTCATTTGGCTAAGAAAAGATTATGAATAACACTCATCTCTTCACTCTGCTGCAGTCTAGGGCATAAATAAGCTTCGTTTTTATTCCCCTCCTCTCTAGGTTTCTGCAGGATTGCAGGACAGGCACACTGCAGAAAGCCAAATGATCTAGGCCACTCAAGCCAAACTCACTCCTATAATTAACTTCAGGCTTGCAATGCATGACGCAAAAAAAAAAAAAGCCTTAAAAATCCCATATTACATGATGATAAAGGACCACGAGTGGCACAGATCCATGAGATCCATAACAGTAGGTGAAACAGATGAGGACAATAATGGCTCTGACCCACTTTGTCATCATTTTGTGGCAGACATTTTTGTGTGTGGTGATCCATGCTAGTCATGGTGACCTGCTTATAGCATGCCATTAAAGTGATGGGTATGTGAAACCTGGACTGGCTTGCTCTGTGTGTGCGCGTGCTCGGGGTGTTGATGTATTCCAGGTGTCTTTGGACACACCTTCTAATTCAGTGTTTTTCGTTTAGCGATTAATTTTTTATATACTGGAACCATACCTGATATTTCAAAACTATGAAATAGCACATACAGTATGGCATTAAAGTAACCACAACAGTCAATTGTCATATTTGTATGACAATATCGTGTCAAGTGCATTTGCAAAACCCATCAAGCACCATGATCGAACTGGCTCTCATGAAGACCATCCCAAGAAGGCAAGACCAAAACATACGTCTGCTGCAGAGAAGAAGTTCATTTAGAGTTACCAGCCTCAAAAATCACCAATTAACAAACAGCACCTCAGATTAGAAGCGTTATAATGGCTTTACAGAGCAGAAGTAGCAGATAGTTGAGCAGAAGTCTCAATATTAACTGTTCAAAGGTGATTATTGCATATTTTGGACGCCTTCAGCATTGGTTTACAGTGTAGAAGGAAATAAAAATCAGTAAAGACCATTGAATTAGGTGCAGGGGTAGCTCGGAAGGTCCCCGGTTCAAATCCCAGCACCACCAAGCTGCCACCATTGTGCCCTTGAGCAAGGCCCTTAACGGTCAACTCCTCAGATGTCCTCAGAAGTCGCTCTGGATAAGGGTGTCTGCCAAATACCGTGATGTAATGTAAATGAATTAGAAGGCGTGTCCAAATCTTTGACTGGTACTGTATGTTATCAATACAGCACTATCCAGTATTAAGCACCGGTTTATCTGAAAAAAAAAAGGGGGGATCTCGGAGATCAGTTGAAGAGCGCCTATATGTTACATAAGCACCTTCTTGAAATGTAAACTATGCAAACGTTTCATTGCCACGAGTGTGAAGTGGCATGTCCATTTTGAGAAGATGGAGAGATACGGGTGCATTCTACATTGTAAATAAACCATCAAACACTTCACTCGCAAACATATTCCCCGAGCGACAGTCCAGCTTCTGCTTTTCTTTGATATCTCAAGCGTTGCGAAAGCACCCCAAGGCATTTTCACGTGCGTGGAAGCAAATATTAAGTGAACCTCTTGTGCTGAATTGAATTTTTAAAGCTCGTAAATGGTTCGAAATTGATACCAAGACTCTGAAGGTTGAAGGGCTGCGGATCTGAAAGAATGCCATATTAAGCGAACAAGCAAGATGGTGCGTTCTACGGTTACGAATAACCGTAGCGTGATGCGGAGCGTGGAATTGGTTGTAGCCCGGCTATGGCATGTCTGCCAAGTCGTAAAGGGATGAAAGTGATATGTGACTACTCAGCACTGGCTGGATGTCATGAAGTGTCAACATTTTAGCCTTGCTGTCCTCATCCCTCATTTGCCTCTCCAATTTAGCTCGATAGAACAAAAGCGATGATTTCATGTCCCAAAATAACAGTGCCGAGCCACAGGAGGAGCCCATCTCACACACACACAACATCACAGAGCTGCTCAGCAGGAGAGTGCGTGCTTCGCGACAATGTGCTTCATCATTACCTCTCTCCCTTCATCTCTCTCTCTCTGTCTTTCTCTCCCCTCATCTTTTCCACATATCTTTCCCTCTCGGTGTACTCACTCTCTCCCTCCTTCCTGTCAAAAATCCGCCTTTGATTAAACCACATGTTTTTTTAAATTATTGATCGGCTCATACCGCACTAACCTCCAAAACAAAACCGAGACGGGGTTCCGTTCTACCCGATCTCACCATTAGCCCTCACCAGCGACACTGACCTAAAAAAGTGTGCCACGCTTTTTAAGTTTATTCCTGCCAGTGTGTAGCTCATTACTGTGAGAAACCACCATAGGCTTCTGATAAAGTTCAGCAAGTTTTGCCTGATTATAAGCTCCTACACTGCAGATGTATATCATGTCCTGAATTGGCAGCTAGCATGGCTAAGCGGTTTAACTGACACGGCAAGTTGTTTCCAGTCCAGCAGTAATTACAAATCTGCTCAAAGGAGAAGAAGAAGAAGAAAAAAAAGAAAAAGCCTACACTGGGAATCCAAGACATTTTTATAGACATAGAAATGTTTTTGCCCACCTCAACAAAAATGAATCCATTCTGTATCAAATTAATTATTTGATGTTGTTTTATGAGGTGTCGTGATGAGAAAATTCAATGAGGTTTAGTATGGAGTATGATCCTTTTTTTTTTTTTTTTTTTTGAATGATTCAATAATGCAGCGTGCCCATCCAGATTTTGTCCACCTGCCCACACACATTAAAAATTTTTTTTTCCTTTGCACAATTCAACCAAAAGTAGCCCAGGCGGAAAGTGGGAAATCTCCCAATCTGGCAACAGGGGTGGTGAGTTCAGGAGAAGGAGCCGCTTTATGTAAGTGCAGTCGGAGGATTGAGGCGAGCTTCTAACTTCTCCAGTTCTGCTCGAGGCAGCTTCAGCACCTGCTGCATTATTGATGAGGAGCGCGAGAGAGAAATAGGGCAGAAGAGAATGAACTAGATTCTCTGTGTTCATCCTGCATGTTACATAAATGATTGTTGGGGGAGAGACGCATGCACTCATTATATTGTGATCCTTACGTGAATGCCATAAAGACTCACCTTCTGGTCACTTTATTTACTCTTGCGAATCACCAGATCAGTGTGAGTGAGCGGATCTCCGAAATGGGTCCTGACAAATGTCACTCGCCATCATGGACAAGGGCAGAGGTTCAAAGCATGGCGGCAAAATAACTGACATAAGGGTCAGGTAATATCTTTCTTGGTGACAGAGTGGCGTAGTGGTTAGCTCTGTCGCCTTGCGCCTCCAGGGTCCGGGTTCGATTATTTTCGCCTCGGGGTCTGTGTGTATGGTGTTTGCATGTTCTCATGGTGCTTGGTAGGCTTCCACCCTCTGTCTGAAGAAGTGCATACTAGTCTAATTGGCATTTTCAAACAAATCGTATGTAGTGTGTGAATATGCGTTGGAATGTTGACTGGAGGTTTTACCATGGTTGTAAAAAGGGGAATAAATACGATGGCACCACAGGCCTCCACAGTCCCTAGTTCCCTGGGAACTGGACTACTACTAGAGGTTCCTTTGGATGGAAATTTTGGAAATTTTAAGCGACCACCTTGAAAAATTATGCCTTCGCCACCCTGTGGCGTTCCATTTGCCTTGAAGATTTCATATCTTTTAAAAAAAAATACTTTTTATTTTTTAACTTTTTACCTTTATACATCTGTATATGAATATCACTATAGTAAGCCCAATCATCCAGTTTATACCTATCCTAGGTAAATCACTTCATTTTAAAATCTTTTGTTCTATTGTTAGCATGCGGTGCCTAAAGATAGCATACTGTGAGATATTCTTTTCTTCCAAAAAGTAACACATTGTCTTAACCGGAGGCGGCTCAGGATCACTCTCACACGCATGAATGAACAGATTGGTGACTCAGCAGGTCGGCAGGTTGGTCTAAACTGCATAATGGCTTAACAGAACATGCCATATGTACCACATGTAGGTGATTACACTGAATATTCAGTACCGGTCCTCATATTACTCATGAATGTGGTAAAATATGAAGTTTAATCCTAATGCCAGAATCATACTCTATAATCAATGATGCATCCATACTGTAGAAAATGCAAAAAGAGGGAAAAGGTCAGGGATACTTAAAAAAAAAAAAAAATTACCAAGTGCATGATGCTAATCAAATCTATTATTTTTTGCATAGTTTCTCACAAAATGGAGAACAATGCTAAATATTTGTTTGTTAGAGGAACGAGACATGAGATCATGACCACCATTCTTAACTCTCGGCTGCGCAGGAGCATATGTGCGCCATTAATATATATGGAGCGGCGACAGCTTTGTGTCTCGGTATACATAACGTATTAGGTTTGCATAATAGAGATGTGACTGGATGTTTAGGTGTGCAGTACATAGGCAATTCAGTGTAATCACTGTTCTCAAGCATTCCCAAGGAGGTGACTCATATGAGCAGTGACTTGTTTTAGTGTAATCCCCAAAAGCATGTTTTAAAAAAATGAAAAAATTAAATAAAATACATTAGAGATCTAGCCAATGCTTTTAATTTAAATGTCTGTTTATTTTGGTGATTGTTTTAATGGACATGACGTAAGTGAGGCAGAATCCGATCCTAGCACTGAGCTGTAAGAGGAAATGATGATCATGCTGTGTGCTCAGGGCATTTTCACACTTGGTTAATAAATACCAAGGATTGATTCTGGTCTTGTTTCAGGTAAGGTGCCATTTTTCGCAGGGTTGTTTTCGCACGCATGAATTCCTTCCTAATCACGGATCACTTGTGGATATTTTAATGTGCCACTTTGGGTGTGCATGATTTGTTTTATGCAAAATCAAAGATAATTCAGTCATTCCATCTCTTTTTTTTATTTTATAGTTTTTATTAGGCACGGTGGTGTAGTGGTTAGCACTGTCGCCTTGCACCGCCAGGTTCCGGGTTCGATTCCAGGCCACGTTCGATTCCCGTCTCTGTGTGCATGGAGTTTGCATGTTCTCCCCGTGCTTGGTGGGTTTCCTCCCACAGTCCAAGGACATGTAGGTTAGGTTAATTGGCGTTCCCGAATTGGCCATAGTGTGTGAATGAGTGAGTGTATGTGGGTGTGTCTGTGCGATGGATTGGCACCCTGTCCAGGATGTACCCTGCCTTGTGCTCTAAGTCTCCTGGGATAGGCTCCAGACCCTCCGTGACCCTGAATACAGGATTAGGCGTTATAGATGATGAGTGAGTGAGAGTGAGTGAGTTTTTATTAGTTGTAATGGTTCACAGAGGAAGCCTTTCATCTCTTTTACAAACATGCCATTCCCTTTCCTATGGCAGGAAGTAATGTGGCATGGGCCAGCCAATCACAGATACCAGAAAATGGTTTGGAACTTAAGTTAGTGTTTAACATGCAATTGTGGCTTTATTGTTAATTAATGTTACTCAAACTACAGTATGAAGTGTCGTTCAGGTCAAACTGGGACTTTTCATTGTGCAGAATGCAGTTATGACCGTAAATGTTTCCTTCATTTCTTTATATACTCCCCTAAGGCACTTATCCCAGCGTTTCAACAGTGCTTGGATATCATTAAGGTAGAACATTTTTTCAGTAGTCATGATCCTACTACTTGCTTCATGTCTGAAACACTAGCCTTCCAGGAAATGGCTTGGATTGAGGGCGGGACTGTACAGGGATGTAACAATAACTTCCAGACAAGTTCCTTTAACGTGCAAGTGGTGTTTGTGGATGATTCTGTGTACACAGTACAAGTAGGCAACAACATTATCAGTCGATTTTTTAGGTCCTGGTTTGACTTGAAACCGCCTTGAAAAGGCCTGCCGTTCACTACTACAGCTTCCTGAAGTTCATTAACTTAAGAGATCCCCTGACGAATTTAAATTGGATCATCTGCGATAGTAATTTGACGATTCAATTTAAATCAGGTCAACTCAAGTCTAACGGCTGCCTCGAGCAGCAGGTGTAGTAACCAGCACTGCTAACTTAAAACTCGACTTGGGTAAGTGAACTGACATAAACAGACACACAAAGCCAGGAGGAGTGTCAAATATGGATCCACACTCTATAAGTATGAAACAGTCAAACTTTGAATGATATCTTATCTGCAGTAGAGTGCGAAATAACATGCGCATGATGCAAGAAGTGACAGCGTACAGTACAGGCCACACACAAACACACGTCATGTCAAGCAATTGATATGTTATGGCAGAGAATGACAGAACAGAGAATGATAAGTTCTTGGCTCACAGCCCTTGTAGACTCTTTTTTTTTTTTTTTTTTTTGAATGCCACACACACACACACACACACACACACACACACACACACACACACACACACACACACACACAGACGGTTATGTAAGTGCTGTATTTCATTATGAACTTGTCCCCCATCTGATGACCTTTCTGAGACCAGTCTTATATATTCATACCACATACACACAGTAATCTTCCTCTCTAAATTAACCTTTATGAAAGCACTCCGTGCTTGTTCCAGAAGCTAAAGTGCATTTAAATGAATTCGATAAACTTAATTACGAGTTGTTGAATCTGATTAGAGTTTCTTTTTTTTTTCTTTCTTTCTTTCTTTTTTGGTGGGGTCTGTCATTGTTCAATATGGAATATTATGTGGGAAAGTGAAGCCTGGAAGGAAAATGATGAAAAAAAAAAAAGTTTCCGTGGACTAAGTGCTCATGTTTGTTTGCTCAAAATTGTGATCCATGCACAGTGAGGTGCCGTCGGCTTCTTCTGCCTGCACGTTTCTCCTATACAATAAATTTTTCAATTTCATACAGTTTTATACATAAAAAAAGGAGAAAAACGTAACCTGGGCAGCATATAGACGTACTCTCCTTATACTGTTACGGTATATGCAGTTCCTTGTGAGCCGATACTTGTTATGTGGATGCGGAGAGCAGGGTTTAGTGCCACAGTTACCATAACAACACTGAGCGCACGAGTCCAATCAGTGCGTCCAGCTTTTTAATGATGCTACTTGTGGTTTCTAACAAGTCTGAAATGTTGGATCTCAGCAAAACATCAGCCATGTGTGATGAAGTGATGAAGAAGCCGAAGAAGACTTTGTGACTGCGATAAAGTTACCCAGCAGTTGATATTTGCCCTAAGGACGGTTCAGTTGTTGAAAGCGAAATAGACACATTATCTACTGGTAAAGCAAATAAATTACATTTTCTCATCGTCTAATGTTACCGACATTAAAAGTTCTTGTCTAGGAGCATGAAGTAGACATTCTACACCATCGGTTACTTACTGTCTGGTGAGGACAAAATGCTGAGCCATGTTTACTGAGCAGGATAAGTGCCATGTTTGTGCCTTGAAATGCTCATTTGCTTGCATTCCCCTTGTCCATCCTGCCTTATAGTTAAGCAATATCACATGAAAAGGTGTGCTGTTGTAGTAAATACTGTAGTAAAAAAACAAGTACTGATACAAGATATAACAGCACAAGATATCACAGCCATGCTGATATTCAGCACAACAGCACTATTTCAAATGTCATATTGTTTTTATACTTACAACAGTTCCATAAACAACATTTCGACCATACTGACCTACTGACCACGCTGCAACCGACATTAAGCGTAATTAACGATTGCTAGAACACCTAGGATGTGGACTGATACATATATTTAAGCTTCCCAGTGCTGTTATACTCTATATCAGCACTCGGGAAATGCCTCTCAAACATTCATTTACTGCAGGACACTGCTTATCCTGTATTCAGGGTCGCAGGAGGCCTGGAGCCTATCCCAGGAAACTCTGGGAACGAGGCGGGGTACACCCTGAACAGGATGCCAATTAATTTGAGGGCACACATGCACACAATCACAAAATGCATCTGCATGTCTTTGGACGATGGGAGGAAACCAGAGTACCCCGAGGAAACGGGTACCAAACACGGGCCAGAATTAAACCTCAACCCTGGAGGTACACTCCACAATACTTACAGTACCACTACGCCACTGTGCTGCCGATTCCTAATCAATCTGATATTTAAATCCATTTCTAAGTAGGTCTAAGTGGACCATGGACTGTTAATGGTTTAAAGAATTTTCAAATTATACGAAGACATTGACAGCTTGAAGGGGTGATGCAAATACAGGACAAGTATTCACCTCAGTAAAACTGGCTTCTATCTTAAGCAGGCATTAAGTGAAGATGTAGAACATTTATTTCATGCTCCCAGTCAATGGATGATTAAAGGGATTATATACTTCATTCAGTCAGATAGAAACTTAGCTTGAATTGGCCTCAATTATTTCATTCTGCTCCTGCATGATATATATATATATATATATATATATATATATATATATATATATATATATATATATATATATATATTTATTATTCTGATTGATCTATCAAAGCCATGGGAGGAGTCGAACTAAAGAGAGGATCTCGTCCTCCTCTGAGGGACACCAGATATCGCTGCTTTGTGGTTGTTTACCAGGATTGTTAGCGAGAGCAGTAGGGTTGTTTTATTATAATTCGTTTTTTTTTTTACAGATTCAAATCCAATCCAATTGAATCGGTCTTGCTTATTAGAATTCCTTCTAATTAATTGGACTGGACTATAGAGTCTGCATGAAGAGAGATTTGTAGTTCAGAATGTCAATAAAAGAAGAAATAAAAGGAGACGAATATCAGACTTTTTCCTAATTAAAATCCATGTTCTAATTGTAGCTCAATCTGTGTGGATGAGCTCCGTCTACTCACTCCAGCACTGTCTGGTCTGGTGTCCATTCACTCGATTCATCCAGAGCGCTTCGAATCGTATCGGGTGAAATGTAAAATAAATAAATAATAATAAATCAAGGTCAAGGGTCACCTGGAGGTCATGTGCAGCCGTCATTATAGACTCGGGAGGTCAAGACCCTTAGGCATTCAGCGCTTGTCTCCACATGAAGAGATTTATGAGCCATTTAATGGCTTCTGACATGTCCCAGAATCATTCAGCATATTACATTAACGAAAGTGTACAGCCGAGTCGAAGAGTGCGCCGACTGCAGGGTTGAAGTCTGCCCCTGGGGAAAGCCATTTGGCTCAGTGTGATAGCAAACGTTTAGGTAGCCGTTGCGTCTCCCGTTACAGTGATGTTTTCTTGCTCCTCGTGCCATTTTGGATTTAGCACTTTTGTTCTGGCAGTTTGAAGAAATTCGATCCTCTCACACAGCTAGATGCTAAACTGGATTATGTCTCATGTGAATGTTAAGTAGCAAAGTCTAAAAGCAGACTTCCTTCAGCTGAGCTTCAACTTTCCTCATTATCACACCGCGCCGTTAGTACTAGCTAAACGGTCCCATGTAGAGAGACGCACAAACTAATTGCATATCTTGTGTTTAAACCTTTTAATATTTCAACTGTCTGCTTAAGCGAACGTCCTGAAAGGTCCCAGGGTTGAGCGTGTTTGTTCTCACTGAGCACACCGGAAAGCGAATGTTTAATTAGCTCATAAATCCCTAATAAAAAAGTGCTAAATAACCATCTGGGTGCACTGCGTGCTGCTGATGGCCGTAAGAGGACTGCGGCCTGCTGCGCTTTACATTTTTACACTTTTTGTTTTAAAGTCATGCTTATCAGAGCTGCAGTGATGCACCCTGAGAGATCAGGACCTAATTGCTTAATCAGGACGAACACGCTGATTTTAATGACTCGGGTATCCCAGAAGGCATTGCTTTTAATGAGGTCTCCACCTCTTTTCCAGGGTCACATTTTGTACCCTAGAAGCAATGGTTAGAGAAGTGTTAAAATTGCATAAGCATCTGCAGATGTTAATTCATCTTTTTGCGCATTAGGGTGTAACACTCTCTGATCTGTGGCGCTGAGGGATAATGTCATGATGGTGACATTATGATGAACCTTTGGGAGATGTTAAAGGCCAGCTGTTCATTATCAGAGGAGCCTCTGATCTCTCCACTCCACTGGGCTTGTACTGAGGTTTTTTTTTTTTTTTTTTTTTAAACCTAAACGTAATTTAATCTCTATATTAATCTCACAGGAAGTCAATGATCATTTCAGGTACAGAAGGATATTAGCAAGAGGAGGAGGAGGAAGGGTAGATGTTTCAGCCGGGAGGTATTGTAAAAGTGTCCGCCTCAAGCTGTTCTGAAGAACAGAAAAGCAAAGATAAGAAAGACGGAGGCCAAGCCTCCCAGCACAGGTTCTGAGGCACATCCCCTGATCTTGCCAGGCGGAGAGCCATGAAACGAGCAAGGGGGGTAAAAAGACAGCAAGAGTGAGACAGACCGGGAGCAGAAGGAATAGCAGCAATGTTTGAAGGATAGCCGTTCGAGATCTGGATTGATGTCTCAGGGGTTCCCAGGCTTTTGAAAGGGATTTGCTAGTGTAGCTGTGATGAAAACGGAGGCTGCCTGCTTCAAAAGTGGAATGTGCCTTTCTCCATACGGTCTTCACTGCATTAATGTCTCATTAAAGTTTTTTAGAGAAACATTTCAAAGACAATGCTATATCACAGGCCTAATACAAATGATGTTTTTTTTCCCCCATATGATATGATCTTTATCATATCTCCTGGTCCAGAACATCAACGTCAACTGTCGTCTATCTCTATCCTACACATTTATGATGTATTCCCTAAGTTTTTTTTTTGGTTGATGGACCAATGACCCCTATTTCCCTCTGCTTGTAATATCATGTCTCAAGTATCAAGCAAAATTCAATAAAAAAAAACTATTAAATGAACCTGTTTTCATGCAATATTTGAGTCTCACGCATGAGAGTTCAGGTAAACCAATCCACCTTTAAGACATAGCATTTCTAATCGACCTCAGCACAGGAAAGTCTATTATGTTGTGTAGATGCTTATTTCACAAGCTGACAAATTGATTTGTAGTGGTTGGGAATTTTTTTTTTCCAGCTATCAAAAAGCCTCTTAATACAATTATAATGATTTCACTTTGCCTTGCACATGAGATGTTACAGCTCAGTAAACTGTAATTGGACCTGTTTTTAGGAATCATCAGACTTCCATTATATACACATCACAAACTCATTTGTACAGCACTTCTCAATATTCGTGCAATGAACAGAGACTCGCTCTACTTCATTGCTCTTAATATCATGGCTCCTATTCAAATGACAAACCCTTCATTTAGCTTAACAGACATGATAAATGTGCTTTTTGAACTAGAATACAGACAGCTATTAGAGGGGCATTATTTGAATGCTAAACGGGCATTACTGTGCTTGCCGATTGTGGCCGGTCCGGCTGCTGGAACAATCACAGCAAGCAGGACTTTGAGTGACAGCTGATTCGTCATGCCTGTTGCCATGTTCCTCCTCACTAACTCGGGACAATTAGACCCTTTCCTGTCAATTAATGTGTTTAAAAAGAGCGATAAATGATGCATTGTGAGTTGTTTTATAGTCTGTGTGTGTGTGTGTGTGTGTGTGTGTGTTTGTGTGTGCACGCAGGAGGAAGAAACACAGAAGTGCGTGCGCAGAATATTATTAGCTGGGAAGGCTTTTACAATTACCTGAGTAATTCATGTTAATATATAATATATAGATACATTTTGATTTTATAATATTCTAATCGTCTAGCTCAAGATTGTGTGAGTGTTTAAAAAAAAATATATATATATAGAGCATCCAAGCCAAACCGAAACTTTTGATTGTGCAGAATAACAGAACACAGTCATGAGAGTAAAAACTCAGTTTATTTCTTTACACTGTAAAAAAACAAAAAATCCAAACAAGCTGCCTCAACATAAAAAAACAATTGAGTCACAAAAAGTTTACTCAACTTTTAGAGGAATTTGCTGGCCAAATGAGATATTTCACGTTGCTGTTTAGTTGACACAACATGCACCCAGTTTAAAATCGTAGGCTGACTCTTAAACTTGTAATTTAAAAGCTTGGGCTCAATTAATTATATATCTCGAGGGTTGACTTAGCCCAGCTTTTCATCCATCTACTCAAAAAGGTTCGTTGTCTCCCACTGATGTAGTTCATTCAAAGGATTGTTTTTCTATTAAAAAAAAAAAAACAAGAACAAAAAAAAAACAAGTTAGCCTCACAATACCGCAACAATTAAAACACACTAATATTACTTTTAAAAACTTTATTATTCCCAAACTAGTCTAAGACAAAACAGTGATCTGCATAAAAATGGAGAATAAACTTTCCATTTTGCTTAAAGATCAATAAAATACCTGGATAACACCAGATGCTTATCAGTATCTTACTGCTCCTTTTATATTACATGATCAATCATTTTTAAAAACTAGCAAAGATGAGCAGTTTTTTCTTTCCCCAATGTCTCGCACACGCACACACACACACACACACAAAGAGTCTATGGCAACAAGTTTGTTTTTCAACATGTGAGTCTGAGGGGAGCGTGCCTCTCCAAGTCCAATAGAAATGGTTTGAATTGCTTCATACTGTAGGTGGATGTCCAGTCCTTTTGGAATTTAATGTTCAGAGCACAGACCTGATCAAACATCACCCTGCTGCTGTATGTCACCTCAAAGACTACAGTCCTCTGCATCAGCTTGTTCACGCTCCTCCAGTAGCTCCAAAAGGTCACGCGTCACTCCAGATGTAATGATGATATAAATAAAATATGTTAATAAAGCTATATACCTCTAAGCTAACCAGAGAGTGTATAAGTGAATGATGGGTTAAAGCTACGTATTGCTTCATATTCAAAAGTGTTTGATATTTTCAAGGGTTTTACTTTGTCATCCTCAGGAGTAACCGTGTGGAGTGATGTTTTAAAATAACGCCGTATCTAATCAATTCGCTTTTCGCACAGAGAAGTTAACCGACATAACACTCGTAGGTGAGCATTAGCGACTCTGAAGTCCAACTAACACTGACGTTTTTATATCCCCTACCCGAGTGCTCAAGCGGCACTACTCCCTAATTGTTAATTAACTGGTTTTCTCGAAGTTTCGTTAGCTGAGCGTTCGCTGTGTGTGCTGGGGTGAAGCAGGACGCTGTTGCTGGGCAAAAGTCAGGGCAAAGTGGGGAAAACGATAGATATGGTTATGAACGGTTAGCTAACTGTCATACATGAAGTCTAACATTAGCAAAGGTCAACTCAGTAATGTCAGGATGCCTCTAAACACTAAAATACCTCTAAGCTAACTGAAACATATTTCATTATGGGGGGAAAAAAATTCTTACCCAGAATAAAGAATCCACAAAATGCCCCTCTTTACCCCTTTAGTGCAATTTGATATCGTCAGTCCAACAGGAGGGAGGGAGGTGTGTGTGTTTTTTTTTAATATAAAATCTCAGGGAAGGTAATTTGATGGCTCAACTTACTGTAAGTTTTTTAGTTTATTCAGTCTGTCTCCAATGTTTTCTAGTGATGGGAAGTTTGAATCATTTTAGCAACTCGGTTCTTTGAATCTCGTTCATCAAAATGAACAAATATTTTTTTTTAGTCATTTAGTTAATTACGTTCTTTTGACCAGAAATAAAATAAAATATTTACATTTTCAATAAACAGACCCCCAACACGTCTACATACAAAAATTTTGGCTATAGTTCACCATCTCACCATCATATCTTCTAGTCTGAGCCGTTCGTTCTTTTGAATCTATTGCACTTCATAGCGTCTATGTGACAAAAGAACCAACAACTCGGACCGAAGACTTAAAGATAACTACCTATTTCTGTTTCCTGTACAGTACAGACCAAAAGTTTGGACACACCTTCTCATTCAACGAGTTTTCTGTATTGTGTTCTTTATTGTGTTCTTTAGGCCAAACACGTCTCTTCTGCTTGTTGCCTGTCCTTAGCAGTGGTTTCCTAGCAGATATTCTAGCATGAAGGCCTGATTCACACAGTCTCCTCTTAACAGTTGTTCTAGAGATGTGTCTGCTGCTAGAACTCTGTGTCGCATTGACCTGCTCTCTGATCTGAGCTGCTGTTAACCTGCGATTTCTGAGGCTGGTGACTCGGATGAACTTATCCTCCGCAGCAGAGGTGACTCTTGGTCTTCCTTTCCTGGGGCGGTCCGCATGTCAGCCAGTTTCTTTGTAGCGCTTGATGGTTTTTGTGACTGCACTTGGAGACACTTTCAAAGTTTTTTTGGACTGACTGACCTTCAATTCTTCACTAATGTTTTCAAGAACACAATGTTACCTGTTGTCTTAACAATATTAATTAATTCAAACATTTATCTATTTGGATTTTTTTTTTTTTTTTTTACAGTTTATATAATCCTCTGTTACACTAATGTACTGATCCCAGCATTTTACTAGTGTATTTATACCATCTAGGTAGAAAAATTTCTCAGTACACCGGATTGGACTGCCTGCGTCCGATCAGAAACACTGGCCTCCCAGGAACTCTTTAATGGCTCAAACTTGTAAAAATGGCTTGGCAAGAGGTCTGGACTGTACAGGAGACGTGGCAATAACCTCCAGCTGAGTTATTGTAACATGCAGGTGATGTTGAACGATTGTATGTGCAGTACCCTCTACGAGAGGTGTCTATTCTGCAAATTAACTACAGGTTATCGGTTGAATTTCAAGGATCAGACGTTCCACTTGCTAAGGAGCCACCTTGCCTTCATGGGCATATGGCCTTCTTTAAAGCATTTGCACCATTAAAACGCTTTATCACAACTAAGAGTCTCATCACTGTCCTGTGCTTGAAGTCTTCTGTAAATGTCAATCAGTTTTTACGCAAAAAGGTTTATCACAAATCCCGGATTGATTTGAACACCTTGTGTGTATCACATATATTTGCATCTTCAACGAGATAACACCGCCACTGCATTGAGGAAATTCTAAAATGATTACGTTTTTGTATTACAGTACATCATAATCATGAATTAACATTTATTCATTAATTCATCTTCAGTAACTGTTAATCTAGGTCAAGGTCCCGGTGGGGATACACTCCGAACGGCACACTAGTCGATCACAGGGCATCATGCACACTCGCTTTCACACTATGGGGAATTTTAACTCCCTGCACGTTTCTGAAGGAGAGGGGAACCAAAGAACCCAGAGGAAACCCATGCAAACACAAGAAAGACCTGCAAAACACCACACAGACTGGAATCCAAGCTCAGGATTGAACCAGGGACCCTGAATCTGTAAGTCAACACCACTAGCTGCTGCTCCGCTATGTTCCACAGTAACACTGTAGGGTTTTCTAATTGCTCTCTATGATCAGACACGTGTTTTAATAATATTCTCTGAGTCTGACATATTGGCTACACAAGAACAAGAAACTGTAAATGCCACTCATGATTTTTACCACGAGGTCTGTGGTGACATTTGGCTGGAAATAATTTCACAGTGGAATTAAATGATTGATGATCTGATTGTTCCAGGCACCACTCGTACAGAGCTGCAGTCTGATTGATAGCACTGCGCTGCATTGTTGGTGTGGTCAGTTTTCTCCTGAGTGTTTATTTGCTTCATATCGAAGAAAATATCTAACTGACATTTCAAATGCCAAATAGCAACTTGACTCTTGACTTATCGGGGTGACGTAATGATTTCAGGTGATGTAATGAGCGGAAAACATCCCACAGGTTTAAAATGCAAGAACATATTATCATTTAAATGACTGATTCATTTGTGCGACCTTGTCGTCAGGTCCTCTGCTGAACCCCACATGGTTCTGCACAGATTGAGCCTGCCCCACAGAAGATCAAATTAACATAAAAGCAATTAATTCAATAATTAGTCTGCTTTAATCACACCATTTGCCATATACTTTCAGATGTAATTATTTATTCTATAATTAATGAAGGGTGATTAACAGTGAGATTTCGATGAGCCGTATTTGAGTTTGTGCTGGTTTAGCGTCTTCTAATTGAGAAGCTAGATCATTAATTTTGGACAAGGTCTTGACATCAGATCTTCTCGGACAGGGAAGCGCACTCCTGAATTAATTTATGCTGATCAGACGTGAGGAGGAATCTGTACACAATGATAGGGGTAATGTGTAAACAATGCTATGGCCGAGACTGCCATTGTCGAATTCAAGACGAGTACTAGCTGACGTCAAGTCAAAAGTGAGTCTTATAGGAGAGTCAAGGTTGAGTCCGAATGCCAGCAAAACAAGATTATCCTTTTTTGATGCCACACGCCTTTACTTCAAGTAAAAGGTCTCTCTCCTGCATCATGCCATGATGTTTTCTAGAAAAATGGGATTACTTTTGTCAAACTTTGTGAATGCAATAAGGAAAATACAACACAATCATAATTTTTTACTTTCAGTTAAGATCAACACCAAATTTAGCAAGACTAATGTCCAACATTAAGAGGTACAGTCAGTTTACCAGCCATGAATACCAATATGTCCAAGACAAATCACATGTCAGTACATAAATCTGCTACAGTCCTACCCACTAGAGACATTTGTAGCGATAATGCTAGTTTTGAATGTTATATTTAAGTATAGAGTTTTTGGAGTCTGGGGCAGTGGTAGCCATGGTGATGGAGGCTCTGTGTTGCTGATTGAAGAGGCGGGTGCTCGAGACCCACCACCACCACCGTGTTGCTAGTGCTGGGCCCTTGGGCAATGCCCTTAACCTTATGCCCATATATAATACCCAGGCACGGACATCCAGGGCTTCCTCAGTGCCAGCTCTAAGCCTGGAGAAATGGGTAGGTTGCAGCAGTAAGACCTTTACCAATAACTTGAAAATTGAATTATTCGATGTGGTGACCCCGAGAAAGGGAAAAAGGAGTGAAGGAAAAAAAAAAAATCATTGGAGTCTAAGGGAAAATGTCTAAATTAGTTGTGATATGATATGACAGGAAAATGTTTAACAGTGCTGTTAATTCTGCAAAAATGAGCCCATTAAATTATAGATACATGCATACTAATTTGAACTTTTACACACTTTCTTAATGAGCTTAAAACAGACATAAATATGCCCTAAATCTACCCCAAATAGCCCACAATACTGAAGTATAAAACATTATGAATAGTTTGACTGCAAAATGATAAATACCTCTACTGTATTCAGTTATATTTAAAACGTCTAGTAATACATTGTGAACACTATTATCACCTTATGGGAATTAAATTGCCATCAAAAGTTTGGACACAACTTCTAATTCCATGCTCGTTCCTGATTTGTATGTCTTCCTACATTGTAAAACAATGCTGAAGGCGTCCAAAATATGCAGTAATCTCTTTTGAACAGTTGATATTGAGATGTGTCTGCTATTGATGCTCTGCAAAGCCTTCATGACCGCACTAATCTGTGGTGCTGTAAATTGGTAATTTCTGAGGCTGGTAACTCTAAATAAAATTCTCCTCTGTAGCAGAGGTCCGTTTTGGTCTTGCATTCCTGGGATGGTCTTGATGAGAGCCAGTTCCGTCATGGTGTGTCATGGGTCATACTGTTCTACCTGAACAATTTCAGATAAGAAATTGATAACAATTTCACAAATAAGTAATCTTAAAATAACAATTGACTGTTGTTGTTGTTGTTATTGTTGTTACTTAATTACATAATTCCATGTAATAATAACATGTATTTTTTCATCATTTTGAAATATTCCTGTATTGTTCTAGAATGTAGAAAGTAAAAAAAACCCTGGATTAGAGGTTGTGACCAGACCTTTGACTGGTTCTGTATATGTGGGTGGATGATGCCTGGAGTATGATAAGGTGTTTGTCATTAATTACAGAATTGAAACTGAAACTGGTAAAGGAGGAAGCTGATTATAGACTGTAAACTGAACTTTTTGTTTTGTTTGTCTTTTTCATTTTGTTAAAATTCAATGCACACATTAGTGATACTAAACTGCATCTTTACATGGCCACAATTCTGGCTGATTGTAAAGCCCTGTGGCAAAACTGTAGTAGGTGGAGTTATAGCATTTTGCTATATCATGCACAATTCACACTGATATAACCAAAACTATCACTTACTCATCATCTATACCGCTTAATCCTGTATTCAGGGTCACGGGTGCCTGGAGGCTATCCCAGGAGACATAGGGCACATGGCAGGGTACACCCTGGACAGGGTACCAATCCATCGCAGGGCACAGACACACACACATGCACTCACTCATTCACACACTACGGGCAATTTGGGAACGCCAATTAGCCTAACCTACATGTCTTTGGACTGTGGGAGGAACCCCACCAAGCACAGGGAGAACATGCAAACTCCACAGAAATGGGAATCGAGCCTGGCCGGGGATCGAACCCGGACCCTGGCGGTGCAAGGCGACAGTGCTAACCACTACACCACTGTCTAGCAGTATGCAATTTTGCTGTTTACTTGTTGCTTCTTTTGAAAGCTCATCAAGGGGGAACAAACACATAAACCAGTGTCAGCTTTGTTGTTTAATAAACTATACATAATATATAATATAATACATACATTTTATTTCACATGTATGAATCAAATCTTAATTGATTCAAAATCAATTGTACAAAATGAAGGGGAAAAAAAGGAGTGAATAATTGGTGAAGCTTTAAACTCCACTTTTGTGGGATGCACGGCTCATTAACCTGTTCATTACTGAGCTTTTAGTAAACCCAGTTTCCTTTTAAAATGTTCAATATTGTGTCACCTTATGACTCTGTGCCTTCATCCAACATGCAAAATGTTAATATTGCCCATGTTTCAAACCTGTGATATTAAACTCAACCAGAAACAGTTTTTCCTTTAAAAACCACCTTTTTTTTGAGGTGAGAGACATTTTTTTTCCTTGTTATATTTAAAATGTGGATTTCATCACACTTGTAACATGTTTTACATTCCAGACAATTGTCACAAATGCATATGAGAAAGGAGGTGAAGGTTGTTACAGTTGGCAAACAATACGTCAGAATCATAGCATACAGCTATATATATATATATTGTGCATGGGGGTCTTGGGCGGTTGGGTGATGGTGATTTAGCTTCTGTTAGGGGACCTGTAGGCATGACTGTAGGCATGAGACATGGAAAGCTGTGGCATGGCAGTTGTAGATTTTATGTGACATTATTTATACATTGCAATACATTGAAGGGTCCCATGTAACAATGTACCAATTCCCCACAGTTCACTTCTTAGGAACCAGCTGTCCACTGTATGTGAGACTGTGGGATTGGTGTTCCACGGAACAATGGCATCCACCTCAATGACAAAGGGCTAAGATGGATCAGGGTGGTTGAGGCATCCTTATGTCTCTTCAAGGCATATGTGGTCTCAGGACTCCAATGCAGACACCCCCCCCCCCTTTCAGTATGTATGTATGGAACTAGAAGTTTGCAAATCCACACTGCAGTTTCCTGATGGTATTTTTGGATTGGCCAGTTTGTCACCACAGATACTTTATCCTGATTCATGAGCATTCCTCTGGCCTGATAATATATACTAGGAATGTTACCTTTGTGAGAATATAATGATTTCTCACTATTTACATAAGGCTTATGTTCCACCAGTCATGACACCGCGTTCATGACGTGGATGAGTCCTGGGAATAGATCACAATATCATCAATATAGGTGATGACGAGCTTTACTATCATATCCCACAGAAAATCATTAGTGAGTCAGTGAAATACTGCTGGTGCAGGAGAGAGTCAAAAAATAGAAAATAGCATGGGGCATTATGAGGTACTCATAGTGGCCAGAGTGGCCACACAAATGCATACTAGGTTGTTCACATTTTTATGGTGGGTTTATTAAAACCCTCACATACAGTAACTGTTCTAGAGCTGCAGGGAACAGTGGCTAGGGGGGAATTTAGTGTGGCTTGGTTCAGTCCATGGTAGTGGATACATGACCATCAACCACGCTTCTCATCTATACTGTACAAAAAAGGCCAGAAGAGGCGGGTAAGGTAGCAGGGAGTACAGTACAGTACAGTACATACCCCTCTGGGAGAGCTTTTTCAATATATTTGTTCATGTTTTCAATCTTTTTATCATAAAGAGGATAAATACAGATGAGAGGAAGTGTGTCTCCTGCTACCAGCTCTTTGGTACAGTCTTAGGGTCTGTAGGGACTTAGGGACTTTCTGGAACTTGTGTTACTCACAGGGAATTTCAAAATGGACCTGTGACCCAGAACCTTATGTGCTTGGGTGCCACAGTGATGCCAGTTATGGAGAGATGCAGGATGTGGCAGTGTATGAACCAACACTTTTCAACTTCTCACTCAATCATCTAGCATGGATGTGATCTGCCTCAATGTAAAGCTCAGTACCACAGAAATCTTAGTGCTGATATTGATGGGAAGCAAGATGCATTCTTTATACAAGGCGCTGATGTAAAGTGTGATGGGCTTGGTGCAATGGGGGACAGACCCTGTTGACATTCCGCATCAACTTTGATTTGAGCTGGATGGGCCCTGAGAATGGTAACTTGTGGTGGTGGAGACACATTTTGGCAAGCCTACCGTTCCTCAGTAGCACATACAGGCAGATGGAGATGTTAGTGAGAACGTTTAGAGGCACCTGATCATCACAACATACCAGGTCCATACGCATATCACCAGTCCTTGATGGAATGCTGCCTTAAAGACTGGCTCATTACAGCCACTACCTGCTCCCAGGGTACAGAGACACACTGGGACCCTTACTTTAGGGAAAGGAGTTGCTTTCCAATTTCCTTGCACTCAGTGGAAACACATGCTGGAACGTTTGCAGCAATCGTTCATAGGAGGTAGGGTCTTGGTGCCAGATCACTGCAGCCCAGGATAGCGCCTTGCTACAGATTGATAAAGTGGGATGTTTTGGTATGCTCTGGAACTCCTCTTGGTGCACAAAGTAAAGAAGCACTGCAGCATGAAGTTCTTGAACCTGGCAGGGTCGCTGGAATACTTGTCATGGCAAGCTATAAGCACCCAAGCAGAGAGAGAGGCTTCTGCTGGCGACATCCGCAGAGCTGACAAGGAGACCTGGAGCTACGCCATCTGAGCAGTGAGCTGTTCAATCTGCCGATGTTGCTCCCCTATGATGCGGCCCTGATGCTTGGCGGCAGGTGAAATCACCTGCTGTGGCCGTGAGATGGTGAAGTATTCTGTCACGAATGCAAAACAGGACGCAGGTGCAGGACAACAGTGTTTTATTGTACTTGGCAAACAGAACACAAATGTAAGTCAGAATTGTAATCAGGATACAAGCAAAGGACAGGCGATCAACAAACATTATTAATTAGGCAGGGCAAAAGCAAGACAAGGAAACCAGAAACAGGATGACAATTAAGTAAACAATCAACAAACCAAGTCTTGGTAACAGCGGGCCGTGAATTTGGCATGGGAGGGTGGCTGTGATGGGGGTCAGATGTGTACAATGAGGGTGAACATGAACATTAGAATGTCTGTCATGGTGGAGTGTTGCAGTCATGTTGGTAGGCACTGCTTTGCTTTGGGAAGTGAGTTGTTTGAGAGTTTGATATGTATTTATATTATTTATATAAACATATTATTATATACAATACGATTATATAACATTATATACGCATTCAGAGTATTACGGGCGGTGTTTGTTACATTTTAGACAATTGTGATTTTTCATGTGGGTATATTAATAATAATAAAGATTATTATTATTATTTATGTTGTGGTTTCTGCAGTCCCATCAAGCTACGAACAAGAAAAGAAAATATTACAATTGTGAGTATGCGTGAATAATTAATGGGTTACATTAGCAATTTAAAAGCAACACAAGTAATGCATATTCAAGGATGGCAAACCTTTTAAAAATATATATGTCTACTTTATAAGTAAAAAAATAATTTAGAGTTTTAGGTTAGAGTTCCTCAAATAATTGAAGGTCCTCACAAGTATATGCAGGAAAGAATGTGTGTGTAAAATGTTATTATTGAAATGTCCTGGGTGTGCAGGTATATTTATTACTGTAGTTATTTAAAAAATTTACATTTACTAATGAAATTTCACACATGAGCACAATGTTCTCACATTAACAGAACATGTTGCCACATTTAGCTAACCTCCTTCAGCATTCGCACGATGCACAAGTTATTTATGGATTTATGAGATTTAAGGATAATTGGTTCGAGTGAGAGTAAAGTGAGAGATTTTTCTGAGAAGGCTACAACTCTACATGGCCTGAATGGCTCTGTGTGTGTACCTGTGCACACTTGCATTGATCTTTCTCTAATTAGAATCGCTCTCTAAATCAGACGACACCGAGGAACTGAGTCACTGTGAGACCATGTTACTGCTCAGAGGGGAGGCTCGGCAGCAGGAGGCACATAAAATAAAGCAACAAGCAATGGTTACATGCAGATTTCTAGCGTTAACTTTGATGCCCACCCCTCGCTAACACTCTCTCATCCTGCCTCCACGGTTTCTTTGTGAAAAAGTGGATTTGGAAAGACAAACGATCGTCTCAAACCTGTTTGGAGAGAGACACATATGAAGTAACTGGGTCCCTCCCCAGACTCACAGCGTTTCGATGTCGACTCGCTATATAAGCTTGAGTCGTCAGTAGTGATTCAGACTTCAGCCTCTCACGTTTGCCACCTACACAGGCCCTTGTGTATGCCGCAGATGAGAGCGGAGATACATGTGCAGTCAGCTGGCCTTACATCCCAGAATAGACCGGTAACTACGGCAACTGCATCTGTGTGAGCGAGTGTGTTGGAGGGAGTGTACAGAAGTTAATGTGCCACCCCCCCTCCCTTTTCCTCTCTCTTTTTCTCTCTGTAATTACATGTAATTGGTGTTCCCCCTGAGACAACCCTACGAACGTGAATCCCCCACTCACATTTTTCTTTGATTTAAAAGTGGCTTCACCCTTACCCATGTGCCAATAACGATCATTCGTAATTTGTTGATGAGAGGTAGTCATGGTGTTGAGATGACCCTCTCAACTCCAGCCCATAATTACTTCTACAACTGGCATGCAGCATGTGCTCACAAACAAATCTCTCTCACACCCCCACATGTTCATGCAACTGCTCTCACCTTCGGTCTCCTCTTGATATTTAGTGATTTCTCTAACCCTAGAATTAACCGACTGTCGTTTTAAAGCTTTTTTCTGATCAGCATTAAGATGTTTGTCTCTGGATTTTCGGACAGAGCGGCTTGACTTGACCAGTCAAATATACGAGCCACAACATATGGCCAATAATGTGTGTAATCCAGGACCGGAGATTAAATAAAAATGGAGGATTTAGGAGCAGCCATTTTTTTCAGGTGGTTTCCTTTCTTCAGTTCCGTCTTTCTTTTGCCATGCATTCATTAAAAAGTAACTTGTGAAGTAAGGCTGTAAGGATATGTCACTAGTTTTTCACTCTGTGTGTGTGTGTGTGTGTGTGTGTGTGTGTGTGTGTGTGTGTAAATGGTGAAGGTTGCAGGTTTAAGATGGTGGCATGTGTATTTATGCTCAGAGGTGGCCAGCCTGCAGACAGGATTGAGTGTGTGTGGACAGGTCCATTTTTCAGCAGTTTCTCCGCAGGCTGCTCCTCAAGGTCTCTCCGTCACGTCTCCGATCGTTTAATGAGAACTGCGAGGACACGAAGACACCTGGCACCACGGAAAGTGAAAGAAGTGAGAAAACAAAGAGGGCAGAACCGAATCGCAAGAAAAATACGGAGCTTTGTGATGAAGATCACGAATAGATCATGAATTGTTCTCATCTGTATTTAATGGTAAAAAAAAAAAAAAAAGCATTTTCAGAACAACGATGTGTTCCACTCACCAGGATTCTGTCTGGAAGAAAAAAAGAAGGAAATGAGAGGATAGAGAACATAAGCTGTGTGTGTGTGTGTGTGTGTGTGTGTGTGTGTGTTGACACTGATTTACAGGACATTTCTTAATGACACCACCACTACACAATTCTAGCTTTGCGGGGGAGAGAGAGAGAGAGAGAGAGAGAGACGATGGACTTTTGACATGGTAGTAACTATGGCAACCTTCGTCCTCTGCTTGCATTGACAGAGTGCTGCTTTTAATGGTGCTGAGTGAAACATGGCCAAAGACCTCTCGGCCTGACTCCGGACACGAGTTATGGCCCAAATCTGGGCTTGGGGCGAGCGCTATGGAGTGGTAACCAAGGTCATGGATCAAAAGGGGTCATCCATCTTCAGTGAGCTCAGAGCCGAGTCTGTTTAGATCCCTGCAGTCGTCTGGTCCTTTGCTCCGTATCTGTTAACAGCAGATCTCTTTACTTGACACTGAAAGACCTTTATAAACCTCATAAAGAATATAGCAGGAAATGGAATGGAGTCCCATTACCTTACACTAATGTGAAACGAATACCGTTACGACCATAAATCTCAGGCTAGTAAACCTCAGCATGTGTCAGAGCAGCATATGTATAGCGGTTTAGAAGCCGCACTACACCGTACATGGTGGGCGCTTTACGTTCACTCTAACCTGCGACCAGGATCCACTTCGGTCACTGAGCGCGAACGTGGCATAATGATTTCGCCTTAATCATTACGGATATTTCCGGCATCCGAAATACATTATTCTTTTGCCAGTTGTAGTCATTCCTGGAGTCTGAAAATATCACCATTTACGGCGTTTCCTGTGACAGGAATAAGGTGGCGTTACATCATTCCTGTGTGGGAGGCTCAAATGTAGTTTGAGCTGCAAGAGAAAGGCCAAAGAAGAGCCACGTTTCAAAATGCCAGCAGCTAATTTTAGTGTTAGGATGGAAAACCAGACAAAAATTTTTTTTCTTTTTTTTTTACAACTTGATTCATTAAACCCATTCGTTTTTTACAGCATTTCATTATATATATGTATATACACACAAACACACACAAAAATCCAATGCCTGTTTTCTATCTGTGAGATTGAAGGGCATTTTGAAGGGCTCGTCGCGGCACTGTCCTTGACTCAGGGTTGACGCTGTGATCTCTTTTTAATGATGTACTCGGTGTTAGTCCGGTCTCTGTCGCTTCACGGAGCGTGCGGGGCTTGATGCTCCATATGCTGTATATTAGTGCTGGAACAGTGAGATGCTAATATAATCAAGTAAGCTCACTAAACACACTAAACATTCCCTGTGGGTTCTTGCCAAACATTTATTCTCACCAAATATCTTCCTTCTGTATGTGTTTTTAAGGGTAGAGAAGAGGTGCACTGTGTTTCTGTAAATGCCCAGGTTTGTGTGTGTGTGTGTGTGTGTGTGTGTGTGTGTGTGTGTGTTACAGGACATGTGGCGTTATGAGGGTCTGGATGATCGATTTTTTTTCCCTCTGATGTTGATAACTGACAGTGGCAGTGTGTCAGAATGGTGTGATTAACCAAGTTATACTGCTTATAATAGTGAGGGAAAAGGCCCATCTTTCTTTACTACCATTCCTACAGTACATACTGTATATGTATATATATATATATAGCAGGTTGTAAAAATAAAGTGCATGGCTTAATGCATTTGCTTAGCCTTCTTAAGCTGACCGAGCTGTCGGCTAGCTCAGCTCTCTGTTTCTGTAGAGCGGCTTTTCAACAGCACAGCAAACACAAGCTTTGCAAGCGAAGTATCCGTGGGAACGTGTTAATTACTAGATCACAGGGAATTTTTCAGCTGTCTTTGATAACGCTGGGTTTTTACAACGGCTCAAACGAAACATTTCGCCCGAAACATCTCCGAGCTCCGAAACGTTTTTATCCGAGCTGAGGCATGGACCACCCTCATAGATCAAAATGACACGTGTGTGTCTGTGGATCGCGTCCGGTGTTTATTACCTCGCTGCTTTTTTCTACTGCCGCATTAGCCTCGCCTTCACTTCGTCTTCTCCTGTCGGCTCTGTCTTGGGGGGTCAGTGTGTGTTCAGGCTTTTCACTCACCCCAGTCAGGCTCGGTGTTACACACATTAAACACTTCTACAGGACAGGACAGCCTCCAGAAGCCTGCACGCCCAGTCCATTGCTCCTGACTTATTTGGCACACTGTCTGATATAAAGTACCTGCCAAAGGAGAGAACATACACCACACACACACACACGCACTGAGAGACACATACACACCCTGAGCATTACTGTTGAAGACTCATCTGGAAGAAAAACAGACAGTCACACTGTGAAATCAGCCAGCCGGATCGACACCAGCTGATACGTGTTTGTGTGTGTGTGTGTGTGTGTATTGTGGAAGAGAGATGAGGGGATACAAACTGTCCATTTGCTCATCCGTTTGCTCACAGAGCAACTTTGTGGGGGAAAAAAATGCAGCCATTTTCTCCTCATGGCCTGTGGCAGAGGATTGATGGGGAGTGGGTTTTTTTTTTATTTGTTTTTTTCCTCGATCCAAGTGTTAGAAAATCCCCAGTTTTGAAATAACACCTACAATATTAATTAAGTCGCAGAGCATCGAGTCGCTCCCAGGTGGACTCGTATTAATTTAACACTAAACAATTTTGTGGATAATGCTTAGCTCTGGAAAGCTGATCCGGTAATGCAAACAGCTCGGAATGAATCAATGGCGAGAACCTGGAACTCATTTGCATCGTACTTAACTATAGTCCAATGCTAAATAAGCAGCTTTATCCCTTCTTAATACTGAACTAGCTCGATAGCCCAATAGCTCCAGACCTGGAATGATGCTTTAAAAAATATATATATATTTTTTTCTTTCTTTTCAAGTCTCACATGGACAGCAAATACTCAGTCAGATTGGACTTGATTCTCAAGATTTGTTCTTACATATTTCTTTATTTTATTATGTCTGCGAGACTCGTTTCTCTTAACCCCCCCTAAACACTTCCTCCATCTGCTCCTTCATCTGTGCGCCTTTTTTTTTTGTTTTTTTTTTAAAGGAAGGGCTTCAACAACAGCCCTAAAAGGCGCGCGCATGTGTTACACGCGTTCTAATTAGCGAGCATGGGAATACGCGAGACACAACGGGCGACGTACAGTAGTGTAGCAGGGACTTCATTGTGCGAGGTGGAGCTCTGTTTGCCACAGCTATCTATCTTACCTGCGTTGTTTGTTTGCGCTTGTTAGAGGCCGTAATTGTGTTTCTGTTTAGCGCTGAGTGCGTTTCACTCCGACAATTCAGCCTGTTCTTTTCAAAAACCATATCTTACCAATGCTTCCATTAGGAGCGGAGCAGCATCCACGCCCTCGAGCTGTTAGCATTTTAATACGCTCCATTATTCACTGCTTTACGAAAGAGCACTTTAGCCCCTAATCATTTTTTATCGTGTATAGAAAGTTCTGGATGTTGGAGGACACCGTGTGCGGTTTTGACAGGAATTCGAGAGCTTTATATAGATTCATATTAATCCGGTGGCCCTTCAGAAGCGCTGTTGATTAACCCACATAACCAGAATAAGATAATTACCTTTGCTCTTTTTCCTCACTAACTCTCTGTGGATGTCGTCGAATGAGACAAAGACAGAAAGACGGAGCGAGTCCATTATGTGTTCGTTATTAATATGTTGTTGTTGCCTAATTAAGTCACACCATTTCCCGTAACGTTTATATTCCAGGTGCTGGAATCAGTTTACGTGTTTTATTTATTTATTTGTTTGTTTGTTTGTTTGTTTGTTGTATTTGCTTATAATTTTGCAATATGATGCCGCGTGCGGAAATTCGTACAAGATATGCACGCGCATGCACATACACGCGCACGCAAATAAGACCTGTACAGTGATGATACGGTGACACTGGACAGCGGAAATACTAATTAATGTTTGCACAAGAACCAACCAATCACAGTGGATTACAGCCTGGGACGGCCTGATTGATTGACAGCTCTTACACGCTGTGAGTTTTCCCTCTACAGAGTAACTCATCCATCAAAGTGCCGTGGATTACCACACACATGCAGACATACACAGACCAGAGGGGGGTGAAACCTGCAGAAATAATGTCTATCATGATCAAAACAGAAGGCTGAATGATTTGTTGTAGCGGTGTCTCGGACGAAGGGGTGGGGGAGGGAAATAAATAAAAATGCCATCAGCGTCCACATCACGTTAGATATCGAATTGTATTACCGGCGCTCGCGCGCGCTGCTCGATCTCCATGACAACCTGATAAACAGCGCGGCTATTAGATTACAGTGATGAGCCGGCGTTTTGATTTCACATTATTATGTATAATAATGCCGCTATAAGAGCGTAGGACTCGCCTCGGAGTGTCAAGCGCTTCGCTTTGAGTCGTACATGCGTGCAGTGCTAGATCAGATTATGCAGAGTGCAGGTGCAAGACTAAATTGCGAGCCACTCTTAGCCTACACATTGTGGCATATAGTCTGCGGTTGTGCAATCGCGACTCGAGGGCTGGATGCTGGAGTGTGATGGCATTTATGGCTCCTGCCCACAGAATGAACTACGGATTAACCGTCCTCATGCGTGCTAATATCTCGGACGGCCAATTTCATGCACTTTCTTTCTTTTTTGTTTGCTTGTACTTTACTGAGATCAATTTCTTGCAAGCACAATATTAATATCTTTTTAACCATTAAAACAAGGCCTCAAAGTGATGTATGCTCTGTGTTTTAATGATCTTAAGCTAGAAGCTGTAACTGCTTCAGTAAGCCGTTCTGCTCCCACAGTTTGTCCCTGGCTTTGTAGTTTTTTTTTTTTTTTAAGCTTTGCTTTTTTTTTAAACCACAGAAGAACAATAAAGCAGCGTAAAAACCAAAGAGGTGTGAAAAGCCCTGACCTTATACAAACTAAATTCTCTTCCCCACGAGGAAAAGTTTAAATAGCTGACACAGAAGCCTCATTGATGTCTCCTTGCCTGCCGGACTAATTTCCGCTACTGTCCTTTTACTCTGCTCTCGCTTAGACAGACAGATAGACATTTTAATTCAGAGAGAGAGAGAGAGAGAGAAATAAAGAGAGGGAGTGTTCTCACTGTGAAGGTCTAACAATTTCCTCTGTCGAATGAAATCAAATCAAAGAGCTCATCATCAAAATTAAATCCTAATTATTATTTTTTTTCCAGAAAAGTGAAAAGAGACTACTGTAAAAGAGATGAACCCAAATACATTGTCTAATTAAATCTGAGAAACTTATACCACTCAAATCTGTGAAATTACTTTTTCCTCGCTTTGGTTTGTGCGGTGTGTTCAAGGTTTCTAATTTAATATCTGGAGATCAGTTTTATGAGATCATTTCAGTATGTGTGCACGTGTGTGCACGTGTGCGTGTGTGTGTGTGTGTGTGTGCATACGTGCTGGGTCTGGAGCACTGTCACTTCCCCATATTTCATCGAGCCTGCCACAGTAAAAATGGAACTTGTCAAGCTGGGGTCTACTCAGCCTCTCCAGGAAATTGCCACTTGTACAAATTTGTTGGCAAAAATATTGACCTGAAGTGAATTCTCGAGTAGGCTACTATATGATGGTGTATCTCTGTGGAGGGGGCGAGAAAAAAGAAATGAAAAAAGGGCTCCAATATGGGTGTCATTAGATAGAACCTGTTAGAGTATGGTAATTCCGAGTAGAAATTGATGGACCTTTACGGATATGTGTTTATTAGCATAGCGTTTACCTTTATAGCGGTATAATCAGCCAGCCTTTTAAGATAATGTAGACAAAGTATGGGCTTAATCTGGCTGAAGTGTGTACCCTAATTGTACTCGTAATTCACTGTCGGTTCATCGATTTAACAAATCACTCTTTATCCACTCTGTGCATAATCACATGCTTTTCAAATGCACACAATGAGGTGCTTTATTTGCTCGCAGTTTTGCTGCGTAATTGCTTAATTAGGAAGTGTTCTGAAGAGTTCACGGCCCGTGACTGACTGGAGGTAAAGATAAAGGTCTTGCCTTTTGTTCAGGACCCTGCATGGCATTGAGCCAGCGTGTTAATGCTGTAGTGTGTAAGGACGTAATATGTACTGTAATGATGCTGATCATGAAAACTCATGGACGGTGTGGTTTATAAATCCTTAACAGAGAGAGAGAGAGAGAGAAAGCTGAGTGGGCTGGTTATACTGGAAGTTAGAACAACTCTCAGATGGCTAACTGTAGGAGTACACTTCTCCCCTCAGGCAGGGTGAGAGATGCAGAATTAGAGGTGTGTGTGTGTGTGTGTGTGTGTATGAATGCACACATTTGTAAGAGAGAAACACAGAGACAGAATGACAGAGGAAAAAAGTGAATATGTGTGTGCGTGTATGTGTCTGTGTGTGTGTATGTGAGTGTGTCCTTTTGAGTGGGCTTTTCTTTTGCTGCGAACCCCCTCATCGTTATGCAACTCACAGAGTAAGAGACTCACCCTGGACAGGACTGCAAAGTGATTGGGAGAACACACGCACGCACTCACACACACACACATACACACACACACACACACTGACCTCGTGTGTGTGTGTGTGTGTGTGTGTGTATATATATATATATATATATATATATATATATATATATATATATATATATAGACATACATGCACTAGTGGACTGTCTGTTTAAAAACTGTCTCAAATATTCTTTGTGTATTATGATCTATTTTAGGACATTTGTTAAAAAATAAACTATTTTACATACCAAAACTATTCATCAATATGATTGATTATTTAGTCCTTTTTTCGAGGAAAGTCAGATGATAATTATCATATTTTATATTTATTGAACGGATGTTCATTAAGATGGTCAGTGTATTGATTATTGCACAAAAAGCTGCTTCATTCCAGGATAAAATCATTGGGATTTCAAAGAGGTGGATTAACAGCGAGCATCAGTCTAGCCTTAAGACATGGACTCATATGCTGAATAGCAGAAGGGGCGCGTGGTTGGACATGCGCTATTTGGCAGCATCTTCACTCAGCTCGAGATAAATCCCAGCATTTGTCTTTTAGGACAGCATTAAGGCAGAGGTTCACAGCAGTTGAATAGTGTGGGATGGTTTACTGGCATGATGTTATATCATGGTAAGAAAATCTGTATTAATTATACCTTTCAAATCCTCCTCAAAAAAAAATAAATAAGTAAAACATACTGTAGAATCAGCCCAGGATTGCTGATTACTGACACACACCTGCAAGCCATTACATGCTATCATCATGGACTAAAAAGATGTGACAATTTCTTCTGATTGCTGCTCTGGCTTTGGAGCCATTCAGTTTCAGTTATTTATTATATATTTGGATTTTGTGCGCCTGTTCCTGTCTCTTCGCCTACATTCACACTTCAGGCAAAAAACTGCATATCCGATTTGCTGACCAACTCCGTGTATTTTTTTTTTTCCTTTGGTTAAGATGTTTAAAGTGTAAGTGTAAGGTGTAAAGTGCCTTAGTGGTTAGCACCGTCGCCTTGCACCTTCAGGAGCGGGGTTCGATTTGCGCGTCGGGTCTGTGTGCATTGAGTTTGCATGTTCTCCCCGTGCTTGGTGGGTTTCCTCTGGGTACTCTGATTTTCTCCAACACGCCAGAGACATGCTGGTTAGGCTTATTGGCCCTTAGTCTGTGAATGAGAATGTGAGTGTGTGTGTATGTGAAACCTGTCCAGGGTTACCCCGCCTTGTGCCCTAAGTCTCCTGGGATAAGCTTCAGTCCTCCTGCGACCCTGTATACAGGATAAAGCAGTGCAGATGATGAGTGAGTGAGTGTTTATACCATGTTTTCATTGGAACTTTTTGCATGCACAATGATGCAACATATCACCTGGTTCTTTAAGCTTGATGTAAAAAAAAAAAAAAAAAGAAGCACACGTTATTTGTGCACCTTTTTTTTAACTTTAACTTTTAAGGTTTTTGCACTTTTTTGGCATTTCAGTCGCATTCTTTCATGATCAAGTTTTCTAATTTTGCAAGATCTCCACAAATGCATATGATGTTTGTTACGTCACTCCACTCCACTGAAATCCTTCTTCACCGTCGCCCTCAATCTTTCCTAGTTGGAAATTATGATGAATGTCGAGTTGGACTGAGGTGAAAGTCACATGAATTCTAAACTGATCGTTCAGACTGAGGTCACCTTGCACAAAATCAGACGAGTATCTGATTTAGTTTGAGACATGGGAGTGGCCCAAATCAAAACAGAAAAGATCAGGTACCATTGATTTGTGCTGTTCAAACTGTTATGTCAATAATCTGATTTTTTTTTTCTCATATACTCTCAGGAGTTACATCATTTGTGTCTTCTTATCACAGTTCCATCAGTATTATGCCATAATACACATAAGGAAAGCTTACCTTTAATTATCCTGCAGAACAGGGTAGCCCACTTTTTATAAAATAAATAAATATTAAAACAGAGGAAACAGTAGTTCCACATTGTATTGGCAAACTACTCTAAGCTAGGACTGATCCTTTTAAATTCTGAAAATGACATGGAAGGATTTGGGGGCTCAAGAAACCTCACAGTGCAAGCCAACTAATTTAATCCCCTAATTAATGTGCCCTAGGATAATAAAACATCATTCACTGGATAATGCTGATTGCCTTATTTATACCGTGCTTTATTAAGAATGTCCACAGATTTATTGAATTTACATGGTGTTTGCTTTACTCCACTGCAATATCAGGGAAAAGCGCTGGAAAATCCCCATAGCCCATTATTCTGGAACTTTGCTGATTAAAGCTATAACATAATGCCACTGATCTGTATCTGTATCTTTATCAGTTTAATGCTCCAAATATTCATGCCTTTATTCAGATTTAAACCAAAGTCACATGTCACATGTTTATTATTAATAATAATAATAATAATAATAATAATAATAATAATAATAATAAATATGAACCCTTAACCCTACGCCACATGCAGCCAAGCCACTACATACCGGTCCCAAGCCCAGTTAAAAAAAAAAATTGGAGGGTTGTGACAGTAAGAGCATCTGAATAAAAAAATAAATAAAAAAACCTGTGCCAGCTCTTGCAGATCAAATGATCCAGTGTGGTAAAGATAAAAGGACAAAGCCCAAGAAAAACATTAACCATATAATTTTGTGTCATTTTTTTTTTCTTTCTCACTGCTCATGATTTTTAGATCTTAACATAATTAGCTGGTTCTTTTTCCTTACTCACTCACTCATCATCTATATCGCTTAATCCTGTATTCAGGGTCGCGTGAGGCTATTGGTTCTATCTAACAATAATTAAAATATAATACTATATACAAAAGAAACAAACCAATACTTGATTTAAAACACTGCAATCCTGAACAGGCACTAAGGATGACATGAAGAATGCAGTTAATGCATGTCACAGTGACACACAACCACGTTAATCTTTGTCCTTGCAAGCTTCGTATCGCCCACACGGAAGTAAAAAAAAAAGAAAGAAATCATGTGACCTTTTGTTGCATTGTTAATCAATCCCATAATGCACATCCCAATTCTTAAGAAGATGCTTTGTGAAGCTTTCTGACAAAAAAAAGTGCACCTCCTATGTGTATGATAATTAAGATGCTCATTGTATTTAATATAGCTGTCATTTCACCATACTGTAGTTTGAGTCAGCTGGGAAAGTTTTATACTGTGATTGTGTGCAACTGTGATTTCTAGGCAAAGGCATAGTTCACAGGAGAACATGTGATTTAAATCATTCTGTTACTATTAATGTCAAAAATCTTAAGGCTCCTAGAACATGGTGTGCACTTCAGATCAAATATAGTTGAAAATAAAATGTTGATTATAGTGCAGAATATGCCGTTAATTCACCAGGCATGGTTGTTTTACAAAGAAATTGGACATTGGCAAGTTGAAACCAGATACAATTTCAGCATTTTCCACCGTATGAATATAATGCAGTGGATTTCTCATAGGTTTATACTTTTCGTTGATATATACTGCAGGCATGATGTTTAACGCTGATGGCTTGGTCACGTTTCACCAACAGTCTTTCAGTCAGCTTGAACATTACACCCCCTGTGAGGGTCAATACTTCATCTTCCTGATTGGTTTATCCACTGAAATAAATCCCCAAAGTCACCATGACAGAACAGATGTAGGATGCAGATGATTTCTTACAGCTTTTTATTTTTGGTAACTCGAGCACATTCCAATTCATTAAGCTTTTCATCAGCTTAACCTTTGTAGTCTAAAGGGCAACAAACAGAACAACGAATGGAGACTGAAGCCATAATTAGTGGATTTGCAGAAAGAACCTTTTAAATGGCAAAAATCCATGCATCAGGTTTGGGATGCTAAATCATTTTGGTAATGTTATTGAAAATGCAATATAGTCATATTGATTGTGGTAATAATATTGAAAAGTATATTTATTTTTTTTCAACTGGAACAGAATTCACTTTTTCTTTTTTCTTTTGGCAGAATTAATGTTTCAACATTTGAAAGGTTTTTGGATCAAATTCTTTAGAAGCATTGCTAAAGCTTAATTATAGTTACATTTTTCACACCATCTCCTTATATACTATATATATATATATATATTATTATATAATATATATATATATAATATATATATATATATATATTATAAGGAGATGGTGTGAAAATTTATATATATTATATAATATATGTGTCTTTGATATATTTTGATAAATGCTTATGGTTACAATTTGGTTTTAAGACAGATATGCCCAAATACTGTGTGCTTAAGAAGAAATCAGAGTCAGTTTTTACTTAAACCTAATAGATTTTGCATGAAATGAAATTGCTTTGCCGGAGAAGCAACCGACCTATTTGGCAACTTTAAGAGAGACCTCCTGGGTGAAGCTCCCTCATGATGTTGGCTGTGAAAATGCCAAGATTATGCAAAGCTTCATTAGAAAAACTGTGAAAAATCTCAAAATATAAAATATTTTGATCTGCTTAATGCTGCGTACGGATACATAATTCCATGAGGCATTTCATAACGGTTTTATCTTCAGTGTTTCTATTCTAAAACATTTTTAAAAAACTGCTTTTGTTTGTTAGTTTGCACTCAATTGCCATTTACAATAGGACCACCTGCACATTCATGCCATTATTCAACCAACCAGTCATGTAGCAGCAGTGCAATGCATAAAATCACTCTCACACACAGGTCAAGAGCTTTATTTAATGTTCACATCAAACAACAGACTGGTGCGAATGTGATTTCTGTCACTTTGACCGGGCATGGTTGCTTGTGATGAGCTTGTTTCAGACTGAGTATTTCAGAAACGGTTGATCCCCCCCTGGGGTTTTCCCACTGAAACGTCTATAAATTTGTGGAAAAATGAAGACAGAAATGTGTAGAAATGGACAGACTCACTATTCTCTACAACCATGGTGAAAAGAAAAGCATCTCCAGCAGAACACACAACAAGATAAAACTTGGGTCAGAAACCCACATACATTTGCACTCCTATTAGGGAAAAACAAGAATACGAGGCGAATAGATAGTAGACAATGAAACAATGTGGACGGTTCAACAATGAAAACTCTTGCCTGGTCTTTTCCCAATGTTCAGCCGCCTAGTAATCGTTTTTCTCTGCATGAAAATTCCTGGAGTTTCTGAAATACTCAATGCATTCTGGCAACTCACATTCCTCACCCACCCTAATAAATATTATGTGACTGCGGCTCTTGACCTGCAATTGCATAATTTAATGGATCGCGCCATTGGCTGATTGGATAACTGCATGAATGAGCAGGTGTACAGGTGTCCCTAATCAGTGCTTTGTGAGTGTATCTACTGCACGTGGGAGCCAAGGTAAATGACTATTCCATATAGTTGAACAAGTGCGCCCATGCTTGTTGTGTGTAGGCTCGAAATGTTTGTATATGTGTTTTAAAAAAGGACGAGTTCTGGTGGTTAAACCATCACATCAGTTAGCTTCCCACTTCTTTCATGGAGACAAAAAACATGTCAGAAACTGGATACAAATCTTTCATGTAATCCGTCTAATTTTCATGTTTGACAGACGCTTTTGTCCAAAGAAGCTTTCAATGGGGGTGAAATCCAATCCTTTGATTTAGTCGAGAGTTAGGTGTCTTACTCAATAGCTAATCCATATCTAGCAGTGCAAGGCAGTGCAACTCATAACTTTCTACTTAATAGAAATTAGGGTTATTTTCCGAGCTACCACTTCTCTAATATAATTATTATTCTGAACTGTTCCTTTCACGGTACAGTACAGTCATGGTACCAGGGTGGCATCTTAAAGTGATCTCATGCATCTTTACTTACAGAAGTGAGGTGATATAGTGTACTTTAAACTTCTTACAAGGTCATTAGATAGACTGATTGTATCCTGGGGAGCAGCAAACCAGTACACCACCCTTTTTCTTGAGGATGCAGGACATTCATCTAAATACACAATGAATATTAACTAAAAGATAGTTTTATACAATGTGATTACAGAGGTCTTTCAGATTATTACTTGTCACACTGTACAAGGTGATCCCAATAAACTCTTGGCTGAGTTTTGCTCCAGACTGTGTGACATTGTGTTCTTCATGACAGAGACAATGAAGGTCCTCGAATGATGGGGCTGTTATTAAATAAACTCGATCAATCACCACTATCCGAACTCATGCAGAAAATGGGGTCACATAAATAGAACAATTTAAAGTGAGTAATAGGTAATAGGGATATTTTTCCCTGTCCATTAGCAGATCAGTAGCTGTATATGTAGCCGTGATATTTCTTTTAAATTAAAATGTCCAGTGTTGAAAATTGTTGGCCAAACAGAACTTGTTGGCCATCCTTATTCACAAATGAGCTGAACTGGTCATTGATATGCACATCATACAGGACCAAAGAATTCTTGCACAATATTAAACCAGAATAAGGAAACGGAATAAGGAGATTTATTTACTTATTTATTTTTTGGAACCTGAGGAAAACATCCTTAAACACAGTTTATAATGGAGTATGATTACTTTGACTTGCTCCTACTAGGGTTAGGGTTGTGGGACTCAAGGGCGGTTGGCAGACCCAGAGCAATTACAGTACATTCACCCCATTTACACAATGAAGCAGATTAGGGTTAAGGGTCAAGAGCCTAGCAGTCACAGCTTAGTTGTCCTGAAATTTGAATGCATGACCTTCTATGCAGAAATCCAATATCTTAACCACTGAGCTACCACTGGTCAGTCTTGAGATGTTAGCTGTATCCACTGTTATTTTTTCCTGATCTTTTTACGCATTTGTACCTGGACTTCTTTTAGTCTTTTTGTCAGGCTTACTACCAGTGGTATTGACCTTGACTGAGACTCATCGTCGTCTCGTCATCTACACCACTTTATTCTGTATACCGGGTTACGAGGGGCCTGGAGCCTGCCCTAGGAGACTTAGGTGAGCGGGGTACACCCTGGATGGGGTGCCAATTCATCACAGGGCACACTCTCACATACACACACTCACACAATTTGGGAATGCCAATTAGATTAATTCGATTGGATGTATGTAGGAGGAAACCCACTAAGCACGGGGAGAACATGCAAACTCCCTGCACACAGACCTGCGGCAGGAATCAGACCTGGACCCCGGAGCTGCAACACGACAGTGCTAATCACTAAGCCACGTTATCGCCTTGATTGCAAGGATAAAATCTTTTCCACTAAGGCCAACTTGAAATGGAATAATTTCCTCAAAAAAAAAAAAAAAAAATCTCAATCTTCTCAAACCTTGCTAGATTGTTGTGTTCATTTGGATATGATCTTGACTTTGCCTTGAATCAAGCTAATCCTGGTTTTTGGACAATAGTGGCCCTGTTTAGTTTGCTATGCCAACTTCTGGCTGAGAAGGAAATCAGGCCACATGCCAGGACACCAACATTCTCTTATGTCAAGATGTTCTTGACTTGTGCACTGTTCGTGTGTGTGTGTGTGTGTGTGTGCGCCTACAAATTACTCTCTCAATCAGACCCCCGGTAATTACGAAGCGTATAGTTTGGTAAAGCAGCAGCTGAAATGCAGATAAGAGCGCAGATGGGTGATGATTTGCAGCAGTCGGTCTGTTGGGTTAGTGATGTTTCCGCACACCAGTGAGTGCGCTTTAGCAAGTGCGCGTCGCTTACTTCGGGACCAATGAAAGAGAGAGAGAGAGAAACAGAGAGAGCGAGAGAGAAACAGAGAGAGCGAGAGAGAGAGAGAGAGAGCTCCATCTGTAGCTCTATCAGAGCGGTAGCAGTGTGAGCGCGCACGGCACGCGTCGCAGCTCGCGGGAAAAAAATTCCCCGGCACGAGCTCTTCGCCTCCGGATACCGCATTCGTCTCGTTTTACTCGGAACAAACGAGTTCGCGTTGTCCAAACTAACCAGCGGTGAGTGAGCTGAGAGAGAGAGAGAGAGAAAGATTGGCCAACCGGTCTTATTGGACTGTCTCGTGTCTGTCCTAAAGTCTCACATCGAGACGGTTTAAAAACAAGATTTTTCTTTGTGCTTTATTTTTTTTTTTTAACGTCTTTCGTGTTGGAATGAACTCGGTCAGAAGCTCGGCTTTGGGTTTGGATGGGTGATTTTGCGTGTCTCCTTCACCAGTTACACGAGTAACGATTTGGCGTGATGCGCTACAGCTCTCTCACCGAGTCTTCCAGCGACTGAGCCGCGGGTGGCGCACCGGTTTGGGGCAGAAAGCTGACGGTAAGCACAAATAATGTGTGTGTGTGTGTGTGTGTGTGTGACAAAGTTTGAAGCGCAGCCTGTGCGGAGGTGATGCAGCGTGGGCGAACAGATCCGACTCCTGTGCGTAAAAATGGTGCCATGACAGTTCACACAGCCGCACAGCACTACCCGGTGATTGTCTCGTGTCTCGGAGTCTCGGGTACCGGTGGATCTGAAGGTTCGACACGGTATCGGTGTGGTGTCGTGGGCGGAAGGAGGCTGAGATGCAGAATCACAGCGTGGGGAAGCGCAGCGTGGCCGCAGAACTAATGCCTCATTTACTGCATTCCGAATGAGATGGAGCTGTGAGTCCAGTCCAGTAGTTCAGCTCCAAGCCGACATGGCACTTATTGGCTTAACAAAGAATGCCCAGGTGTACAAGCCGGGATGTTGATATGTCTATGGATCCGACATCATGATGTAATGTGTTACTGTTACTGTATGTTGGACGTATATATATGTGTGTGTGTGTGTGTGTGTGTGTTCAGATACATAAGAAAGTGACCCAGGGCTCAGCCGGTTTGAGGTGCGAGTCTGGCGTTCAGAGGAGTTGGACCTGCTGGGATGGCACGAGCCCCACACACACACACACACACACACACACTGCGGTCTCTGTCTTTACTCACAGTCAGCAACAGAGAGCGGGAGAAAAAAAGAAAGAGAGAAAAAGGAGATACATACTGTGGATATTTTTTTTTTCTCCATATTACTCTACTTTCATTGATTTGGACCCATGTTTGTGAGTTCCCGAATGTTCCTAAACATTAATAAGCGCTTAATAAACGGAGAAGGAGGACTATGCTCTGGGGAGAAAAACTGTGGCTTTGTTGTCAGAGCTGTAGGCAAAGGGATCTAGATCCATGATAGATGATGAACCTAATTTCTACCGTTACTAATGCGCATTCTCTCTCGCTCTCTCTTTCGCACTTTCTTTCTTACACACACTAATAAACTCACCACCTACCCCAGCATTATCGGCACTATCCTGCTAATCAGGGTGAAGACGAATCTCGCGTCTCGACTTCGACACGGGCACCCTATTTTTCAGGGAAGGATATGTCCTGATAGTTCATAAAACACAGAGCCGAGAGGATTAGATTGAAACTTTAGGGAATTGGTTTGGACAGCATAATTGACTCCTCTTACCGGAAGTGTCACTCAGACCGGGAAAATGGCTCCCCACCCCCCACCGGTTTGTTGAGATTGCTTGCAGTAAAGAAGGCATTCAGTCCCACGGCGCTCTTCGGGTGACTCATCTTGCTACTGGTTCATTTGGAAATTGGCCATTTAACAGCTCTAAAGATACCGAGTGTACGCAGAAATGTTCATCACCAAAGGCTGCGAAGTGTTAACCAAGTCATGAGTTTATCGTTTGTATAGAGGATAATACAGAATGTGCTAAATTAGTCAAATGAGTTTCAAGTCACGTTCAAGTTAGCGCTAATGTGATACAGATAAATACTTTTGGTGTTCCTCTACCGAAATGGAATTGAAGCCAAATACAGGCCTAGTGGTGCTGAATAAGAGTGTCAGTTTTGTGGTTTCTATGTAAGAAAGTATATTTATTATTCTAATTAATGCAAGTCAATGATAAGATCTTGTGGATCGAGATATCTGATATTCTTCGTGTGGAACCATCAACTTGATTTGACTGGAACGATTTTGGGTTTTGACGTCTGCAGTTTTTGGTGCAACAGTTCTGCACGAAATATTCTAACAAATTGGGAGAACGTTTATAGAGTGACAGAATAGACCTCAATTGAGTGTCGGGGTTTCTGATGCATAATCTTATTAAGCGTGTCATACAGGGACATCAGCCTGCAGTTGCTATGTAGCTTTTCACCACTGCAACTGCTTTACTGCTCATCCTCATCCTAGGAAGATTTTTCTCAGTATAGTTTCAATGCTGTTTTAGGCCTACACAGGAGCAGGATTCTTTCAGGATGTTAACAAGAGTTCTCATTAAAAACCACCACCGCTAAAGCATCGAGCACATGGCGAAAAAAATAATCATGCAAGCAACAAACTTTTACTCTTAGACGTTAATCTTCTATTATCAAGAACTGTGCCAGATGCTGCGAAACCCTACGAAAAGCTTAATACCCTCTTAAATCTTCCCGAACTCTCAGTATAGCAGAAAACTGCCAGTCAGCATTCTGTCAGCTTGTATCAGCTGAATAATAAAACCATAGCCTTTCTAGGGCAGTGGTAAGTCAAAGGGCATTGCATCACCATTACATCTAAACCTTTAGCAATAAATCAGAGAGAGAGGAAGAGGAAGGAAAAAAAAAAAACGTCCAACCCAGATTAGCTGCCACACAAACACTGCGGGAATCTGAGGCTGCACCCAAACCCACTATTGCACAGGACAGCAATTTGTCTCCTTAAGCTCTAACCAGTGAGTTACACTGACAAAAATACCACCTATTTCTGGTGTCAGTACGAATATCAAGTACTGAATGGGTCTGCAACCTATGCTCGTCACATGACCACGTTTTTCTTTTCTTGACCCAAGAAATTGAAATGCAAAGGGAAAATGAATGCATTAATATATTTTTTCCTTTTTATTTCCCTATATCTGTGCTTGTCTGTATAATCTCGATTGCTTCTCACCCACCATTTTGCAGACTCTGTGTGTGAAAATGAAATGGAGAAGGGCTTTTAGCCAATCAGATTGGGTTATATTTCACTACAAAACTGGAGTTTAATTTAAAAGCATTTCTCAGGAGTTTAACCGAATGATATTATCATTTCAGAGGGTCATATTCACCGGTATTTGTACATACCATTGTTTAGATTAGTGTTGGTGAAGAACAGGCGGGTTTTGATTTGCATATTCAGACCATTTCACACGCAGTGAATTAACACATCTTTAAGAATTTAATTATGTTAGCATGTGTCTATTGAAGGGAAAAATACACATGTCAAAATATTGCGATGGCAATCTAATATGCTGTTGGTGTTCTTTTTTTTTTATGAAGGGGTTTTAATCTCACTTTTAGTAACCTCTGTCTCCCTGTAGAACAGGGGTTCTAGGAACACCGGGCATGAGGTGGGAATGCACCCTGGATGAGGGGCTGGACTTAGAAAACATGGCCATGCACACACATACACAAGCTAGTATATTGTAGTAGCGTAGGAAATTGGAATAGATGAAGAAAACTGATGGCAATATAAGGGAACCGTGCGAAACCTGAGCTCAGGATCTAACTGGGGATCCTGGAGCTATGAGGCAGGGATGCTATCTTCTACACCATCATGCTAGAGTGGTTGTACTGTAAGTTGAAAGATGATATTACTGGTATCATTTCCCCATCAGTATACATACTGTATATAAGGGTTTGGCATGCCGCTTATGGATAGTAGCACCCGTTTTAAATTGGACACTTTAATTCAGAAGATACATAAGTACCGTAGTTACTAATGTGATTTCCGTATTCAGACTTGTGTTAAGTGGGGACTTGTGTTGGTTTTCTTTGGGGACCAATTCACCAAATGTACATGAACAATAAAAAATATTCTAATATATTGGGAATACGTTTCAAGATAAAGAATATCCCTAACAGAAATAATCAAATTAATCTGTCTCTTGGCAGAAAAGGTAAGCAATCTGGAATGTACTCGTCTTAACTGGCTGCGAGCCTATGCAATAGCATTTTGAAATCTCACTAGAATACGGCAGTTCTTATTAATAAAGGAGAAGCAGACAAAACAAAAAGAGCCGGTTTTGAATGATGGACTTGAAGTCGTGTGGAAGATCCACAATCAACCTAGTTTTGTCCTGACATTGACTGTGAAAAAAAGCTGCTGCAAGAATGTAGAAGATTCATCCAACTGGAAATGATGTATTTGTTATTTAATATCATATGGCACTTAAATGGTATTAGATAATAAAAAATATTTTGACAAGTCAGTTCAAGGGTTTAAATACTGTGTGAAATTTCTCTGTTCTCACTCACAGGTTCTGTGCATACGTTAATTAGCATCATTGTAACACTGATTTGATCATCTGAACTTACCGGCAAAACACAGAATCAAAGGATTCAAAAGACTCGAAAGTAAGATATTCATGTATGTACATATTAATGGGGATGGCGTGGAATGGTGGTGCAGTGGGTAGAGCCGCTGCATCACATTTCCAGGGTCACGGGTTTGATGTTGAGCTTGGGTAATTGCCTGTGTGGAGTTAAACATGCATGTATTAAAACATAGATATAGCACGGTGTTGCCCTGTGATGAGCGAGAGGTTCTCATCCAGTGATGTTTCCCGTTTCACAGGTTTAAAGGGTACAGATCCACCATGACCCTGATAAAGCCGTTCCTGAAAATGAACAATACATGAATGAATTACAGTATGGATATAGAGCACTTTCTCTATGAAGGCCCTCTATCTGTATAGCTGTTTAAATGGTTGAGAATGTGACATAGCCAGTAATAATTATACTGCATTACAGTTTACCCACTGTGAGCAATTAAATATGGGAAAAATACACAGTCGGTTTTATGAAATGCTTAAATCTCGCCAAATCCCATTCACTATCCAGCTGCACTTTCCCCATCAGATGACAACGACCAACTCAAACGAGTGAGAGACAACACATGCTTCCTCTGGCATTGGCTAAGACAGTCGCCACAGTTTTTCAAACATGTGGAGGAAAGTGCTCTTTAACCTTTTTTGCATACACAAGCTGACAGATGCCCATGAAAGCTGTGATTGACAGGGGAAAGAGTATTGTATGTCCTTCCTGACGCCATGGGAAGACAGCCAGTTTTACTCTTTTTACTCCACGCCAAGTTTGGAGTAAAAGTTTGGACGCCATGCCATTGTCAGGATTGTCACCCATCTCATACTGTAGAGCAAACATTTTACTGCTGTACCCCTCCGGAGCCTTAACTGTTATATATATATATATATAGTCCTAGTAACTTAAAACAGGATCTAAATAAGTGTTTTTGAAATTGTTGGTGAAGTTACTGTGTATCTAGATTTGTTTTACAGTTCGTGCTAGTATCAGCTGTAAGCATGGGTGAAAGAAGGACGGTACGGTCTGGTTGATAGCGATGGTCATTGTCGCAAAGCAGCTTTATAGAATCAAAAGAAAATGATGGAAATGTGTCTGAAATGTGAGAAAATATGTCTGAATCAAAATGATCAGATTGTCTCTGACGAGCAAGCTGAGTGTGATGATGGCAAGGAAAAACTCCCTGTGGAAGAAACCTTGAGAGGAACCAGACTCAACATCCTCATTTGGGAATTGGAATCGTTTTTTTTACTGTCATACGGTGTATTAGGCTGCTGGACGTTCAGTATAATAGATGATGTGTTTAAGTTAATTATGGAGACCAGTTCGATATTGTAGGCTCAGGTACAAAACTGTAGGAAATTCCAGTCCTCAAAACACAGCTGTTTGCATGAGGACTGTCTTCAGGCTGTCCAAATTGCTTATGACTGGACTGTTTCATGTTTCTTCATCTTTCATTACTGCTAGTTGATGTGCCGCGAAGCAAACACAAGGCTGTATCCCAAATCCCTCACTAACCCTGATCAAGATCACTGCTTGGTGCTTAGTGGGTGGAACATACGATTGCACGGCCCTACATAGTGCTTTCCATTTGACACTATTTGAGATTTTAAGGCAATTCTAAATCAGAATAAGTGGAGACATAAAGTGCAACTTAGGAAATTTACAGGGCTGTTCATCACATCCATGGTTTATTCTCCTCGCTTTTTTCCCTACATACTGTACAGTAAAACCGGCAAGAATAGAAAACTACTTTCACCCCTTAGTGTGACAGTATGTTTTGTTTTGCAGTTGGTTTTACTAGTTAGATTTAGATTTTTTTTCAATTAAAGTCCTAGTTATTTCTCAGTTCATCTATTGCTGTTCTTTTTTTTTTTTTTTTTGCCTAGATTCATAAATTCTATTTACCAAATGTCCTGTCCTGAGTCTTAAGCCACAACGGAAATCGCAGTTTTAACACTCAGTCGTTTTGGTAGTCATGTTACTGACAAGAACCTTATATTATCATTATGTACATGACATTTCTGTGTCATCGTGCTGCTCATAACACTGTGGTCCATTATAAGTTTGCAAATTGCAGAGAATTGCCCATTGTTTTGAGTGCCTGCTGTTCTCTAATAAGCAAAGTGTTTGGAATCACAGTGGGTTTGCGAAGATGGACTGTCTAGATTTGGGATTTCCTAATGGTCGTGTTAGGTTGTTTCGTTTGAGGTTGTTTGTGCAATGTCAATGTCAGTGCCTTATTTTTTTTATGTTAGGGCTACCGCTTAGAATGATGAGTGTCGGTAATGTGTTCAATTCATGCTGTGAATGTCCATTGTCCTGAAGAATATCACATATCACAATACTCATAGGATTAGAATGTTAAAGCTCAAAATAAGTAAAAAATGTTTTTTTATTTTTTACTATTTGTAAACCCACTTAGCCATCTAACATCTGCAGCACAACGGCATTTTCCCTGGCCTTCATTTGTAGCTGTGCAGATGCTCAGAGCTGAGTGATAGAGAGATAGCTTAGTCAAGAAAATGAACTGTGAAGCTGCTGTCATTTAGAAGCAAAGTGAACAAGACAGTAATATGATTGCAGGCTATTCCTGCAGCATCACAAGTTATTAGTGGCTTCTTTAATCATTTGAACTTTTAAATTCAACTCTGTTGAAATACGTCTGTTGAAACAAGTAGCAGATTTAAACGGTGACAATTTAAATGTTTCCCTACTGTGCACAGATGCCTCTGTCCATATGAGAAAAGAATTGAGCTGGCAGATTGTGCGTCTAAATAGGATTAGCCTATATTTAGGGAGTTTTCAGTTGAAACAAGCTTTCGCCTCTTTACCTGGTCAGGTTTCTGGATGTAGATGCAGCATAATCTGCCCATTAACAAAATTACTGTCAGTATGTGATTGTGTATTAGAGACTATTTAAATTATGCTTTTTTTGCTGTTTTAGGAGTTATTGAACAAGTAAGATATGTACAGTACAGTATAGAGTGGAGACATGTGAGACAAGAAAAAAATCATTAAAACACTAAAATTTACAACCTCTTACGTTTCTACAGTATGTAGAACCCTTCAAGAATCCCATTGGTTTCAAAAGTGTACACTGTTACTGATTTATGACATGTACTCCATATAGATTAAATACACTCACTAAGCACTTTTTAGGAACACTATACTGATACAGGGTTGGGCCTCCATTTTCTTCTATTTTCTTGGTATAGATTCCATGAAATGTTGGAAACATTCCTTTGAGATTCTGATAAGATTGCATCAGACAGTTCCTGCAGATTATTCAGTTAAACTTTCATACTGTGAATCTTCCATTCTCTCAATTCCAGAAGGTGTTCTATCTGATTCAGATCCAGAGACCGGCAAAGGCCACTGGAGATCACCGACCCCGTTGTCGTGTTCTTGAAACCAGTTTAGCTTTGTGACACGGTGCATTATCATGTTGGGAGAAGCCATTAGAAGATGGTCAGTTGTATCCATGAAGGGATGCACATGGTCAACACCAATAATCAAATAATCTAATAATCAAAAAAAATTATTAACACATTAAGAAAACATTCCCCACACCATTACACCACCTCCACCAGCCTGGATTGTTGCTTCCATGGTGTTGTGCCAAAGTCTGACTCTATCGTCTGTGTGCCTCATCAGAAAGCAAAATTCATCAGACCAGATTTATCAGACTGGTCAGTTTTGGTGATCCCGTGCTCATCGGAGCCTCAGGTTTCTTGTCCTCTGCTTTGAAGTGTTCTGCATTGTAAGATGCTTTTCTGCTTAGCGCAAATGCACAGAGTGGTTGTCTGAGTCATTGAAGCATTTCTGTCCGCTCACAACAGTCTGGCCATTCTCAGTTGACCCCTCTCATCCACAAGGCGTTCTGTTCTGTTTGAAGAACTGCCACTCACTTTAGGTTTTTTTTTTATCTTTATTGCACCAATCTGAGTAAATGCTAGACACTGTTGTGTGTGCAAATCCCAGGAGATCAGCAGTTATAGAAATACTCAAACCAGCCCGTCTGGCACCAACAATCATGCCACGGTCAAAATAACTGAGATTACATTTTTCCTCTAGTCTGATGGCTCTTGGGAACATTACCTGAAGCTGCTGTCTCGTATCTGCATGATTTTATGATTTTATGCATGAATGCCCAGGTCTCCAGTTGTTATTCCAAATAAAGTGTTGTTAATATAAACGCATGTAATATAAAAATATGTTGAAATTCTTCTCCTACTAATGTGTTTAATCTGCGTATTTAAATTCAGGGTGGCTTTACAAGATCCGGAATAACATAAGTGCAGAAAACGTTAAGTATAAATGATGTGTAATGGATTCTAAAAGATTTAGGTATTGGTTAAAGGACGGCAATTCTCAGGAGAGCATGCAAGTAATAATATTCCGGTAATTGTTCTCAAACCATTTACACACATACTGCGGGTCTGATTTTGGCATGTTTTACAGGTATAGAGTACCTACACTGTAAACCCTAATGCTCAAAGTAATTAAACATATTGAGTACTGTTAACGTAAATAATTATAATTAGTTCAAATTAACAGACCTTGATGAGTATTTAGAACTTTTTGGTATTTATGAGTTTGTAGAAATGACACTTTTCAAGTTAGCTGAACAAATTTGATATTTTAAGTAACTGTAAGTACTTAAGTAACAGTAAGTGTCACCTTAAAGTTCCACCAACTTAAAATCTTTTAGACTAGTGATTTTGTTTCTGATGTCATCAGGGCAATAGTGCACTGGTGGCTCAGTGGGAGGTGTTTCGTCTGCCATGCGAAAGGCCCGGGTTTGATTCCCAACAACTGAATGAAATGTCTGTCCCAAGCCCGGATAAAATGGGAGGGTTGCGTCAGGAAAGGCATGAAAGGGCGCAAAACCTGTGCCGAGCTTGTGTGCGGACCGGATTGTCTGCTGTGGCGACCCATTGTCGGGAGCAGCCGAAAGACCAACAACAATTTATTGGATTTGCAGCGATTAAAAAAAAAAAAGATAATTGCTATTAAATAGTTTGATGTTAGGCTACTCAATAATGCAAGTAAATAACGATTAATATGAATTAGTACAACAAACTCAATAACTGATAGTTCTGTTTACTTAAAATCGGAAACATCATTACTTAAAAAGTTTTATGTAACTGATTTTCAAATTTTTGGGGTTTTGCAACCTTATTCGGGTTTACAGTGTGTATGACTGAAATAACAAAGTAAATTATTATGTCAGTGATGCTTTTAAAAGTCAAACATGGCTTAAACCTGAATATATCTGAATTATTAAACATTGAATGACTGGGTTTAAAATCAAACTGCTCTTTTACTGTATTTCTGTTTTGTTTCTTACAGATGTTCTTATAAATAGTACTGTATACTTTTTTTTTTTTTTTACCATTCACAGCAAGGATTCCAAAAACCTGGTCTTGATATACACTGAATATTGATCTATTCATGAATATCGGTTTCTTGTCTGAAGTTCTGACTGACATTATCAGCATGAGGCTGATTGGATAAAAGTCAAGCAGACTTGCGAGGCCAGTTATTAAACATTTAGTAATCCCTTCTACCCTGTAAATGACTAGTTGCACAATAACTGGCTGAGGCTCTTGGACACGAGCATGAATGTTAGATTTACCTTGCTGGAGCCAAATAGCCCTGTTACTGTGTATCCATCATTCAGCAACGTTACCTCCACTCTGCACCAAATTGCAGACCGGCTTAGAAGCGTGCAGCGTGGCAGAACAGCCTTGCTTTTAGTGCCATTATTTAGTGATTGCAGCAGAACACAGCACAGCAGCATTGCTCAACCATATACAATTTCTAGGACAATAGTTCTAAGAGTTCTGAAATTACCTCCGCCAGGAATAGTCCAAAAAATGGCCAAAATGATAACCGAACAAATTTATTTATTTATTTATTTTTTTCAAATTCTTTTACTTCTAATGAGAACAAATAAACAGGCTGAGAAAAGTTCTCCTGTTCCTCTCAGGGAAACCTTGAACAACCTCGGTGAACCCTGTGTAATTACCCGAGTACTTTCACACATCCCTTCACCATATTACATTTCAGACTCAGATTAGAAGTGCACATTTTTACTGCAGTAGCTGATGATGAAGTTTCCATAGTAATGATTTTGTACAAGTTGTTCCAAGAAAGAGATTTTTAATCAGTGTTGATTTTTCATTCCCTTGGTTATTAGTTTAAGTTTCATTTAAAGGCACGGGGGGAAAAAATGGAAAATAGGTATGCAAAGAAGAAGGGGGGAAAAAAAAGGAATAGGTGGCATAATCATTTTTAAAAAATGAAAAGTGAAAAATGACATTACGTTTCGATTTCAGACTCAGTGTGTGTTGCGTTGCAGTTAATGTTTCAGACAAATATCTTTCATTTCCTTGCATCACTACCTTGCACTTGTTCACTACCTCAATATCCATGGGTATTAATTGGCCTATTTTTGTTTGCACAGAATTGTAATGCAACTCATATTCAAAAAATAAATTCCAAACCCTCTGTGTGTGTGTGTGTGTGTGTGTGCATGCGTGTGCTCCACATACAATGGTCCTGCATTGCTTTTCAAGGCTAATGAAACACTCTTCAGGTCAGGAGTTTCAGAGGGACCACTTTACTGTGTACAGTATCAATAATACGCCAGTTTGTGTGCGCGCATATATGTGCGCATGTGCGTGCGAGTGTGTGTGTGTGTGTGTGTGTGTGTGTGTGTGTGTGTGTCTGCATATAATGAGGAGAATATGTGGTGGGAGAGCCCTCATTATATGACAGCTTGTGCTCCCGCACCATTAAATTTGTAGCGAGAGAGAGACAGAGGGACAGGAATGCAGTCGGATAGCTGAATGATTGAATCAATAAAGCGATTCCTCGTCACCTTGTCAATAATCAAGGTTGTGATGCTTCTTGGGAATCAGCTCTCGGCTAAGTAATGAGGGGCGTTTGCATTCGCCGCAGTGAGAGCAGGAATGGCCCGTTCCCGGACTCAGACTGATCGCCTCCTGAGAGCAGAAAAGTTATTGACTGGCAATAGGAGCAGCGAAGACACTGATTGGACATCTGTTGCAAGAAATGGGATTTCCATTTTCTCTAGTATCAAGAGGAAAAGGCCTTTAAGGGAAGGCCAGTATGGAGAAGGTGTGCGAATGTACAGTGATTGCGCTCAGTTAATGGAGATCAGGTAACAAGTTTTGGAAGCTTTACACTCTTGCACTCGCCAGTCATGAATAAATCGCTGGACGATCTTCGGCGTGATGTGGTGTCATGCGCCGTGTTTTCCGTTTTTTGCTCAAGGACATTATATGTTTCATATACACGCATCCACTCAAACCCATAGTTAGCTGAATACACACACATACACATTGACTCACACTTCACTGTTCTTGGTTGCTGATGGCGTCTGACAAGTAATCTGTTTGGGAGTGTTTTAGCTTGGGCCGGCCTCACGCTGTCACTTTCGCTTTTACTGAGAGCTGACAGACTGTCAGAACCCTCGTGATTTCTTCTGAATAGTACTGCTGTGTATGTATGCCTGTGTGTGTGTGTGTGTGTGTGTGTGTGTGTGTGTGTGTGTGTGTGCGCGCATGTTTTTATGTCTTAGTATAGACCAAATTTCCCTACGAGGTGAGAAATATCTGATGGTTTTGACCTTGCGGGGGCATCTGGCTAGTCCCCGTGACGAAAACTGTTTTTTTAAAGATTTTATTAATAAATAAATATTTAAGCATTCCTTTTGTATACTAAGGTTAAGGTTAGGGTCAGAGCTAAGGTTAGGGTCAGATTTACAAGTAGACATAGAATTAATTGGCTGCATTCATAATTATATCAGTGGAAGAATAGCAGAATAGCAAGTGTGTGTGCGCGTGGTCACATTATTTAGCCACCTTCCCTTTTTGATAAATATACTTTTGTACAGCTCACACTGAAGGAATTTTTGTTTTTGGTATAGACTCATCACATTTGAGTTTGAGATCCAAAGATGATGATGATCATCATCGTTAGCATAATCATTTTTGCTTTCATTTTCTCATATTTACAAAGTTAAAAATGTCACATTTTGTTTAAACCAATCAATTTTTCAAGTGATCAAAAGTACTGGAACGTTCGACCGACAGGTGTTTCTTGTTGCTCATGTGTCTTGTTAGATATTAAAACAAGTTGCTATTTAAACAAGTAATGCCTTCTTCACGTCTACTCTTGGTTCGAATCCTGGGTTTCATCTGGATTTCATTTGTGTTTGCAAAAAGGTTAACCAACATAGTTATATCACAAGATGCAAATCGCTCATCAGTAGTAAGAATCAGAAGGCCAAATTCACAAACATATACAGAGATGAGGCACTAAGAGTTGTGGAACCAAGATTAATGTCTACCCATGTCTATTGGTAAGGCCAAAGTGTGGAGAAAGTTAGGTTCTGCACACGACCTAAAACGTACCAGCTCTTCAGCCAAGCACTTTGGAGATAATGTCATGGTTTGGGCTTGTGCGGCTGCTTTTGGAACTGAGGCTCGATAATCTTTACTGATGATGTAATTCATGATGGTAAAGTTGCAGCAGAATGAGTTCATAATTCTACGGAAACATTCTGTCTGCCAGTTTACAGAGAAACATATCCAGTCTAATTGGGAGGAATGTCACCATAAAGCAAGACAATGACCCAAACCAGGCTGCCAACACAAACAAATGACTTCATCAGGGGAAGAAATTGGAAGGTTTTCGACTGACCATGAGCACATCACAATAAAAGAAAGCAACAATTCGGTGATGTCAGTAGGTCGTCGTTTTGATGCGGTTATTGCAAGCAATTAACATACAAGTAAATATTTTATGGATATTTCCTTTCCTTTCCTTTAAGACTTATCGTTACATGACATTTGCTTATTTAAAACTGGGTGGTCTGCCACCAAACGTGCCCTGGTTTAATTTGTGAAACGCATCTAAATAGATGTAAATGGGGCAGTGGTGGCCCCGATCACATATTTAGGTTTTGTCCTCAAACACCAAAAACAAATGAATTGGACTTTCCTACTGTACGTATTTATTACAAATAACAAACTTCAGCCATTAACTCTGTAGTGATGTTCTAATTCATAAATCTCACCAGCTGCTTCGGGTAGTTATGGTTATTGCCGCGGTGCCATCTCGAGAACACAGCAGGAGGCCACACTCTGAATTGGATGTCAGGCCATGGCACAGCATCGCAGACTCTCATAGTTAATCATACCTAGAAAAGATTTAAATACCCTCATTAGTAAATAAAAAAGGAAGCAAAAAGTTATGTTTTGAAGGCAGGAGGTTGCCAAAGACTCCAGCTCAAACAGCATGTGCATGCAAAGCGAACATGCAAAACCTGTAGTGAGGCAGTGGAGCCAAAAATGCTAGCTGACACCTGAACAGAAAAAACGAACATACCATACAAAAATGTGTCTTTTTTTTTGATGATTGCTGCCGAAATGCTCTCGATTTGTTTATGATTTGGAATGTAGTGAAACGGATCCTGAGGCATAATGGTTAGTCCTGGGAAATCGTATTTATTTGCGTATGTGAAAATGGCAGGCATGCGGTCTGAATCTGCCAGGGGTTATACAGTAGATCAGATAGAGACTTATAGCACCTGATGGGATGCCAGATTGGACGACAGTCTGAAGACTAAGACCCCTTAACAATAAAGTAACTTACTAATTACAATTAAAGTACAAGGCTATTTCCTTTTGACTCAGGGCAGTTGAAAATAGCCCATTTGCACAGGAACCTGCCAGGCCTGCCAGTGAAGGAGTGAAGATGCAGGTGCTGTTTAAACGTGCCAGAGATGACCAGTGCAGGAGGAGGGCAGAGGAGGAAAAAAAAATCATATAACACAATATTTCTTATTCTCATTCCATCAGAGAGTAATGCGATATATGTTTTAAAGTGCAACCTCAAATTAAACTCACATTTGGTCTGTAATGTATATGGTAGGTCACCCATAATTTGTGCAAGGTTGTGAGGTTAAAATCAGCAGACTACCAGAGAGACTCTATTTGTAGTTCAGCACTTGAATTCAATTCTCTCGCAGTTGTAAGTGGGTAGCCAATTTGACAAAAAAAATTAAATAAAATAAACAAATAAATAAATAAATGTATGTATGTACTGTAAATACGAGGGGTGTTCAAGTCAAACCAGGACTGTTGATTTTCCAGAATAAGAAAATACAGGTACGAGTGGATGTGTGTGTCTGTATAATCCCCTGCTACACTATTGCACTTATCCCAGTGTTTCACAACTGTATGGACACCATCAAGGTAGAAAGTTTTCTTGATGCATGATTGGATTGCCTGGTTTATGTCCTCATTGCTGAAATTCTGACCTCCCAGTAACTCCTTTAATGGCCCGAACATGTGAAAATGGCTTAGAGCGAGGTGAGGTCTGTATAGGCATGTGGCAATAACTCCAAGCTCAGTTCCTGTAATGTGCAGGTGGGCAGTATGGGAATGTGCATTGTCTTGCAAAAACAGAATGCCTCTGGTAATCAAATCAAACCAGGCTGTTTTTTTATTCTATAAAAGAAAATGCCCATTAAATGAGTTTCTGGGAGGTCATTGTTTCAGCAGTGATGATGATGATGATGTGAGGAAGGCACTTCGATCATGGCTAGGGTGTCCTAAGACAACGTTCTACCGTGATGGTATCCAAGCACTAGTGAAATGCTAGGATGAGCTCAATAGTGTAGCAGGGGATGATAGAGAAATAATGGTAGTGTTTAATTAAAATTAAAAGAACTGTACAACCAAGAGTCCTGATCTGACTTGAACGGCATTCGAGAATATCAACAGTAATCCAAAGATGGCATGTTGGCAAGTTAAACAGATAACTACAGCAGGTACCATAAATAATTATATATATATATATATATATATATATATAAACACATATAAATAATATGTAAATAATGAGATATAACTATTTTCTAAATACAGGTTGATTGTTTTTGTAGCCTAAAGCCCCTACTGTAAGCAGGAGGCTCCATGCTGAATATGATTTGTGTCTCATTTGGCTGTGGGTTTTTGGTTTCAGGGTAAGCCAGTGCATGTTGATGAGTAAGAAGAAAACCTGCTTTTCGAAATCTCCGGATCCTACGTTTGTTACATGCGGCCGTGCAGGAATTGAAGACATGTTTTTCTTGGTTCTCTTTGTTATTCCATGAATAGATTGGACTATCATTCTGTAGAGCCACTGACAGAGTGTTTGCTGATGCAGCATCAGTTCGAGCACAAACCTCCCATTTTCCCGTTGCCTGTGGTTCTTGTATGTTTCTGATGCTCGGTCGGGGTCAGTGTCACAATGTCAGGCCGCTCAGCGGGCGAAGAAGCCCAATATCAAACAAATTCAGCAGAAACATAATATAATGTACACTATACCAAGCAAATCAAAGTCATTGTCAGAACGGTTGTTTTCCATAAGTTCCAGTGCAAACATTGTGATCCTTATGTGTCATGTGACTTGTTAGAGACATAATTTCGAAGTGAAAACTGTCAGATTTTAGTGTAGAAGATTACTAGTTAAAGCAAATATACAGTACTGCATCATTCCTTCTAATGCTCGGGTAGTTCCTGAAGGACTTAACATGACTTGTGCTTTTTTTTTATGTTGGATACAAGAATAATATTAAAACGTTGGTTGATATTTATTATACAGTTATTCATAAAGTTTGGCTCAGTATTATATTTAAGAACATATATTTTATAAGCCAATATTTATAACTATAACATTTAGTAGCCATAAAACATAATTCTAACGGAAGAATTCTGTGTAAATAAATGATTAAATAAGAGTGGTGTGTGTGTGTGTGTGTGTGTGTGTTTCGGGTCATGTTTTTATATCTCAATAGAGACCAAATATTTCCATAAGGAGAAAAATATCAGGGAGTTTTGACCTCAGGCTGGATATTTTGCTGGTCCCAATGCGGGAAACTCATTTAAAAAAACAAAAAACAAATCAGTTGTCAGCTTTAAAGTGAGCCCTGTTATGCAAAATTTACATTTTAGTCATTTCCAGACATTCAGATTCAGAGTCTCCAGTGTGTGTGCATATACTGTACGAACAAACAAACAAAATCCATGAGAATAAACATTCCCCATAGTTTGTCCTTTTTCTATTTTCTGTCATGTTTCTGTCTGTTTTTCTATTTTTCTGATTAGGGCCAATTAGATCCCCCCCTCTAATGTGACCTCATATTTCAAGGTACCCTCCCCCACCTTGTTGCTCAGCTTGGTTGTCCTTTTTTGGGGCGTGGCTCAGCAGTAGCTCATTTGCATACTGTAGACGCTGGAATGAGATTGACAGGAGGAACAAAATAAAGGGAAGTCGAGGTAGTGCTCGCTGCTGATATGACCTCAAATCAATATCAGTATTAATTGAACATTTTACCTCGATTATGATTAATGAAATTTTTTTCCGCCCTCATATTTTACTGTTACGGTTTGTACAGTAAGTACAGTATACTCTAAGGGGGCATGAATATGCAGTAGAGAAAGTATTAACAGGAATTATAGGAATAATAGTAAAACATTGACATTATGTCAATAAGTATCATGTATTTTCTTTTTAATTCATTTTCAATTAATTGTAAAAAAAAAAAAAAAAAGTAAAATATGGAACCTTTAAAGATATATAAAAAACTAAAACAGCCATAAGGTTTTGTTTTGGTTATTCAGGATGAGGTTAGGCTTATAAAATAATCATGTCAACAGTCAATTAAAGGTCCTCATAGATACAAAGTTCTGTTCTACACACACACACACACACACACACACACACACACACACACACACCACTCACACATACTAACCTTTAAATATGAATTACAACACATGTGCAAACAAGAATTAAGCAAAAATAAATAACGTCCAAATCATCTCATAAAGCATGTTTGTGTGTGTGTGTGTGTGTGTGTGTGTGTGTGTGTGTGTGTGCGCGCGCGTGTGCGTGCATTCTGTACAGATGGCTTTGTGTACCTTGACATTTCAATCATTGCAGTAGTTAGACATTTGATCCAGACACAGATGGTCACCCACAGAGAGATTTAATTGGCTGTTGGATGTGTGATTGTTTGACTGTGCTTGAGGAGTGTGTTGCAGTAGCTGTACTGTTAGAGACGGGTCCTTTGTTCCGTCTGAAGCGCTGGCTTGTCAACACTACAGAATGACAACAAAAGCCAGACTACTGTGTAAATATGACTTCAGTATTAAATAAATGCTAATCCTAAATAAAAACAATAACTCGACTAGCAAAACGAAACAACTTTGCCTGGAAATCAGTACGAAGTGCTACAGTATGGCAGATATGAACTTAGTCGGGCAACACTGTATGACCAGAAGTATGTGGACACCTGATCAAGTTGTTTCTCGCTTTGCCTCGATAACACCCTTCAGTCTCCTATCAAGACTTTCCACCAGGTTTCGGTCATTGGATGGGGGCCAATTAGATCTCCCCCCCCCGCCCCCCCCCTAATGTGGCCTCATATTTTAAACGTACCCTCCCCCACCTTGTTGCTCATCTTGTTTGTCCTTTTAGAGCTTTCCAGTCCATTGTGAATGTGGTCAGTGGGGTTAAGGTCAGGGCTCTGTGCGAACCACTCAGCAAGTTCTTCCAATCTAATCGCACAAACCGTGTCTTCATGGACCTCACTTAGCGCACAGGGACAGGGTCAGTGTCATACTGCAGGATGTTTGGACCTCACAAAGCCAATAAAAAGAAAAATCCTAATGATAAAATATACAAATGCATACTACACAATTGTGTGCTTCCAGATGTGCACATAATGTGCGTCCATGTACTTGTGGCTATATAATGTAGATAAATAGGGATAAATATTTTGGCTTCATGAATCTGGGGGAATATACTGTAGAACCGTAGGCAAATGTGCACTTGTCTATATGAAAATTTGGTTTACATCTTTCTAGGACATTATGTACTCCTAGAGAGTACAGTATGAATCTTAGAAAATATTACAAATTTGACAACAGCAATGTGCTTTTAGATTAGTAACCCAGTCTATATCTTTTGGAACGTGGAATATTTTGAGTGTTAGGTTTACTTTGGGGTGTTATTTAAAGCAGACATGGCAACCTACTCAAAGCAAATGTATGGAAATCAGCTTCGTCAGTGCAACAATGCTACAGAGAAAGAGAGGCCAGTTGTAGTGCTGCTTTATTTCGCACTCAAAAAGAATAGAGACAGAGCAGCTGGTGTCATATTTGATTTTCACTCGAACACTATAGTGACACTTCTCCCACTGGCACAAGCAAATGATATTTAAGCTCATATGGAGCCTTGAACTTTTCCACAATTTGAAGTGTTACCAGCCTGCTACAATAGGCGTACAGTACCGTGCAAAAGTCTTGAGCCACTCCGTGTGTCTTTGCATTGAATTAAATAAAAAAAAAAAGTGGATAAAATGAAAGAAATTGGAATAAATGTTTTATCGCACCTAAAGAAATGGAAAAAAAATCCCCTCTCGTCCGTTTCCACCACTCGGCATTCAGCATCATCACCAGTATACTAATCATCGGCCTGATCATCTGTCCACATCTGCGCCTGTTTCTTTCTGTCATGTGTCAGAACGGGATAATCAAAGCCCAGATCTCAGTCCTCAGGATGGAGAATGTGTGAAAAAAACGCTGTTCACCATTTCCCATAATGCAGTTTGACATAGCTTGATCCATTTAGCCAAAAAAGAACAGGCATATCCCCAAAGATTTTTAGCTGTTATTGCAGCCAAAGATTGTTCTGCCAGGTATTGATCCAGAGGGTAAATATTCATGTGACTACAAAAAAAATTTTTTAATTAAATTATATGTCACAATAAAAATATTTTGCACATCCAGACGTTGAACATGATGTGCAAACGTTGTTCAGCTCCATGTTCTCCCATTACAGTTGTTCAACGAGGGGGAGGGGGAGAGGGGGGGCGAATACTTATTTAAAACGCTAGAGAGTCAGACTTTCTCGCATAGCCCATGAAACAAAGACTTAAAACTGATTCAGTAAGCAAGCTGATGCTCATTTAGTGATGCAAGCAACCACTCTCAGTTGGTGGGACGCCTCAGAGCAAGGGGAGGTGCTGCTGGTGCTGGTGCTGGTGGTTAAGAACTCTGTTTGCAAGCTTTCGCACAGCAAACTGAAATTCCGCTCAAAAGATCCTGATATCCTTCTGCATATCAGCTTCATTTTATGATTTTTTTGTTTGAAGTTTTCCATGAGCTTCAGAGCCGTTATAAGCCCAGCCATGATATTCTCAATGTTTCTGCATTCTCTTTCTGTTCCTTTGAACCTGGTTGCACCTGATTTCACAGGTTTTGTATCTGCTCTTTGCAGATAAGACCTTATTCACCCTCTATCACTCAATTTCTCCTGCCCTTTACTATTATAGGGGAAAAAACAAGCCATACAGAGTTGCACGACTTCTGCTCACTGCAGCTGTTTATTTATGATGTGAACAGAAGGAGTATCTAATCTGAGTCCGTGCACGAGGATGAGGTGATTGAGGGTTACATGAGTGTTATGAGTGTGTTACAAATTGAGTGAATCCAGCCTCCGAGTCTCTCGAGTTGAATCCCGGCCGAACACTCAAACCGCACAGATATACACATATCCAGACAGATCCGACTTTATCTGGAAAAGGACAATATCAGCTCACAGTTTAGAGTGAAGACTTCATTAGGGAGGAACATGGATGGTAATGCGGACTAGTCTTGAGGCTATGGTGGAGAGATGGTCAGGGCAAGGTTGGGCATTGCAATTTGAGATAGAAAATAAAGCAGAGGCAGCAACAAAAAAAAAAAAAAAGAAAAAAAAAGAAAGAAATTCGAACAATGCCTCGGGAAGAACCTCTTCCTTTTTCAATCACTTCATTTCATTTTCTTTAATCTCTGCCATACATCTTTTTGATTGTACTTCTTGTTTTCTCCTGCTCGTCTGCACGTATGTGAGAATATACAGTAAGCAGGTGCCTCAATAGGGACATGCAGCACTAAATAATTAATCAGCATCAATATGGCGGTGCGATGAGGGACAGACCCAGGGGTCCCTTATTAACTAGATCAGTGATGTGTAAAGAGTGTCAAAGGGGCTCTCTCTCTCTCTCTCTCTCTCTCTCTCTCTCTTTCTATCTCTCTCACACATACACCTAAAACACACATGCACGCTTAGTCCTCATGGCGGTGACATGGGATCCACTATAAATGTTCTCCAGCTAGCAAGTTATATTTCTCTATGCATTTTCTAATCCTGTTTTTCAGTAGCTCCCGGACCAGCACCTTCAAATGCAAGCACTTGCCCTTAAGCGCGCCTCTCCCACCGCCAGACGGAAAAAAATAAATCATAAATCCCCCCCCCCCCCTTTTTTTTTCTTTTTTTATTGCAATACAATGAAGCATAAACAGATAAAAAAAGAGCAGATATCTGATACGTGTCCTGTTTAGTGCTAAAAATAGTCTCATGAATAGTTCTAGTTGAAATGATCGTGTTTCGCACTGCAACCTTGGTTTAATTTAACAATATGGCTTCAACCCTAATTATCCTGCAGCTTCAGGAAAACCACTCGATCCAGCGCGTTCTATTATTTGAAAGTAGAAACATGCTGCGTTTTTCACTGTAAAACATACTATAAAGAAGAATAATATTAACAGTAATTAACATTCCTATTATAATAATTATAATAATATTTTATTTCAATGTGCATGAAAAGTTCATTGTGTGAAGTGATTTGTTTTTCATTTGTTAAACGAATAACACACACACACACACACACACACACACACACACACACACACACACACACAGGAAAAAATGGAACTGTAGGATCGATAAGTTATTTACATTAAAGTACTTAGTAATATCTTTATAGATAATGCCATTTTGTACAGCATGTAAATGTATATATTTTAATGCTATCCTATAGATTTTGCAAGTAAAATACTTGTTATTATGAATTTCGTCTAAAAACTCATTTGGCTGATGTATTATATAATCGAGCAGACCTCATGTAAAAAGAACAGCCTGGCGGTGCTGAGATTTAAACACACTACCTCTGGATCTGTAACTCAAAGCCCTACCCACTCGACTAGCACAGACAGAGTTCCGTGTGCTTACCAGCATATGAAGGGGAAAAAAATGAGGCAGACACAAAGAGAATTTTCACCATTCTTATCCCTGCTGAAAGCGTCAGATATCCCACCATGCTTTGTGATTTCTGGTATTTCATCGTAAACCGATGCACTGCGCCGTGGTGTTTTTAGCCCCTCACTACACATGCGTAATTTAACGCTGAATATGGCCCTTCGTATAAAGCTAAGCTCATGATTTTCAACAATTTCACTCATGCGAGCAGAACCTCTAGGGAGTATCTGATAGCGTTTTTCAACTGACAGAGTTGTCTGGATGTATTTCATGCTTAACAACCTTAAAAGTGCATGTTCGAAGAGCCACAAAATTGCTTTAGTTCCAACACCACGTCCAGCGGGGCCAGTAATGTCAGAGGCTGGGTGTGGGGTTATTATTTTACTGTCATTATCAAGTTAGTTACCATGATCACTATAGAAAAATGATGGGATTTCAAAAATGATTATAGAAAAAAAAAAAAAAGACAGAAATGAATCATTAATGAAGAAAGTGTGAATTAGGCATTGTAACAAACTGCGGGTTTAATCTTAACATAATAACACAAAGCCAGGAATGAGAATCAAAATCAGAAGACACAGTGGTATTTGCAATTAAATCTTCTTGGAACACTTTGATCCAAAACATCGCTTGCTGTTGACTGAACACCTAATAGTCCATTAAATATGAACAAAATTGCCTGTTTCAATCAAATACTAAATATAATTGGCTTAATAATTGTATCCTTAACAAGGTTTTGTTGTAAATGCAGCACACATTGCTAACACTTGCAAAAAAAAAAAAAAAATTCATAAATATTGTATAATAAAGCAATTAAAGCATATGTCTGTCCTGTTGTTGCGCTTACTAGAGTTTTCAGCACTATTAATTTTTTTATCTTTTTATAAAATATATATGATGAGTCACTTATTCTTTCACTTCAGAGCAAAGATTCAATGAGCAATGATTCATTACATCACTGTTTTTTTTTTATGTGGATCAATTACAGTGTGCAACGTTTTATTAATTGATTTTAATAACTTTATAGTTATACATAAAGTAAACACAGAGTTGTTCCTGCTACAGCTGGAAAACAGACATGTAGACATGAAGTATCTTTTACACATTACATTGTGTCAAATGTCCATTTTTTAGATCACTGTGTACCATATTTGTGTTGTAACATGGCAACAAATCCAAATCACATGGATGAATCGAATCGAAGTCAAATCTGTTCAAACTCTTGAATAGAAAAGCAGAATAACAGAAACAGTTATGTGATTTATTTCTCTATATACAATAATCCCATGCTGCACTTACCCCAGCATTTCACTAGTGCTCGGATACCATCAAGGTAGGAAGTGTATTTGTAAAAAAAAGTATTTTTAGAAACCTGGGCCATGATCGTACAACCTGCTTCATGTCTGAAATGCTGACCTCCCAGGAACTACATTAATGCCCCCAGCATGTGGAAATGCCTTGACCCTGTAATGTTCAAGTGATGCGGTGGTCAGGATGAGGTCATGCATTGTCGTGCCAAAACCAGGGTGTTTTTTTCATTAAAGGAGATGATAAAGGAAAGGGTTATTAAAGGAGATCCTGGAAGGTCAGTGTATCAGACGTGGAGCAGATTATGTAAAGAAACAAAGGTAGTTTTTATTCCCATAACTGTGTTGTTATTCTGCACAATCAAAAGCCCTAGTTTGACTTGAATGCCCTTTGAATGACCTTCATATATATATTATGGCATGCCGTTTAGGAAAATATTCATGAGAGAACTTAATGAAAACTCTGAATATATTGAATGAAACGTGAGAATATTGAATGGATTCCGAATATATTGATTGAAACTCTATATATATTGAATGAAGATTCTGAATATATTGAATGAACTGTAGAATATTGAATGGATTCTGAATATATTGATTGAAAAAATATATATATATATTGAATGAATTCTGAATATATGGATTGAAAACTGATATATTGAATGAAAAGTCTGAATATATTGAATGAAACATGACGTCATCGAAACACAGCCCCATCTATAGAAAGGATGAGTGAGTCGGCGAGAAACTTGGTTGCTGCAATTGTGAGAAATGGAGAGATGGTCAACACATTGATGAGTGCGTGTACAAACTAAAAAAAACCAAGGTGGTGGCACAAGCCGCATTCAGTATCAGACTACGGATGAAGACATTTATTCACTATTTGACCGTGGAAGACCGGTGTTATGCGCTAAAATGCCCCCCTGCCACAGATTGCCCCCCCCCCTACATAATCTCTATCAAATATTATATTACAACATAAATTCATAGGTTTATTGTTATCAAATATGATATAACTATTATAATTAACCCTAGGCACGTGACAGGTGTCGAGACCATGAATACAAATTCTCATAGAATGTTTATTTTGTGGCACATTTATTTTACAGGGATTTGTCATGTAATACAAAAATTATAAATAAATATTTATGATGAAAAATTTTACTAAATGATTTTTATTATTAAATAAGCAATATCAAAAATACATCTTGTATGTTAAAATTTTTTTTTTTATATTTTTCCCTATGCAACATGTAATTTTTTATAATGCTTATTTTATAATCAAACCCATTTGGTCTAATTTGTCATTTCAAATCATAAACCTATAAATTTCTGTTTTAATATAATATTCGACGGAGATTATATAGGCGGGGGTGCAATCTGTGGCAGGGGGGCATTTTAGCGCATAACAATGACAATTCTTGGGCTAATAAAACAGATAATTTGTTAAATGAGAGTCAGGGTCTTTTTTTATTATTTAAATAATAATAATTGTAAAGATATGTATGAAAATGAATGCACTTTTCTACAGACTGAGTTGCAAAAAATGACAAATCAACAAAATTCAATAACTTTTTTGCTATTGAAATTTCACATGTAAAACCAACTGCATTTTCAATCAATATATTCGGAATCCATTCAATATTCTCACTGTTCAATATATAGAGTTTCAATCAATATATTCAGAGTTTTCATTAAGTTCTCTCATGAATATTTTCCTAAACGGCATGCCATAATATATATATATATATATATATATATATATATATATATATATATATATATATACTTTATACAATAAAGTTGGTTCCCAAGTGACATAATGGAAATGCGCTCACACCATCATTTGGAGGTTACGGGTTCAGTTCCTGTGTGATGCTATAGCCATTAGTTATTATTGATAGAACAGATTACTGGTGCTTTCACTGGGAGAAGAGGAGTGGTATACCCCATGCTCTCACATCTCTTACTGTATAGTGACACTAACCAATCTTGGGTATCTGAGATCTCAGGCAAGTGGAAGACGTGGATAGTGCTTTCCCCTAGGTCAACTAGTGTCACATGTCATGGAGGGGCGATCACCAGCCATGGTTGGATGTAATGAGTGAGTAATAATGATTCAATTACTTGTCACATGTACCTTACAGCACATATTCAAGCACTAACATATTTAAATCAAGTGTAAAATATGTAAGTTAGCTAAAAGTAGATAATGATAAATACTGGTAAACCCATTAAATAGAATTAACTCGATGTAATTAAACTTAAACTTAATTTATTGTAGTAAAATAGACAGATGATTTCCAATGTGTGAAAGCTATATAAGACCAAAATCGTTCAGAAACTTTATGTAAAGTCCAAACTTTATGAAACAACAGCAAACAATTGAATGAATGTTAATTAACAGCCACACCCAGGATAGGAATGGCCTTTTTAAAGAAAAACTTGAACCAGTCTAAGAAACGAGCCGCTAAAGATGTGATTCAGGAGCAGAATCTTGCGACATTACAGGTCGGCGGTCTCATGACACTTCTGGTACAAAATGGAATTTAATCCTTTGTTCATTTGTTCATTCATCTTTAGCAACTGCTTTATCCTGGTCAGGGTCGGTGTCATGAATTAACCCTCACAGCGTGTGCCGTGGCTCCCAGCAAGGCGAGGCCTGCTTGCATGTTAAGCCATTTTCTTTTAATCACTAATGCTGTGTGTATGTTGTCATTTTTCTTTCATGTTTTTCATTTTGGTTTCTTGTTAAACCTACGTGTGTGTGTGTGTGTGTGTGTGTGTGTGTGTGTGTGTGTGTGTGTGTGTGTGTGTGTGTGTGTTCAAGCCTTCTTGCAGTTGTTTTCCGGATTCCCATATGTGCATGCTTAGATTATTCAAAGACGCCGTGGTTTCAATGAATTTTTGCTCATGATTTTATAAATACTATGATTTATCAAAAATTAGTGGGGGTGGAACCATTTTAAATAGAAAAGGTAAATATCCGGGGGCAGACGGGATTGTTTGGGATCCTTTAAATGTACGTCTGCACTTCAAAAATCACTCGAGAGATAATGTCGCATTACAGTAAATGAAAAGACAGAACGTATTTCCCGTCAAAGATTTCGGCATTCCGAGCGTCGCCTTACACCATATGCAGTTGTAGAAAAAAATAGCTTTTAGTGAAATATTTCCAGATTAATGAAATCTGCCTCACTGTCATGATCCTCCGTAACTGTTATGGATTTGCTCTGTACCTGATTATGAAATGACTTGCCTCTCAAATGAGTAAAACGCAGGCTTGTTCTTTAAAAGCTTCACTGATTGCAGCAGTCAAGCAGCTTTACATCATCAGACGTTCATGCTTCACCTGATGTTATCTGGGGGAGGGGAGGGCGTGTAAAAAACCAAGATGTTAATAATTTCGCACTAGAGCCATAAGACCGGCTTTCCAATGATCTCATGTACGTTAGCGGTTATCCGATAATAATATACTGCAGATTTACGGTTTTGCACCGCTAAAACGAAGGGCTTTAATGAGTGTTTAAAGTAAAGCACATCGGTTCAGTTATCTCCTTTAGTTAAAACATCTGCGAGATAAGAATTGGGGGAAGCGGAGTTGATTCCCAGTCCACCCTGAGCCGCGTGCTGTTGTGTTTGCTCATGATGAGCTCGCTAATTAGCTAATGACTTTGAAGCAGGTGTTTCAGTTGAAGCAGTAACACTGGAGTATACGACTGATGTATAACATTTTGTCTAACTGTAATTCTCTCTCTCTCTCTCTTTATTTTTTTTCGCTTGCTAGCTCTCTCTCTCTCACACACACACACACACACACACACACACACACACACACACACACACACACACACACACACGCTACAGTGTTACATTGCGAGCAGTGCTGACATGTGGAAGATTTACTTGGCAGGATCAACCTGGACCTGCTAAAATAGATAAAACATGCCGCCGAAAGATTTTCATGCCGTCTTGCCCTCTGCCAGGAGTGGATGATATACGTACTGGAACAATACAAGAATATTGCAAGACATCTTGAGAAAAATAAAATACAGATTATAACATTTAGTCTTGTTAATTAAACATGGCACAGTTTTGCCGTGGGTAGTGTTACTGCTTCGTGCTGCTGTGGAGTTTTCACATGTTCTTCCGATGTGTGTGTGTGCGTGTGTGTGTGTGCTTGCATGTGTTAGTTGCTCTGCTCTAGCATTCCAATCGGGGTATATTTCCGCCTTGTGTGCAGCGTTCCCGGAATAGTCTCCCGATCTATAACGACACCCTGACCAAGATAAAGCGGTTGCTGAAGATGAATGAACGAGTTTTTGCTACGGAGAAAATATTTAATCATTTATCCAGGAGGAGAAAGGAGAATGAAATGAACGATTGGTACGAAAGTAGAGTTTAGCAGCCAGTTAACTCCATGTTACAAAACGAAATCGTGTAGGGCTGGCACCTGATAATAGACTTTTATGATATACTGTAAAAAGTGTATCATGATGTTATGTGGCGATTTCTATATTATATTGTTTTAGTTTTATATACAGCTTGTAACAAAAACCCTATATACATCCTATTCGTATGTACGGTACAGTGTTTTATTTGTTTCTTATCCACCCCCCTTCCTGCTCAGGTTGTTCAACTGCTGTTTAATATATATTTATCTAATTAGCCAATCAAATGGCAGCAACTCAACGCATTTCAGTATGTAGACATGATCAAGGCGATCTGTTCAAACCGAGCATCAGAATGGGGACGAAAGGTGATTTAAGTGACTTTGAACCTGGGATGGTTGTTGGTGCCAAATTGGCTGTTCTGAGTATTTTTGCTGATCTCCTGGGAATTACACCATCTCTAGGGTTTACAGAGAATGGTCTGAAAAAACAGAAAATATCCAGTAAGCAGTTCTCTGGGCGAAAAATACCCTGTTGATGCCAGAGGTCAAGGGAGAATGGAAAGACCGGTTTGAACGGATATTGTAGAAAGGGAACATTAACTCAAATGACATCTTATTACAACTAAGGTATGGTTCATTCCTTGGTTGTAATAAGTTCCTAGTTCATGTTATAAACAAAGTCCAACCAACCAATGCATCTTGAACATCTTGAATGAACCATGAAGCCAGATGGGCTATAGCAGCAGAAGACCACACCAGAGCCACTCTTGTTGGTTAAGAACAAGCTACTGTACCTTTTCCATGGGCTTACCAAAATTGGACAACAGAAGATTGGAAAAAACATTGCCTGGTCTGATGAGTCTCGAATTCTGCTGCGACGTTTGGATGGTGACCTCTTGTAAACAACATGAAAGCCTGGAAGCATCCTGCCTTGTACAGTATCAGTGGTTCATTGGCGGTGTAATAGTATGGGGGACATTTTCTTGGCACACTTTGGGCCCTTTAGTACCAATTGAGCATCGTTTAAATGACACAGCCTACTTCAGTATTGCTGCTCACCATTTCTATCTCCATCCGTCGATGACCCCAGAATAACACACATCTCAAACTGGCTGCTTGAACATGACAGTGAGTTCACTGTACTCAAATGTCCTCCACACAGGCCTCACCAGACCTCAATCCAATCACGGACATTTGGGATGTGGCGGGACAGGAGATCCACATTCACATCTATATCCGTATCCATAACCATAAGTCTATATGTGTCATATCCATACGGACCAAAATCTCTAAGGAATTGTACAAGACTTTTGCAGTATGTTTGTATGTAGTGTATACAAAGAGAGAGAGAGAGAGAGAGAGAGAGAGAGAGAGGTGAGGAAGAGAGAGAGTTCATTATGCAGCAGTCGTCGTCTTGAGGAACCGTTCTATCTACGGCATGGTAGATGTGTTCACTCTCAGGCTTGAGGCTGTGGGGACTTTAAAATGGATCAAATCATAAAATCACAACATCAATCAGCCACAGCTGTGCTTGCCAGCGTGTGTGTGTGTGTGTGTGTGTGTGTGTGTGTGTGTGTGTGTGTGTGTGTGTGAGCAAGAGAGAGAGAGAGAGAGAGAGAGAGAGTGTGTGGGCATATACATAATGTCCTTTGCTGAGGATTTTGGCAGATGTGTGTTTTCTTCGCTCTGAGGAAGCTGCACCAGATAAGGCCCTTTTCTTCTCTAAACTCGCTGAACAAGAAATAGATTTAAAACATAATTTCCAGGCGAAATCTTTCTTCCTTTTTTTCCCCCACAGTTTTTAGGATATCCTTCTGAAATGAATTGAATCAGTGACTAAAATTTGCCTTCACTCTTTTGCTAGGTTATTTGATTAGTCCTGAAGGTAAGCAGAGGAATTTTTCATCACCTGACAGTATAATGATCATATTGCAAGCAGCTGAACAGTGCTGTAGACTAATTAATGGTTACAGGGAGAAAAAGAAAAAAAAAAAAAACAGGCACAAAAGGAAGTACTCCGTCTACTCCTATCATTTTTTTTCATGCATTTAAAAATAAAATGTTGCCCTCTTTCTTTTTTCTTATTGTGTTATAGTTTTTTTTTTCTTAATCTATATGTATATACAGTATAACAGTCAAAGGTTTGGACCCAAGCTTGGATTTATTTTTCTACATTCTAGAGCAATACTGGAGATTTTATAACAAAATATCAAATATAGAATTAATCGTTTGCTCTTTAAAGATATGAGGGTCAGCTTTTCCGGAACAGCATTGTATCGAGTGCATTTGCAAAACCCATCAAGCACCACGATGCACCAGGCTCTCGTGAAGACCATCCCAGGAAAGCAAGACCAATAACTTTCTGTAGCTCTGCTGCATTTCACCAGCCTCAAAAACCTCAGATTAGAGTCGTTATGAAGGCTTTACAGAGCATAAGTACAGTAGCAGACACATCTCAGTATCAACTGTTCAAAGCAGATTACAATGTAGAAAGAAAAAAAAAAATTTTGGAAAGGCCATGGGATTAGAAAAAATGTCCAAACTTTTGACTGGTAGTATATAACTCAATATAGAAGATGCACGATATTGAAGCATGTTGCTGCTTCTTTGATTTCTGAAGATAAATTTGTTTGTTAATGTATATTATTTGGTTGATTGAAAAAAAGAAAAGAAAGACTTGTTGAAAACTAAAAACTGTCAATATACAGTACTGTCAAAAGCTCCTCCATAAAATTTAATCCCGAATTCTGCTGCCCATATCATAGCCCCCTCCCTTCACCATCCCCACTGGCTTCCTATCAAATACTATATAGATTTAAAAATTCTCCTCCTCACTTTTAGAGCGTTTCATAATCATCCTCCACCTTGTCTTTCGGAGCTCGTACAGTTTTACACCCCCTCTCACACTCTTCGCTCTCCTCATCAAGGCTCCTCTTAATACCCCCTGCCAGCGTGACCACCATGGGCTCTAGAGCCTTTACCTGCACTCCTCATCATCTCTGTAACATAGACTCTCCAAGCACATTCAAATCCTGCCTTTATACACAAGCAATTATCCCACATGATGTAAGGCTGGTTTTTAGGTGGTAACTCTGACAGTGTTGTATCTAATATTGTATTATTCATATTTACTACTTGTAATGCTTGTAATTGCTTGTTTGCATTTTGGACCATGACACTGGGTGACTCGAAAAGCGCCAATGTACGTTAAATGCATTATTATTGTTCTTATATGATATAATGATTTCTGAACATTCCAAACATAACTTTAAAACTAATGAATAAATAATAATAATAATAATAATAATAAAAAAACAGATGGAAGAAAGAAAGCCTGTTTAACTTTGTGCTCTTTATGGAAGTTTCTTTTATGTAGAAATGTTTTCAAAGGCATTTTTTTGTATCTAAGTAAAACAGCTAATATAATGCTTTTACTGAGCATGCTGGAGAATATACAGTACCAGAGTTCTACTTGTAACTTTCTCACACTTTGTCATATGTTGCTTTCTTTATATGCATGCAGATATTCTGTTTAAAAAGTTCATTCATTTATTAATTTGTAAGCTATGTCTGGACATATTTAAAAGTTTTGCATATGATAATGCTGACATGATAAAAAGATATAGCAACGTTTGCACCAAACATACTGTAATATAGTGCCTATGACTTTAGCACAGTAAAAGTCCCTTTTTCCTGAAGCCTAAAAACAGATATATAAGGAGACAGATAGATAGAGAGGGAAGTGTGTAAATCCAACAAAACTCTCAGAGCAGCGCCCATTAGAGTTGCTATACAATCTGTGCTTCAATTCTCTTAGGAACATATGCATGGCGAGTGATCTTGTAATTTATTTCTTTGGTAATTGAGGAGCATATTGGGCTCAAATCCGTGCACATCTGGATCGGCCACAGTTTCAGCATGGAGCTGAGCGAACATCGTAAAAGCCTCTTCGTAGTTCTACAGCTCAGAAATATAACCAGCATTAAGTTTACAAAAGACTGTAGTCGTTTGTAAGAAAAATGCACTCTTATACAGCAGGTGTTGAAGGGTTTTGTGCCGGAACGTTGCCTCGTCTCAGCTCTGTGATCCCTCGGTCGAGCTCGGGTGACCGGCCGCATGGACTGTCGCACATCCTCACCATGTCTGTCTGGGTTCCTTATGGATTCTCTGGTTTTCTTGTGTATAATAACTGCCCCCCCCCCCACACACACACACACAAACACACACACACACACACACACGCACACACACACACACACACACACACACTCTCTCCCTCTCTAACAGGCACACACTCTGGAGTTCTTGAGTGTGTCAGGATCTAGTGAGGTTACAAGAGTGATCAGCACTTAAATCGTAATAGCACAGTTCAACTAAAGTGGCTAAATAGGATAGTTAATCATTTTCACTTTATTACTGTTTAACCCTTTGCACCCATCCAATTAGTGTCCATGTCAGAATAATTTGCTTGGCTATTGATTAAAAACGTGCCTTGAACATGCAAACGTAAATGAGACCGCATGCAACCAAATATGATGCCATTCAGTCTCATTTTAGAAAATGTATTTTTCATTTACATTTGGGCATTTGGCAGATGCTCTTATCTGGAGCGACTTACTTTGAAAGTGCTTTAAAGTTTCCGTCATCGGAACACTGGTTATTCTTTGATTGATTTGAGAGCGTTACTGTGTTAGATGTAAACTTCGTTCTATTCTCATGACATTAACTATTACTTTATTGATTCCCAAATACAGCGGACACGAAATAAAAGAAGTGTGTACTAAATTAACAAACAAAAGATCATGAAAGATTGTTGTGCGGTTGTGTAGCAATGACATACGATAATATCTTCTCAGCAAACCACATGCCTACAGTAGATCTCATTCTGTCCCTGTACTATATGATCATCTCTCTTCATTCTCACTAATGACTTTGTCCTATCACATTTTCCAGTATAAGTACTCTGATATTGACCCCAGATAATGAATGGAATTTCAGATATAAAGACTTAAGCTTTCATCTTTTCCTCTTTTCTTTGGCGTCGCAGCAAGTCACTGGTCCGTACAAAGACATAAATATTTCTTCACAGATCCGAGGAGAAACACAGGAGCTCTGGTCGAAAGGAAGTCGCTTGATTGCTTCATTGCTCATTTTGACAGTGTTCCTGTGGAAAACTCTGGAACCGTCAAAAAACAGACATGATGTCATTGTAAAAACAAATGTATTAAATTTAGCTATATTTTTTTAATTACATTTTTTTTGTATATGAAAGATTATACGCTTTCTGTAGCTTCCCCGATCAATGTAAAAAAGAATGCGGGATATCGATCGTAGAGATCAAATCTAATGGATTTTATAATATGCAAGAGCCGTTCAAGTCAAAACGGGACTTTCGGTAAATTTCTCATTAATGAAGGCGGCAAACTGATTGACATTTGCCTAAGACTTCAAGCGCAGGGAGAATTCTATTCACGATGCTCACATTTGTTTTTCATGACATTTACTATTATTTTATTGATTCACAAATGCAGAGGACACAAAATAAACAAAGTGTTTACTCAATTAACAGACATTTAAAAAAATGTCAGTGCATCTATAGCGATCCCAGCCCAGGTGGCTCGGGGCCACTCCAGTCAGTCCAGTGAACATTAAGCGAGCGGAACGCCTGATCCTTGAAAATCAATGGATAACATTCATACATAAATGCCACTTGTACATTACAGGAACTCATCTATGAGGTATTGTCACATCCCCATACAGTCCTCACGTCCATCCGAGCCATTTCCACTCCATTAAAGGGGTTCCTGGGAGGCCGGTGTTTTGTGAAGCAGGTTATTTGTAAGATCATGCCTCTGGTGTGTTGAGAAACCATTGTATCTTGGTGGTGTAGTAGTGTAATATTACAGGATTATACTGTGTATGAAAAATAAAGGCAGTTTTTGCTCTCATAATATCATTCGATTATTTTGCGGGACAGGAGTCCCGATTTGACTTGAACGCACCTTTGTTTAAAAGATGAACTCCACTAAAATGTATAGATCTGCGTTCATTCAGAACTCTTGTCTTGCATCTACAGTAGGTACCACAGGCTGCTTTTGTTCACTGGTAAGTGATGTTCTGTCTCATTGACCCTGCCACTTCTTTAGACTTTATAATACGATCTGTAAGTATATTCTAAAATTCCCAGCAGGTCGTATCTTCATCTCAATTAATAGCGACGTGAATAAGATTTATGGAAATAATCACGCCGAGTCCTTGCTGTGGATGTTCCTCATGACAGCACAGGTGGCAGTACAGATGGAGGGAATGTGACCACGAATGAAAATCACCTTTCTGTTTCTCATGCACAAAGACCACTTGCATTTCCGAAACACTTTGATTTCACCTTGTTACTCTCAGGTCAAAAAAGGCTGCGTAGCATAAACACAACTGGAGACCTTGAGCACTACGCATAAAAGTTTATGTTGGGGAAAGATTGTGCTTTTAGTGATGCTCAGCTTTTAGTAGGAAGAAGGAATATAGTTAACACTGTCATTCGGACCTAAACAGGGCATAAAGTATACCGATAATGGAGATGGCTTGCAACACACACACACACACACACACACACACACACACACACCGTACACAGGGCTGTATGGAACATGCTCAGTCTCACATGTCGTTGATCGAGCCCCGGTGTATTCCACAGCTGAAAGCTCCATTCCACTTTCTGCCGAAATCCTTTAGGGAAGCCGATTTGTCTTTGAGCTCAGTGCTGTGTGGTGCTGGAAATGTGTTATCTGATTGATATATAACCCAATCTCTCTCTCTCTCACCCTCTCCTTCTCTTTCTCTTTTTCTCTCCGTCTCTCTTTCTCTCTCTCTCTGTGTGCAGGCCTGAGGAGGGGAAGATGACAGCTTTAATCCCGGCGCTGCTCCTTCTCGCCGGCGTCTCCGTGACGTTCACTCTGAAGGTGGTATCGAAGAGAGGTTCAGGTAGGCCCCGCTTCAGTCCTCCTCAGTGTCGGCGTTAATCACATCCTGCGTCCCCACAATAATGGAGTATCGTCTCATTCACAATGATCAAAGCTCCGGCATTAAAGCGGCCTTACTGGTCATAATTAATGCTTTAAATGTAAATTCAGTGGTGTTCTGATGTGTGTATGAGAGCGAGTGAGTGAACATGCATATATTAATGCCTTAATGTTGAAGTTTTTGCCATGTGGGAAAATTTGTGACCTCCTTTTAGTTTTAAAGTTTTCTACTCGCAGTGTTTGTGCAAGATTGCCGTGTATTAATCTTGAAAAAGCCTAGCCTATATGGCTCTATATACTGTAGAGCGTCAACTTAATTTTATTTTATTAATGAGATTTACTAAACTCTACATCATATCCCAATAATATCTACATCAACTAAAGAAACACCATTTACAAAGTACACAGAAAAAAAAAGTTAAATTGCTTCAAATTGCAGGTAGTTGCAGGTAAAACTTAAAGGAGTTTGTCTCATCTTTTTAGTGTTTACTGTTTAATATAATTTTTAGTTTAGCATTTGTAAAAAAAAAAAAAAAAAAATGCCAACAACAATTTTGTTCAAAATTCAAAAATTATTTTTAACAGGAATTGTTCTTGATAGCTAAAGCAAATTGAAAGGTTCCAAGGAGAGCGTGTAACTAAAGCAATGTCTAGCCGAAGTACAGAACTTGCAAAAGTATTTGTACCCCATAAACTTTTCCACATGTGGTCATATTAGAACCACAAAGGTAAATGTATTTTATTCTGTTTATTTCTATGTGATAGACCAAGATAAAGTGGCAGATAATTATAAAGTTGAGGATAAAAATTAAAATCTGAAAAGTGTGCCGTGCGTTTGCATTCAGCGCCCCACCGTGTAACTCAGATGTGATGAAGATAAAACATGTCAAATGAAGTGAAAATTTCAAAAGACAACACGTATGATATACAAATGTAGACACGAGTGGGAGGCAGGTGAGGCATATGATAATGAAACGTTTTCCATGAGCTCTGACTAATTGGACGGCAGAGTGTGAACATGCAGCAAACACTGCGTTTCTCACAGTACATACCAAACTTCACCACGGCCAAGTAATCATTATGAAATAATCATTTCGTCTGTATGAGACACTTCAGCCTCATCAGGTGAATTTTGAGACACTTTCTAATTATTAAGTTGTAGTAATCTGTATGTTTTTGAATTTAAATGGCACTAACAGGCATTGGCAAATTTAATACATGCCTTTATGACATGCTAAGACGGTGGCGTAATCTGCGGACACAATTGGCATTCTCAGAGTGAATTATTGAGGCTGCGGTAAACTATAATGTGGTGCGAAATTAATATGTATATGCATTTAATTATGTATTATTCTGTAGTTTGCAAGCACTGTTGCCTTGCATCTCCAGGGTGCGGGTTCGATTCCCAGCCAGGCTCGATCCCCGTCTCTGTGCACATGTGTGAGTTTGCATGTTCTCCCCGTGCTTGGTGGGTTTCCTCCAGGCACTCCGGTTTCCTCCCACAGTCCACAGACATGCAGATTAGGCTGATTGGTGTTCCCAAATTGCCTGTAGTGTATGAATGAATGTGTGCGTGAGTGTATATGTGTGTACCCTGCGATGGATTGGCCCCCTCCCTATCGTGACCCTGAATACAGGACAAAGTGGTATAGACGATGAGTGAGTGTAGTTTGCACATGTGTAAAAATGTCTCACATTGCTTCTCTGCTCAGGGTAGTAGACAAGACATGATAGGTTACTCTTGTGGGGAAAAAAAAACACCATCCTCCATATGGCCTATAAATTAGTGTGACCAAACCATTAGTAAATCAGGCCCTGAGCACACAAAACCAAAAATTAATGGACACTTACGTATAAGGTGATTTAGTACAAGTGAACACTATTTATTTGTTAGATGCAATCTGTTAGTATGTGGTGCCACTAACCATCACTAAAAGCAAAGTGCACCCAATAAACCAACAGATACAATAAACTTTGCAGTTTTTTTTTTTCTTTAAGAAAAGATATTGGAAACTTGTACTGATCATTTTTATGCTTCATCGAACCTGCTCTTTCATTACTAGTCCCGCTCACTAACAAATGAAGAAACTCCTCCTATGCAGGTAGATTTATTTACTCCTCCAAAAGAAGGCAGTGAGTCCCCTGACGTTTTAACCCAACATTCCCCACGATCTAGTTTTTGACCTCGGGTAACTAACATCTCACAGTAGTAGAAATCTTGATCAGGATTGCTTTAGCAAAAGCAGGATACAGTCCAAAGGTCACAATCACATACGAAGAGGCAATTTTACACCGGACTGAGCTCGGGAAACAAACATCGGCGGACAAACAGGCTAACAGGCCGCTAGAGGAGAAACTAATCCCAAACAAACAGTCAAAACAGAAAAGGTCGATAAAGAGATAAACATTTCAGACCGCAAAGTAGAGAAGAATAAATCCGACTTCGAAACTCAGTTAGACAGCAAAAGACTTACTAAACAACAAAGATGGGTATGCTAATTAGCATAACCGACGCATCCTTAAAATGTTGCATATTTATAAAGGCCTCAAAAGGTAACAATTTCTGTCCTCTGTAGCATCTGTGATTGTGATTAAGCATCTGTGATTCGGATTTGGTTATGCATATAAAGAGAATCCTTTATGCCGTTTGCCTGAACATCCCAACAAAGTGTCCTCTGTGTGTGGAGGACACTCACAGATGGAGCCTTAGCGTTTGATGTAAAATGCATTTCGGTCACGTGAACGAGCAAACTGTGTGTCACATCTCTCAGTATCTTCCTGCACCTCATTATCTAGAGTGTGCGGTGGCCTTGGCACTCATTGCATGCTCCTTCTCTCTCTCTCTCTCTCTCTCTCTCTCTCTCTCTCTCTCTCTCTCTCAAACACACACACACACACACTCACTCACTCACACATATACTAACTCACTCACTCTGAAACACACTCCCAGGCAGCAGAGTAACACCTCTAACAGATGGCAGGCTCTGCTCTCTTGCAGACCTCTGCTCCGCCGCAAACTTTTGTGACTGTCTTTGTCCATGTGTGTGTATATGCGTGTGTTTGTGTACAGTATGTGTGTTTATGCACTTTTGTGTTATGAAATGACGCACTCCCTCACGGACGCGCAGTACATCACAGGCTACTCTGTCAGGTCTTTCGGAAGCTTCGTTGTTCCTACTGGACAGGGTCATGATCTGATTAGTTCCTTTTGTGACAAGGGGATAGAAAGTCACGCTCTGATTGACTCTCGCAGGGAAGGATGAGAGAAAGTGGACCTTCACTGAATGGACACTTCATTTCCCATAGCGGATGCTGGGGATACGTTGTAACCATGCTTTGATTTTGTCTAAATTACTTTTTAAAAGTGCAGATATTTAAAGATCGTTTGAGATGACATAATAGCTTGCAGGGGAAACTGATCCTAAGATCAGTCAAATACTTGTGTATGATGCCAGAGTGCATTCAAACTTTAGTTAGTATTGCAGCATCACTTCTCTTTGACATGAGTGGGAAGAGGTGGGAAGAACAGAATGTTAAATTTTTTATTATTGTAATTTTTTTTTATCCATGGTTCTATGACTGTAGACACTACAGGACCACCAGGGACGTTTCATTCAGAACTAGTGGACTGTTCTGTTTTTGTTCTGTCCCTTGCCAAGGACCAACAGAAAAGCTGTCACTTAATGAGTGTGACCCCATGAGGGGAAAACTATAAAGGCTCCCACTATGTCACCCGCATCCTCTGGCCATTCTTTTCAACCAGAGTGACTCAGGTGGCTGGCGGTTTTCCATTCAGCCGCAGAACCACAGTCACTTACGTAACTTTCTGTTCCACTTACTTTTCTTTCAGACCATATAGTGGTCTGAAAGTACCTTCAAAAGTACTGTGGAAACTTCTAGAGCCTCACCTTCGAGTTCTTCAAATTAATTCAAATGTAGATTAAATTTAGTTATTGGGAATAAATGTTTTACTGTAATAAGCTGAAAAGTGCCTAAAGAGAAAATAAAAAAATCTGTCGTTTATGTAACAACTTTAGCAGCAACCTCATTTCTTCTCTCGTCTTCTCGTCCAATCACTCAGACTTCAGCATCAACAGTATACCAATCACCGGTCATTCATCATTCAAAGGTCACTGTGTGGCTTAGCACACAAAAACATTCTTCTGAAACTGGTCCGGTACCGGGACTGGACTGAAATTGAGAGCCAAAAACCTGACAAAAATAAGAGCCGCAAGAGTCCTTCAGGAATCCTGGAGAATTTCTCAAGCCGACATTAAAAATAGAGGAAAGTCTGGCTCTATGGAAACAAAATATGAAGAACTGAGAGGTGGCTCAAGACTGTTGCACAGTACTGTATATCAACAGTGTTGCACAATTAATCAATAATAACACAATATTATTATTTTATAGATTATACAGTTTAAGCAACATCTGTTTGTCTGTTTGATTAATAGAATAAATTCTTTTTTATTTAGAATCAGTTCACACTTTTTAAATTGTTTATGTAAACTTTGATCTAAAATTGATAAATTCCTTAAAAATAAATCACAACCTTTGCAGATAATACAAACTGTTTGCCCCTTCTGGAAAACAAAAAAGTCATGATTTGCGAGTTTTAATGCATCTTCTTCTTTAGTTTTCTATGGGTAGTTAGTGTGTTACTGCCATCTACTGGACTGGAGTGTGGAGCAGAAGATTGTCAGGAAAAAGATTGTTGCTTTGTTCAACAATTGACATTAAAACTTGCCATTAAAAACAGTCAACAGCACAAGTTACTCAGCATTTCAGTGTTTGTTGGATATTTTTATTACTTTAAAAGCTTTCAGAATTATGACTGCTTGAGACAAATCAGACAGCAGGCTTTAGCGTTATTAAAGGGAATCGCAACAGTCAAAAATCGATTCGAATCGAATTGTCAGTCCATCTATGATTCAATTATTACCATACTGTTGAGGAGCACAATGACTTAAAGTGTTGGTACTGCTACTATTGAAATTTTTTTCCCCTTTACTGATAATGGAAGAATTTAAATGATAAGAATTTAAATGATAATTCTGCAAGATAAGTGGCATGGGGAAAGAATAAATGAATTAATTGATCAGGGAATGAATGAATGACTCAGATTTACTTTACAGAGTTTATGCTGTAAATTATGAGGGGTATTCAAGTCAAACCGGGACTTTTGATTGTGCAAAATGACAACACAATTATGGAAGTAAAAACCTTTTAATTTCTCTTTATAATCCCCTGCTACACTATAGTACTTATTACAATCACTAGTGCTTGGATGCCATCAAGGTAGAAGGCAGTCCAATCGTGGTTCTGGCATACTGAGAACACTTTCCACAAGCATTAGTGAAATGCTGGAATACAGTAAGTGCATTAGTGTAGCCTGGGATTATATGGAAAAATAACCCCCCTTTTTGTTTTGCATTCTGTACAATCAAAAGTCCCTGTTTTACTTGAACACACCTCATTTATAGATGATAGACAGGTAGACGTATATGTTATTGCTTCACAGGGCAAATGATACTTTTCTTAGTGCCACCCAGGAGGAAGCTAAAGCGTTAACTGGTCTACAGATAACGAAGAGCCTTTATGATCCTCCCTTCCTAGCCAGTGAGCTGCCAGCTTGCCATCACTTTCACAAAGCACTTGAAAGACCTCACAGGACACAGGGCTGACCTGGGCATCTGCAGGAGCAGACAGGTTGTTAGATTTATTAATATACCACAACATCCTTGGCAGGAATGCAGGACATGACATAATTGGACTCTGGTCCCCAGTGCGGACGCTGTGTGCAGACTGATAACGCAAAAGTTTTCACAGACTCATCTGGCTGTAATTACGGCCAGCATGAAAAAAAAAACAAAAAAACAATTTAAGTTGAGAATGAAAGTCATTTTATATCTGCATTTTTTTTTTGCTTTTTTTCCCTCAGTTGATTAGTAGCATCACCTCCAGATCCCTCTGCTAGGCCATTGTTTAGCATTGTGATCAGAGACATTCCACTGCCTTGAGAGAAGCTGGACCAAAGCCTCAAGGTGCACACACACACACACACACACACACACACACACACACACACACACACACACACACACACACCTGCTTTTGAGATATGGCTGACAGGTGCTGAGAATTCCCAGTTTCCCAGAGTTGCAAACGAGAGCATCCCAGCCATGCTTCCCACTTTTTGTTCTTGCTGTGACAATGCAGCAAAAGAAAGCTTACTGTTTCTTTCCTGAGGGGCCTTTCTTTGTGGCCATGTCTGCTGTTCACTTCACTTCCTGCTGTGACCAGACACAGTCAATGGGAGGATAATAAATTGTCAGCAGTATTGACAAAGCCTACGAGCTTCACACTTGGCTATTAGTACTGTATCAGACTTCAGTTTGGTCAAGGCTCTGTAAGTGCTTGTCTGAGATGCTCCAGTCCCAAACAATCTGTGCATTGATCACTGTCCATCATCCAACAGAAGCCAGGCTTGGCAAAACAAACAGCTTATCATCCTGCTTTAAAAAACAGAAGATTATGGAAGTTCGACAATTTATAAAGAGTTTTAAAAAATAAATAGGAGTATACCGAGTTTGCTAGATGCAGACTAAAACAGTTAACCACTTGTCAATAATATGGCTAAGCTTAGGGCCATGGGGCGATAACGCTGTTTCTTTTCCTTTTCCCTTATCATTCTTATTTCTTTGCCCTTTTCACAGGAAAGTGTAAAATATACTGGTGAAGTATTTTACTTCAGTCACTCACTCATTCTGTATCCGGGAAGCCTGGAGCCTATCCCAGGGGACTCGGGACACAAGGTTAGGTATACCCCAGTCTATCACAGGGCACACAGGTATCCAGAGTAAACCCACCAACATGCAAACTCCATGCACACAGACCCCAGATGGAACTCGAACCCCCGACTCTGGAAGTGCTAACCACTATTCCGCTATGCCACCCCCTCATCCTGATATTCACCTGCCTGCCAGGTATAAAATATCTCTGTCTCTATTTATCACATGCACATAAAAAAAGGATTTATTTGGGCATATTTAATACTAAATCCTTACTATTCACAGTCAATCAGTGCTGCAAGTTTAATTAAAGCTATGGGCCTTTTAATACACCAAGCTAATGCATCATCTGAACTTTATAAGGAGGGATCTCAATGAATTGAGATAGCACATATTTTAACTCAAGAGTGTTGCGTGAAGAGGGACAGGCCAAGATGTAGTTGTACGTTTGATTGTCGTGTAGCTAAATGCCTTCTGATGGATGTGCTTCCTGCTGAAGGTGCTAGCATACATTAGCATCATGAATAAGTGCTAGTGGATGTGGGTGTCATGAAGGAAATGACGGTAACTCCAATTAAATGCTAACTGACACTACTATGTCACTCTCTCTCTCTCAGAACACACACACACACACACACACACACACACACACACACACACACACACACTCAGGGTTGGTCAATCCTACATCATGAGCTCTGCTTTAGTCAGAGAATTTTTCAATCTCTTTCTCCCTGTCCCCCGTTTTTCCAAATGCTAATGACGGATTAGCTGCTGCTCTGGCATTGGGATTTTCTCGCCTTTCTTAGCGCACTCCCTCTCAGGTCTCTTTCTTTTTCGTTTCCCATCCCTCTGGCCCTCAGCCCCTCTCTATTTCCTCTGGGAATTAAAAGAACCTGAACTCAACCCACAAAAGGACAATTCCCTTTTTTTTTTTTCTTCTTCTTTTTTTCTGAGGGTTGCATTTTTCTATTTTCCACTTCACAAGTGTTTATAAAAAGAACTCTCGCTTCTCCCTGGCCGTGTAAGCCACCTGCTCGCTTTGCGTACCTCCTCTGATTCAGTTGCCATGGTGGCGAGAAGCGGAGGCGAGTGCCTAAGAGGTATGGGAAAAGATTTGGGACAAACAGCAACGGTATTGTCCGAGCTCAATCGTTCCCCTGAGGTCAGTGGAGACTTCGAGGCATCGAGTCGAGGTTATGGAAAGGTCAGAGAGAGGGAGGAGAGCCCAGTAATGCTGCAGCGAGGGTAACCATGGAGATGTTCTTAGCCTTCCTCTTATATTCATATTGAAACAAAGTGGAAGTACGTTAGTGCATTCAGATGGAGATTTCTGTGATTGAATCCGAGTGAAAGCTGAAACGCACATCTGTATGTTGTAATAGAGCAGCTACCGGTGGGACCCGGGGTGCCAGATATTTTAGAGACATCACGGACTTACATAAACACATGCACTCAGGAAAAGCATACAGAGAAGAGAGTTCTCCATCGTTGTGATCCCCCCTCTCTTCCTCTCTCTCTCCTTCTCTCTCTCTCTCTCTCTCTCTCTCTCTCTCGCTCTGTCTCCCTCTACGGAGAGCAGTAAAAAATGAAAATGCACTGCAGTCTTTATGGGTCTGGGTGATTGGATTTGCATGGCGCTGAGCCAGTCTAAAAAACACACACACACACACACACACACACACACACACACACACACACACACACACACACACACACACGCACGCAAACCCGAAAGAGAATCAGTAACTCAAAATCAACATGGCAGTTTTATTGGAGTGCATTTTGAGTGTCTAAACCGAACAACCATTTTCAGCAGCGCCGCCCTTCTGCTCTCTTTCTCTCTCTCCCCACAAATAAATGGATGCAAAAGGAAGGAAAGAAAAATGAGAAAACAGTCATGAGGTTGCCGCTTCAAACATCTCATCTCTCACACACACACATACACACACACACACACATACACAGATGTTCAAGATGAACACGAAACAAGGATGTTCAAGGAAAACGAGGACTCAATTAGCTAGATTAATTCGCGAGTGGAAAACTCATCCGGACAGGATAATCTGCCGCGTCTCTTGAGAAGACGTCGTTCAGATCGGAGCTGAGACAGGAAACCTGAATGTAGTGTCTGTGCAAAGTTTATGAAGATATCATGCATTGTCTTTTTTTTTTTTGCCTACGGCTGAATCCCATCTTCAAAAAAAAAAAAAAACTCTTCCCTTTTCTGTCTTTATTTTTGAAGGCTGTGACATTTAATTATGTGCAGTTCTGACTGAGTGAGTGACTTTTCCATATCAATAAAACAGGCTGTATTTCCTGACATTTCATATCGGCCAGCATGCACACACACACCCACGCACACACACACACACACACACACACACACACACACACACACACACACACACACACACATACACACACACACACACACACACACACACACACACACACACACACACACATATAGCACACACACACACACACACACACACACACACACACACACACACATTCTCACACACACACACACACAGACACACACACACACACACACACACACACACACACACACACACACACACACACACACACACACACACACACACACAACACTCTCTCCTTCTCTCTCTCTCTCTCTTTCTCTCTCTGTCCTACACACACACACACATCTACACAGACTGAACACCTTTCCTATGCATACACTCCCACGCCTACATGTGCTGACCCTGGAGAACTGTGCTGTCTGTACTCTACAGCCTCGTCTTATTGGTGCAGAGCCTAGTCTTTGCCTTCTTTAAAAATTAAGGAGCTAATATTTTAGATATACACGTTGAAATTAAACCAGTTGACAACGATAGAGCTTTTCATTTAGGCTGTTCATTTAGGTAAACCATAACCATCCAGCATCTGGAATATGAGTGTACATTTACATAGAATTATTTTGCAATAAGTCAGTCAATCACAGAGCTAGAGAAAGTGTAGGTTCAGGATTTTGCATAGGGGTCTAACATAATGGATTTTCCTGGATCCGGATCTTGGATCTTGGATCGATTTTGTGCTTTAAATATTCATACCTGTATTCCGATTTAAACCACAAGTGGGAATGGTTCAGCCCAGAGGTTTCGTTGTCGTCATTTATACCGCTTTATCCTGTATACTCAAGCGCAGGGGCGTGGAGCTTATCCCAGGAGACAAGGCGGGGTACAGCTTGGACAGGGTGCCATATATATTGTATATACAGTACTGTGCAAAAGTCTTTATAAGCCATATTTTCTGTAGTACAAATTTTGTTATATAAGTTATTATGTACAAGACCATTCACTACAAAGATACACTAAAAATAATGAATAAATAACATTACAGAAGAATATTTGCATGCCTGTAAAGAAAGCGACATATTACATGACAGACCAGTTTTCAGATGTGGAAAAAAAATCAATAATGTAGACTCCTGGGTTTTTCCATGAAAATAGAAAGGAGCGAGTGTGACAAAGTTACCAAAAGAACTCATATTCTCCAGCATGCTCAGTAAAACCCAAAAAGCTGTTTTACTTAGAATATTGTGCAAAAGTCCACCAAAAGCCATATGCAATGATGCTTTTGAAAACATTTCTACATTAAAAGAAACTTCTATAAAAAGCACTAAGTTATAACAAACAATAAACTGTCAATATTTGGTGTGGAAACTCTTTGATTGAACATAAGGTTTAGTGGTTGATACAGATGTGTGCAGTATTCTAAATAAACCAGCATGCTGGAGAATATGAGCTCTTTTGGTCATATACTGTATATATATATTAACCCTATGATAATAATCCATAAACCTTTAGAAGAAGAAAAAAAACATAAATAATGCAGTTTACAGAACGAAACGTTATTCCACTTCTGAACTTCTTCAGCACTTCCTCAAGGACAGCTCCTTTACTCTAGTTTATAATTGGCCTCAACCAAACGCACTGTGGAACTTTCTCGAAAGCTTTCTGCCTAATAGGACTGTGTGAGCCGTCTTTCAGAGCGACGATGTCTTTATAGTTGACAACAGAGGACGCCTCATAATATTTGAGCAGTTCTGAGGTGCGCTCCATTCGATCCGAAAAGATCAGAAAAGATCACCGGACGTGCCCAAGGAATCCGTTAATGTGCCGGGAAGCGGCATCAGAATAAAATAGAGTCCTTTACGCTGTATTGCACGTAGATTTTTTTTTTCTAATAATGATAGAGCGGTTTAACTTAGAAATGATTACAAAAAACAACCTGCGCAATGAACATGCATAGCCTGGAGGGATCTAGATAAAAAGGTGTATTCTGACATATGGAGCAGTTTCACTTTAAATTGAAAGAATAGTTCCTCGGTAAATTCTGAAAGCTCACAAAGGCGGCACAAACCAAACATAATAAAAAGAAATAGTGCACCGTTACATTAAAGTTTAAAACTCCTGCTTTTGTGGATTTTTTTGTTGCATTATGTGGAATCTCAGTCTTGATGCGCATTTCCAGTGAAACCTTCTCACAAAGCTTTACAAAAAAGAAAGAAAGAAAGAGAAGAAAAAGAACAACAACAACAGTCATAGTAAATGAGTCAAGGAATAAATGAATGAAAGAACAAAACAGTGGCGTAGGTCAAGGATTAGAGGTTCAAGTCCCCCTCTGGTCAGCGTGTGTGGAGTTTGTATGTTCTTCCCTGTGCTTGATGCGTTTCCTCCGGGTTCTTCCCATGCAGATTAGATTCAAATTGACCGTAGTGTGTGAGTGAGAGTGTGTGCCTGCTTGTAGGTTGTAACCCTGTACTCTACTGTACATTCTACTGTAAGTGGTATAAAGGACGAGTGAATGAGAACGAACAAAGCAGCTCGTATTTGTATCTGTTGAATCTGAATAATGTATTAGTGTTCAGTTACAGTCCTACTCATCGGGCTCAAGGGCACAGAAGCATCTCTCCAGCAGACCTGCGACCTTCTGGCCGCTAGTACAGCGCTCTCACTGCCAAAACAGCACAGCATCCGAGCATGAACGTGTTTCCCAAGTAATAATTGTTCCCGGCTTCACAGAAAACCCAAAACAGTTCAACGACATTATACTGTAGATTATTGTACAGTACACTGACCCTGCCGATGCCCGAGAGAGCCTGTGCATATAATTCAGTAATTCATATTCGCTCGGTCTTTATTAGAAAAGCACTTGTTTTTTACATCAAAGGTAAAGCGAGAACGCGAGAGCCCGGAGGAGAAAGATGAGTAGTTGTAGATGGAAGGTTGGGAGAACCCCGGGGAAGGAATGACCTACAATTAGTGACAGTAGCGTGATAGCTCATGGCCAGCAGCGGTTGATTAGCATATTTCATAATTGATTATGGAAGTGCTTTAGAGGACGGCCGTTTATTCAGCACTCAATAAGGCCAATTTAAAGAAGAATTAGCGAGGAAACAACTCGAAAGCAGATCTGCGCTTTAACTCTGTCCGCCCGGGCCGATTCTTCCGCTCCTGAATTATGCAGTTATGTAAATGCTGACTTTGGATTTTGTGGAGAAAATCCAACCTCATATATTGAAACTGACCTTGGGGACAGCTTTGTCAAGTGTCTTTTTTTTTTCCCCCCGACAGATATACCTGTCAACTGTCCACATTTTTTCCCCCCTCTATCGCTTATGCGGTGTCTCAATGCCCTAACTGATCTCTCAAACTCTACACCCTGTAAATCTTAGTTTAATTATGCAGCCTTAGTTCTAAAACCATGAATGCCTTCCTCCGACATTTCTTCCACACTGTTGAAGATCTAAGAACTCAAATCATTACACGGAAAAGTGTGTGTACCGTATGTGTGTGCTCTGCTCTCCTTATCCATATTTAAAGACAGTTGGCATCTACTGTAGCAGAGTGTCTATAACAGATAATAAAGAGTCAAATATTTCATTTATTTGGAATTGCGTTTTACAAATGAAAGGCCCTAGTAAAGCTACAATTTAAATTGACGTGGTGTTTCTCATCATCACTTACAGATTGATGTTGCCCTTTGTCTCCTCTGTCGATTATCTCAGTTACAGGCACAAAACAGGTTTTTTAATAAAGTTCACTTTCATTTTGCTTTTTAAAAGGATTTCACACACACGCGCACACACACACACACACACACACACACACACACACACACACAGGCAGAAAGAGGCATAAACTCGTCTGAGTGTCTAGGAAAGCATATTATATTTATGATTTACTTTTATGTTGAAAGGGCATGCAGTTAGTGTATGAAATGGCTACAGCAGTCACCTCCATGAACCTCCAAACAGCACGGAACATCATTGTCAACACTCACACGAAATAAAGTATATGTTGTAATGAAACGTGCTGTACAGGAGAGAAAAGGTTTGATGGAAAATTAATAGAGGCAATAGAGGAGGCAGGAGGAACAGTGAACATTGTGTGTGATAACAAAATTCCCTCTCGAAATGGACATTAATTATATCATATGATTGTTGTTCATCTTCTTCTTCTTCTTCTTCATCTTTTTTTTTTTTTTTGGTCTTCGTCATCATCACCTTCTTCGCCTTCTTGGTCTTCTCATTCTTTTTCCTGTTCTTCATCATCATAATCATCATCATCATCTTCTTGTTCTTCTTTTTCTCTTTTTTATCATCTTCATCATCACCTTCATCTTCTTCTTCTTGCTCTTTTTGTTCTTCTTGTTGTTGCTATTCTTCATCATCATTAAAATCATCAACATCTTTTTCTTCTTGTAATTCTTATTCTTCGTATTCTTTTTTTATCATCTTCATCATCATCATCATTATTATTATTATTATTATTATTAATTATTATTAATATTATTATTATCTTCTTCTTGGTCTTGATTTGCATGGTGGTGGGTTACTTCAAAAGCACTGCTATTATCAGCTAATCAGGTTTCGGAAGACGTTTCACACAGCCAGTTTTGAGTTTAAATGTGGTGCTCCATTGACACTTCATAGTCCTATGTACAGTACCTTGATAAGAACGGGTCACTGGTTGCACAATTTGCAGAAGTGGCGTGGATCCTGCAGATTGCTACTCGCAGCTGTATCCGAGTTCGGGATAATAATTTTTTGTTAATTTCTTCATGCATGCGAAAGTATTGCACATGCAAATAAATACTATAGAGCAAGGATACCTTAAAAAAACAAAAAACATCAGTAAAGCCCAGTAAACAGTGATTAATAAAACAGTCAGTATTTTATGTGATGACAGATTTAGAAGGAAATTTGTGCAGTTTTATGAGGAAATTAGCTACTCCGTTTTCTTGTGCGTCCCACAGAAACACTCACAGTTCTGGGGACTGTTGCTCCTGCTTATTATTTTGCGTCATCGTCATCATCTTCTTTTTCTTCTTACACTTCTTTTTCTTCTTTTTCTTGTTCATCGTCATCATCATCTTCTTCTTCTTCTTCAACTTGCACTCTTTGTTCTTCTTTTTCTTGTTCTTCATCATCATCATCATCATCATCATCATCATCATCTTCTTCTTCGTTTTTGCACTTCTTGTTCTTTTTCTTGTTTATCATCTTCTTCTTACACTTCTTGCTCTTTTTCTTGCAAAACTCAGCAACTTCCATTCTGTCAAAAAAGTGGTCGCTTATATAATATGCTGCTTTCTTTTCTGTCATACAGATATTTTTCTGTAACTTTTAATGTTGTGGTGGAATACTGACATTTGAAACATTTTGAAGACTTTTGAAAAATAATAATAAAGTTAAAAAAAAAAGAAAAAAAGGTTATAACAAAGTTTGTACTAAAAACATCGAGTGCCTGAGACTTGCGCAGTACTGTACGTTACTTAGCTGGGACACATGGGTCGAACATGATTCAGTCACAAATACAGTAATTACACTAGAGCAGTTAGTTGTGTAGTTCAGCATCCTTTCAGAACTTCTGAAGCTTCTGACACAGGACTGGAGGGTGTCCTGAACAGTGATTAGAAACCAGAGCACCTGACCTTGGGAGTCAAGTGAAGGGAGCGATGTCCATCACAAGGCAAATGCAGATCTCTGCAACACAGGCTGGGGAGTGAACTTCTGCAGGCTGCAAGTTGGGGCAGTGGTGCACAATTCAAAACAGGGGGAGGACACTCTCAGGATGGCAGGGAGGTAGAGCGATGGTCACCATCCGGAAGGCGGGGGGACAAGGTGGAGCTCTGAGGATGGCAGGGAGGCAAAGTGATGCCCTCTGCACGGTTCTACAGAGTGGTGTATGGTGTCAGGGTACAGACCTCCTCGCCAGTGTTAGAGAGGTGACCTCTGACCCAAGCTTTTGGTCTGGTCTGCTGTGAGAGCTGCTGTGAGTGCTCAGATGCTTGTCTTGTGGCAGATCCACTAGCTACAGTATATCTATACAACCTCCCTCCCCAACCCATGACTCGCAGTGAGCTGGTCTACAGTATCTGCCTCTGATTCTCTAACCCCCACTCCCAGTGTGCCCACACAAACATCGCTGTCTTCCCGGACTTCCTTCAACAGAAAAGCGGCTGCAGCGTTAATCCTGAAGGTCTCTCTAAAGGTTCTTTTAAAGGTGTGGACGGACACAGGTGCAGACTCTCTCTAATCAAGACAGTGCAGACAGCAATGCAAATAATACAACCAAACAGTAAACACGAACCGTGGCAACTTGGCTGGGGCACAAGGACTATGAACATGATTCAGTCACAGTGTAACCGAAGCGAGACAAAGCCACAGAGCAAAACAGCGCTAAGGTAGATAGACACATAAATCAGAAACAGACCAGGTGCACTTGATTACATACATGTGGTGACTGATGGGTAGGGCACAAGTCTGGCACCTTTCTGGTCTTTTCCTCACCGAATTTGGTTTATATTTCGTGGATACTTACAGTTTTCCTTTGTCCACACATTCAGAGAATAAAAGCATAAAATAAATGAACATCAGTTTGCTTAAGACATGACGGTCAGCTGTTGATGAAACTGTCTCATCACGGGAAAGCAAGACCAAAACATACCTGTGCTGGAGAGGAGAAGTTCATTTAGAGTTACCGGCCTCGGAGATCACTAATTAACGAACAGCACCTTCATAACGATTAGCGCCGTAATGAAGCTTTACAGTGCATGAGTGGCAGACACATCTCAATATCAACTGTTCAAAGGAGATTATTGTATATTTTTGATGTAGAAAGAAATATAAATCAGGAAAGACCATGGCATTAGAAGGTGTGAACAAACTTTAAACTGGTAGTGTATCTCTGTGTATCTGTCCATACAGTATGTATACGCGTACGTGTTTTGCACAGGTCTGAAATACTTGTGGTGGTCCAGTAGCCCTCAGAACAGGATTTTTAATGTAATGATAAGTTTGGTTTTACATGGTGTATCAGAAAACCCAGTGGCAGGGCCTGTATAAGCGTGTTTGTTTTTTTTTGCCTTTTTTTATCGGTTGATCGCTGTGTTGCCGTACTGATCCGCGCTGTTGAGGGTTAATCCTCTTGTCTGTTTTTTTAAAGAAGTGTCTAACGGACGTACTGTATGTGCAACCATCAGTACGCCTTTCTTATACTTTTTACGACAGTTGCATTTGTGGCCGCTCAGTGCGCAAGGTCCGGCACTGCGGCTAACTTCTTCTGCTAGCGCGTGAGGGAACTAACTAGTAAAAAAGGATGGCAGATATACCTGGACGTCCCAAATATACTCTATATACTCATTTCTTCATATTATGTAAATTAAATTAAAGAAATAAGAACAAATTTTGAACAAAGGCAGCAGCAACCTCATTTCCCCCTCTCGTCTGTTCCAACCACTCAGCATTCAGCCTCACCAGTGTACTAATCACCCTCCGGATCATCTCTCATCATCTGCACTTATTGCTCACTGGTTCATGCCTTAAGTGAGATGAGTTTTTATGCTTCAGTGAGTCATACTGTAGCTCTCTGTGTGACTTAACTGACAGAAGCATTCCTCTGAACCGGCTCAGGTACAGGCTCGGTTCAGGCAGAACTGGACTGAAAATGAGAACCAAAAAGTCCTTCAGGAAGAAGTGTTTCTCAAGACTTCATTAAAAATACAAGAAAGTCTGGCTCATATGACTCAAGACTTTTGCACAGTACTATCTGTGTGTGTATATATACTGTGTGTATATATACACACACAGATAGTACTGTGCAAAAGTACAGTATATATACACACACAGATAGTGTGTGTATATATGTATATATATACACACTCATATATATATATATATATGTATACACTCATTTGATCATCTCACATACCGGATGATCGATGGCTCCTGACATGATGCAGTGGTGTGTGTTACGCTGAGGATACTGTGCCTGCAAAAACTGGAAATAGTTGTACTGGTTAAAACCTGTCTCTCCTAGGAACCAGTTAAACTTAGTGCAATGAATAACTTTCTGGACACCATGTGGTCATTATACACACAGAAGTTTGAAAAGAATAAATTAACATTTGCGCTAATACATAATGAGAATTAAGTTTAAACTTGCAGAATAGCCGAAAATACGTTTTTCGTGTGAAGAAAAGGGCCTAAATGATCCTCTCGAATTTCTATTCAGTCCATTTTTTTTCCCATATCACAAGTAATTTTCTCAATGTTAGAAAAACCTTCTCCTTCTTTTATACTTAAATTGAGCTTTCATTCTATTCTTCCTTATCCTCTATCTCTGCCTTTATCTCAGTCTGTTTTTCCCTCTCTCCATATTTCTCATTGTATCGCTCATCGTTGCTATTGTTCATGCAAACGCTGATGTCCAGTTCCCCTGTACGGAAGTTCAGTGGCTGAACTAGTTTGAACTAGGCTGAACAGTACATAGCTCTTTTAGCAACGGTCATGGTCGCAAAGCAGCTTAACAGAATCAGAAATCTGAAATTAGGGAAATGAGTTTGAAATGTGTAAGGAAATACGTATAAATCAAAATGATCAGATGTTCCCTGATGGGCAAGGCGAGGGTGACGGAGGCAAGGAAACACTCCCTGGATGATATCAGATAAGAGATATAATCATAAATTCTGTGAGATGCTGAAATGTAGAGGGAAGCTTGTCGAGATGTCGTATTTTTATCTTAAAAAACTGACAAATCAGTTACTTGTGGTGAGCCTTATTATGTAAGTCGGTTTTGAGTCATAATGTGACTCATACATCTCCTCTGCATGTCTGTGGACACTGGGAGCAAACCAGACTACCTGGAGAACAGGGAGAACATGCAAAACCCCGCACACACACGGACCCGAATGCGGGACTCGAACCCTTGACGTGCGAAGCCACAGTGCTGACCACTGCACCACTTTGTTTGTTATTTTATCAGATTTGTAATAGTTTATGCATCAAAAAACATACAGTGATCAGCCCTGTCGTCTTGCACCTCCAGGGTCGAGGGTTCGAGGTCCAACCTCGAGTCTGTGTGTGTGTGTGTGTGTGTGTGTGTGTGTGTGCGTGCAGTTTGCATGTTCTCCACGTGCTGGGTGGGTTTCCTCTGGGTACTTTGGTTTCCTCCCACAGCCCATAGTATGTGTGTGTGTGTGTGTATGTGCCCTATGATGTATTGGCACCCTTTCCAGGCTGTACCCTGCTCCAGCCTTCAAACAGGATGCTTCCTTAAAGGAGATTTGCGCTACATAGAGTATCGTTGACATTTTCTCAGTAGCGCCACCATGTGTACAATAGCGTCTTTGGCGTTATAATGAAACAGAGTGTTTGTGGAAACCTACTTGTGGAAACCGTGCTTGATATTTAAACTGTGCTAAAAATGTTGAAAGTCTCTTGGAACAGTGACATAGTCATAGGGCAAGTGATCTTTATCTACTGAGCAACACTAACATCTAACATCTGTGTGCGTCTGAGAAAGCCCTGTGGATGTTAAATTGAAAAACTAATCTATAAAGTCCAGCTGCTTATCTTCCTATTGGCATGTGATTTTGTACTGGGGGTTTTATTTCGGGGCATTGATTATTAATTCTTCACACTTCTTTTCAAGCATGGTTGAGTCAATAGCACTAGAGGATGGAAGAGGGTTATCAGGTCCAATAATGATCCTTTTTTTTTTTCTTTTTCTTTTTCTTTTTCTTTTTTTTTTTCTTTTCTTTTTTTCCCCGAGAAATAACTCGGTGGCATTTTTCCACACCATATTTCTATTTTCATACACGGATACGAAGCCAAACAAAAACCCGATTCTGTAGTCAACATTTGTTTCGCGGCTCTATGGTTTCTGTATTTATCTAAACACAACAATAAGTCATGTACTATTGTCCTTATCTGCAGCACGGAAGCGCATTTACACAAAAACCATTTATCTCCCGAAACATTTATCTTCTCCTGGATAATGCAAGACTTCAAACAAGCTGCACTGCCCATACAGCAGCTACAGAAAAGAAATTGTTTGTAAATACCGAAATGATCAATTGCAAAAGTACTTGCAAAAAAAAAAAAAAAGCTAATCTAATGGTTTATAGAGTGCTGTCGGTTTCCACACGGGATACTGTATATTCCCTCTCTCTCTCTCTCATGCTCTTTTTAAGTACGGTGTCTATTCTACATTGTAGGTAACAAGGGAATAGTGCTTTGTACTTTTGTGAGTGCGTGCACATTTTCCATAAGAAAAGGAGCGAGAGTCGTTTGATCTGTAACAGGATTATTTCCCCATTTCGTCTTCATTTTATTTATTCGGTATTCTCCTTTTCTGCTGTGGCAAACTTCTAGCAAGCGTTTTAAACAGTCCCTCACACACGTTTAATTGTGCGCGCATCTGCATGTGTGTCCATGTGTAAATGCATGTGCGAGTCTGGGTGCGTAAAGTACAATCGATTAACTTTCCACAGATTAATCAATGCTGCGTCTGCTAAGACTTAAATTGGCAAGTCCATCATTCCTACAGTTCCTACAAATCTCCGGCTTAAAATTGTCATTCTTCTATCACTCTCGCTTTCTGTCTGTCTCTCTCACACACACACACACACACACACACACACACACTGAGGCGGGTGTTTTACAATGCATGTCCACTTGAAGGAATGTAAAAGCAGTTTCGTTCCACCGAAGAGCTGAAAGATGTGTATTTATCTGGCAGATAAATGGATTAACACTCGTTAAGTCTTTGTCGATATCCACTCAGTGAGATGAGAACCCGGGCTGCTGTCCTACTACCACAAATAACATGGCACGCACTGCTTGCGGATTTTGTTGTAGATGTGTGCGTGTGCGTGTGCGTGTGCGTGTGTATGTGTGTGTGTGTGTGTGTGCATCTGTATCTATTAGGCCGCCATAATATAGTTATTGAAATATGTATGAAATAAGTATGCAAATGAGTTTTTTTCTTTGCGAGCTCTCTGACCCATCTCCGAGCATTCGGGCATGATGGTTTTGTATAATTAGAGATGTTAATACTGTAGGTGAATATGTAGAGTTAACTTCCTTGACCCTTAATGAAAATGAGAAGAAGAAGAAAATGTAATATATGAAAGGGCAATATCAATATATGTGCTAGGCAAAAACATTAACATCAACATTAAAGACTGCATTCATCACTTTTTGCTGTTGGTTATTTAACCATGGCATTGCATCTTCAAATTCCGGGCAGCCCATGGGACACGGCACTAGGACCCATGTGCAGGCCAGTGATGTAATCCAGCTTTGACTTGCCCTGATCGCTCTGCAAAACAGGACACCCCTCATTTGTTTTATGATCCAAAACCAACTGCTATTATAAAGAGCGCTTAAATGGACAGGAAAGGGGAAACAACAAGAAGCACATTTTTAAAATATGCAGAATTTTTTTTTATATCTAAATTATTGTTATTGTGAATTTCCAAGATTTTGCCTAACCCTGGGTGACTTTAACCAGCCTTACTGTATATGACACAGAATACTTGTAACCATAAATCATAATGCAAACTCACACAAGCCGGCAAACAGAAAATGGCTAACCTCTGGCATACATTTTAGTATATTTATCTATAATGCATATCCATCTATAAGTAACTTAATTATGCATTAATGAAACTGAGGTTTAATAATTGTGTTAAACTGTGATGCAGACAAAACAATTTCGGTTCCGCCCTTGTGCTGTGGGTTTCTAACCAATCATAGACGAGACCAAATTCTCTTTAGCCAATCATAACGCAGAAGATGTGATTTTTTTTTTTTTTAAACCTCACTTGTGTAAAAAACATAATAAAACTCATCTGATTGAATCAGATCTTAGTATTAGGCAAATACAACCTCATACAAATAATGTAAAAAAAATCTTCACTGTCGCCATTATTTAATTAGCAAAACTTTAAAAAAGCAAAAAGACAAAAAAACTTGTTTTGTCTGCTGGTGCTCGTTTGTTCAGATGCAGTTTTGTAAAAAATCAGACATGCTTGTGCATTCTTTTTAGAAGGAAGAAGTTTCTAATGACAATCATTTCAAACACACCGTACTTGTTCGGTCTTCTACTAATTGTGCTGTCATGGACTTGAACATTTAACATGCTCCATGATCAGTGAGGCTGTAGGGTCTGCTCTCTTGTTGCTTTCTTTTTTGTGTGTGTTTTGCTAAGCATTGCACATCCTTGATCACTTTCCACTTGTGAATAATCTTTCTCACTGTAGAACGTTAAACTCAAAATTCTTTGGAAATGGTTTTATAACCCTATCTAGATTGATGTGCAGCAACAGTTGCTTCACTAAGACTATCGCATATGTCTTTCGCTCTTGGCATTATGCTAACACACACCTGAATGCCCCAGGCCAGCAAGCCAGCAACATGTGCTTTTATAGCACGCACCTGCTTATGATCAATTAATCAAGGGCTGATGATTAGCAGCAACTTCTTAAATCTTAAATCTCTGAAAGCAGTAATGGGGTACTTAGTATTGCTTGTATGTTTTTTCTTGGCAAGGTGAACAAGGTGATATGTGGGTAATCGTCCGAGGTTATATTTGCCTAATACTGCGACCTGCTATAGTTAGATGATTTTTATTCTGTTTTTATACAAAAGCATATAGAATTAAACTAGGCTGGGCCAACAACCTTGAACTCTCATGAACGCCCAAACATGGCAGACTGTTTTGTGCTGGGTGTTCTGATACCTTTCCTTTTTGCGGCCAGCGTTCGCTTTTTTCACCCATTTGAGTTACATTGACTTTTCAGTGGGATTGAACTGGATGGGCTGGCCTTTCATCCCCACAGGCATAAATGAGCCTTGGGTGCCCATGATCCTCTTACCAGCAGTGGCGTTAGTGTTGTGGCTAATCGGTGTAAAGTGTTATAAAGAGCG